>CM035155.1:65469853-65838066 GCA_020205615.1 Panax quinquefolius
GACAAGTTAAACACCTCGAGATAAATAACGCTATCTCTCTTCATTGCTCCACCAAAATGTACGTCAAGATCACGATACATTTTGGTACTCTGTGACGGATTGCAAATGCTGTGTTGTGCGCCCATCATGATTTTATACTTTTCCAACTCGTGGTCGTTAGAACACAAAGTCCGGAGTCGACTAAGTATTCCTTCTTCATCGATTCTACTTCCGCAGATAAAGACCTTCAAGACTTTCTTCCTCATACGCATCGCCTCGCATGTGTCCCAGAGCAGCCTTTTAACTTTATCGGACAGCTCTGGTTCACTCAGATACTCGGCCATCATCACGCGGTCCTCGAGTCTTTATTCTCTATCTCCATCCTTTAAAGTCATACAAATGGGCCTTCATATGACAATATCGCGACTATTCGTGAGATATGATCTTCTACTCAATGCGCCGCCAACCACGCTCGCTTTTCCAGATGGTATCAATGGTACGATCATAATCTTTCAATGCCAAGCCAACGTCGCTAGCCAAGTGATGTTGAGTTCCTTTTTGAGTGAAGAAATATTCGAGGCTTTTTATGATCCGTAAAAGATCTCCACTTTCTCCCCATACAAGTAATGCCTTCCAATCTTGCTGAAAAGATAACAATCGCTAACTCTGTGATCATAATATTCAAGAACGCAATCAAATTGCAAAAAAAGTGCTAAGCGCAAAAAATCGTAGTTTAAAAATTTTACAAACCATATACCCTTGATCACCCTTTATGCACAATTATTAATTAAACGAAAAGATAAAGAATAAAATCATACCCTTGAAGATCGAGCTTCCTCGTGTACAAGTTCACCTCCAAATCCTTTCGCTCAACTTGAATCCACCGGTTTGGTCCTCCTTCCTTCGATCAACGTTAGCCACCCAAATGTTTCGGCCTCTCTAGAGGTGATCCACCAAGGAAGAAGAAAATTCAAGAAGAAGGGTGTTCATGGCAAACCCTAGTTTTCTATCTCTATAGAAAAGGGCGTACTCTCCCAACAATTGAATTATTACGTAGTTGTTGTAAAGTCAACAACCCCCACACCACCCATAATAAGACTCTCTTATTTATAGATGTGGGCAACCCACCTTAACAATTAAGGAATTGGGTTTTATTTAATTAATTAAATTCTTTAATTAATTAAGCTCCCTAATCTTATTAGGATAATTAATTAAACTCCTTTAATTAATTTTCCTTCCTAATCCAATTAGAATAAATGAGAGTACTTATATTAAATTAATTCCTAAACTCTTTAGAAATTAAAATAATAATAATTGTAATAATATTAATAAGACTCTCTTATTAATTTATATTTAATATTTCTAAAATATTAAATAATAATATTAAGCTATTTAATTTATTCTATCACCATAGATTAAATTAAATATACTTAACATATTATTACGATTATGCCATTAACTTCTTAAATAATTATTCTTCCTTTTATGGTGTGACCCTTTTTAGGTTCTCCATATTAAACCTATTGTGAATAAATCAATTAGAATAATTTAATCTTATTTAAATAAATAAATTAAATAATTAATTTATTTAAATAAATAATATTTATTCTACAATAGGATAAGCCTCCCTAATGATCAACGACATTTTCCAGATAATATATAGATTTCAACATTAATCATTAAAGAACCTTTCGAGTAAATAGTTACCGCATAATTCAATCCTTCCACCATACAATGTCCCAATTAAATATAAGATATGGAATTACCACAAGTCTTATTTTATTTAATTATATGTATTTCGATCCTTAAATGCACAACTCCAAATAATGCAAATTAGAAACTCCTTTCTAATTTCATTCTCGCCGCCAAGGACTACCGGGTTGTCATTTATCGAATCACATAGACATTTCTCTTTTTTTATTAGAAGTGGTAGATTCTTTATCGATCATACATTATCTCCATGTATAACTTATTATACCCAAGCATACCTTTCGATATACCCTAAGGGTCTTAAGGAATAAGTCAAAGTATAACTCATCATACACAAGATACTATGATGATCTCAAGTCCAAGGATCACTTGTACTACTATCACTACAGAATTCCTATCGACAGCAAATAAAACTCCATTAGGTATTCCTTAGCGAGCCAATGCTCAAAGAAACTTATTCTCTAATAAGCACCTACATACTTGCTTTTAGTGTTCCACACAAATGATCATGAGATCAATCATCCTCATCCAATGAGCAAGCAACGATGTACTAATCTATCCTGATTCACTAATCCCCAATTTAGTAATCCAACGATTGGGAACTATTTTAGTTTTAAGCTTTCTAAGAATTTAGATCTCATTAGAATGATCATCATCATTATTCTAAAAGCATTGCTTAAAACTACGGGTTTATCACATATTATAAAACAAAGATCATGTAGATAATTAAAAGCCTTTAATAAATTAATACTTTTTATTAATAAATGAATAAGATTGTTACAAAGTATATGCTTTATCATCAAACATGATCGGCTTGTGTGCATACTACTTTCAATCTCCCACTGCACTAAAGCCAATCGCCATGGTATCTCATACTCTTCTTCTAAGTGACGATTATCCCATCCGCTGATAAGCTTTAGTTAATGGATATGTAATGTTGTTCATGAGAGTCCACTATCTCTATAGTGATTTCCCATCTTCAATGATTCTAATAATCAAATGAAAGTGCCACAACACATGTTTAGATCCAAGATGAGACTTAGAACTATTCCTAGTTCAGAATGAACTTTTAATCCAAACAATCAACTCAGCGCCTTCATTTATAGCTATATACTTTGTCTTTATCACTAAACCAAAGAACTCTTTGTCGCTTGGAACCTTTCCAATTCACCGCACCACTCGCTCAAGATAACGCTTTACCTTAAAGTGGATTTTTCTCGTCTCTTGGTCTCTGTCTCAAAAAACTTGAGTCCATAAGCCCTCTAGTTTTAATTTAGACCCCACCATGAATATGATCACATCCTTAGTGCCTAAGCTAAGCACTTTAAGATGTTTTTCACCGACTCATAGTGAACTTCTCCATATTACGACCGATCAACATCGTCTCTCGATATTTTTCATCAGATACATGATATTCACCATGCGATCTCTCTTTTTCGTGAGTCTCAGGGGACTATTAAGAGAGATACACCCATAGCTCATCAACATGAGACATCTCTTGAGTTTGCCATGCTAAACGACTTTTAGCATCAAATGAATATACGCTCGGGTTAAGTCGAGCATCCTCTTAAATCTATCTATATAGATTTATATCCCCAATTAAGATACTCTTCCCAAATCATTCATGGAGGAATGTTTAGACAACTTTATCTTTACCGATCAGAGCATTGGTATGTCATTCCTCATCCGTAGTATATCAACATATAATACTAGAAATGTCACGACGCCCCAATCGACCTTTTCAGACTTTTACTTTGACACACTAGAACTCTTACCTCATCGAATGTAACTCGATCATCATCTTCTATGATGCATGCATCATCATCATCATCCATGATGAATCCATACCTCCTAGGTATCTTCTCAGATTATTATTCCGCATTTATTTATTCATCCAGGTACAATAGGTCTATCTATCTTGCTGTGTTCCTCTTATTCGACTTATAAAGTGTTTTGTGGTTCTTGAACTTTTCAAGATCTATTATCCTCCCACTAGCCCCTTCAATGATAAACACCTTTATCTTGTAAGGCAGCGTGTTTTCAGTAAATAAACACCTTTTGCTAAGTAGATTATAGAACATATACCCTAAACTTACTTTTAGGATGTCCCACAAATCAGACATTTGTCAAATCTTGTCCCAAGCTTATCCTTTTGAAACCTTTTCACATAAGTCGACAACCCTTATCTTAACATACTTAAGATTAGAATCCTCCCCGTCCATAACTTTTATGGAGTCTTGGGGCCGGATTTTGAGGTTACCTTTTCAGAGATATGCAAATATTTCTAGACATTATCCTGTATGATACCGAATGTCAGAAATCATTATGGACCGCACTACGTCCAACAAGGTACGATTTTTCCTTCGAGATACATCAATCAATTATCACAGATCGATGTGTCCATTATGAGAAAAACCATTTGAGATGATCTAGAAACTTATCAGCACAAGTATTTATTCCTCGATCTAATCAAAGAATCTTAATACTTTGCCAATTTGTTTCACTTCTCAATTCTTTTGAACCTTTCAAATAATTCACACTTGTATTTCAAAAACACACACATTCAACTCTTTTCAATGATCATCTCCTTTTCTTATACTAATTTGTTCAATATTGCAAAATTATTTTCACGTAAGTCAAGTATACAAAATTTATTAAGTAATATTCCATTTATATAAAACATTATTATTATAAATAGAAACAACAATTGTTCTTAATTATAATACCAAAGATTTCATCATTCAACAATAAAATGGAAATAATATTTTTAACAAGAACCGAATACAATAACAACTTATCGACTTAATAGATTTGCCCAGTAGTATTGCTAAACTATAAGTTTCTATAGGCTAATGCAAAGAACCTTTTGCTTCATTTTCCACACATAGATTACTTATATTTGTTTTAGCTTTCTACTGCTTGGTCCCTTCATAAATCTATATTTATGATAACCAAAGCTCAGATCCAATACCCAAGTAGAACCTCGACTTAAAGAAAAATTATTTCAAATCATGAACAAAATCAGATTTAGAACCAAAACTTCACTAAGCTTCTTTCGTTAGCCTCCGCAAGATGCTTCTCGCAGCTTTTTCCAAAGGTCCAGCTTATTGCAAAGGAAGCAAACCTTTGCTATCCGTACGCTTTTGTTCTTATTATCCTTTGTTTATGCCTTTCTATTTACCTTCTTTGAATCGCTCTTCTTTTCGTAAGATCCTTTGGCCCCTACCAAGAAGACTTGATCTTTCTTGGTCGAAAGTGACTCTCAACATTTTTCAACATGTTAAGCAAATCAAATGAGGTCGATATCTAGCTTGTTCATATGAAAAATTCACAACAATTGTGAAAGGAGTCCGGAGTGAGTGCAAGATCAAATCTTGCTCAACTCTCCATCCATGACAAAACCAAATTGTCCTAATCGATCAATCAAATTGATTATGTTAAGAACTTTTGTCTGCATTTATAGTGCCATCGGGCCATTCTAGATCTAAGAGCTCCTTAGATATCTCGATATCTATCACCCCCCATTTTCCTCACCATCAACTACTTGATGTGCAGAATATAGTAGAGCATCCATAGTTTCATGCCGACGTCAAGCTCAAGTTACTCATGGATGCGAGCATGATGCATCGAGCCAATCAGCAGCATCATCTTCGCCACTTTCTAAAAGTAGCAATCTCTTCCTCGAGGCATTGTCTCGCAACTATCAGTGGATAGGCGATTATGACATATAAGATAGCTTTTCAAATGCATGAGAACTATTCTCAAATTCCTTAACCAATCCGCTTAATTCTATCCCGCTTAATTTAGCATCTAATATGCTTCGCAGGATAGTAATTTTAGACATTGTAAAATTTCTCAGAAATGAATTTGTAATTAACAACATTTTAACATACATTCTTTTATTAATTACCAAAAATAATTTAGGTCTTGTTTTAAATTGGTATCTCCCACTATTTTCTTCAAACTATATTACCTCACTTATATAGTTCTAAGAAAATCTAATTAAAGATTTGCTAAAGGAGAATAAGGATCCCATTTCAAATGTATATAGCCTTGTGGTGACACAACAAACTATATATAAATAAATAGGTAGACAACTTTTGTCAATTACATCAACTATGCAACTCCTTTTCTTTTGCCTCTTAGATTATTTTGATCAAGTGGTGGCACATCCGAATCAAAATTATCCAAGTTAAGTCCAACCTAGCACTCCATATATTCAAAAAAAGAAAATATCATCCTCAGGGTGACACAACAAAACAATATTGTTCAATTTTCTTTATAAGCATCAAATGTGATAATTAACATCTTAAATACTTAATACTTGCCTTGTGGTGACACAACAAACTCATATTAAATATTTAATACTCTATTAATTTTATCATGCTAGAAGGCTTAATGCTCGATATTCCAAATATCTTTGAACGCTAGACTTAATATAAAAAATCGAGGGTTTGTTATTAATTTGTCTCATCTTGCTTAGCGCATTTATTATATATATATATAATACGCTATTATATTAATGAACATGCTAAGCATGTTTGCATAATATATAATATATATATATATATAAGTATGCATATATAGAATACTATATTCTACCCGATTGATTATGGACTTTATTCTAGTTTGTCTCACTAGAGCCACCAAGTGAACCAAAAGGTCAAACCCTAGGGGTGCAAGAAATAATATTTAAATATAACTATTACATTTAAACCCTGCTCCATTACAAACGGGTCTTCAAGCGCCTCAAGCTTTTTTTCCATCTCCAATTTTTCAAAATTAATTCTAACTATTCCTATTACAAAACTATTTAAAATAAATAGAAACCTCGATCGCTAGCCAAGGGAAGTACATAGAGGGAGATAGAATTTACATTAAGAAAAATTAGAGAAGACGAGGCACGCAGAATTCCCATTTAATAAAAACCATACATTCATGCATCCAACTAAAATAAAATCCAATCACATCGGGTCAATAGTCCATAATCAATCCCATTTATTATCATACACATCACCATACGCATCAATAAATAACATTCATCTTATGAATAATAAACATTTAATATATATATCGATATCATTTAATGGGCAAATTTAGTTAGTATAAAATCTAATTTTTGAATCAAAATAAACTCCTTTATTTTAATCCAAATTTAAATCAAAATAAAACTATTTTATTTTAATTTATCCAATTTTGAATAAAATAAACTATTTTATTTTAATCAAAATTTTAATCAAAATAAACTCCTTTATTTTAATTAATTATGGAATCCAATTCCATATATAAAAAAAAAAAATTTTAATTAAAATAAACTCTTTATTTTAATTAATTATGGAATCCAATTCCATGTAAAAAAAAAATTTTATTAAAGGAAACACTTGATATTCTTTTCCTATTCACAAATAAACTCCTTTATTTTGAATAATATGAAATCTTATTTCATATTTAAATAAACTCCTTTATTTAAGGAAATTAGATTCTCTTTCCTATTCACAAATAAACTCTTTATTTTGAATAATATGAAATCTTATTTCATATCTAAATAAACTCCTTTATTTAAGAAAATTATGGATTTATTTCTTATTCACAAATAAACTCTTTTATTTTGAATAATATGAAATCTTATTTCATATCTAAATAAACTCCTTTATTTAAGGAAAAATGAATCCAATTTCAACTCCAATTAGTTATCATGAATCCAATTCCAACTCTAATTAGTTAAAGAAATTTTAATTTTAAAATTAAAATAAACTTTTTATTTTAAATTAAAATAAACTTTTTATTTTTAAAATTAAAATAAAATTTTTTTTAATTATAAAATAAAATATATATATATATATATATATATATATATATATATATATATATATATATATATATATATATATATATATATATATATATATATATATATATTATATATATATATATATATATATATATATATATATATATATATATATATATATATATATATATATATATATATATATATATATATATATATATATATATATATATATTATAATTCATATAATATTATTTTTTTTATATTTAAAAATAAATATATATATTTTTTTTATATATATTCAACGATTTTATATATTATTTATTTTTATTATTATATATAAATATTATATATTTATATATATATATATATATATATTAATCTAATTATTTTTTAACTTAATTTTTTTCGCTTTTTAAAAATTGTAAAAATTTAATTTAAAAATATTTCTTTTTTATTTTTTTTTTTTTTTTTTTTTTTTTTTTTTTTTTTAATAAATTTTATACAATAAAATTATGCCCAATTAAATTGTTCTAAACACATATCAATATACATATCAAATTAAAACAATTAATAATTCGTATAAAGGTTCGCTCGATGCCACCGTTAGGTTTGTAATATTCAAGAACGCAATCAAATTGCAAAAAAAATGCTAAAACGTAAAAAATCGTAGTTTAAAAATTTTACAAACCATATACCCTTGATCACCCTTTATGCACAATTATTAATTAAACGAAAAGATAAAGAATAAAATCATACCCTCAAGATCGAGCTTCCTCGTGTACAAGTTCACCTCCAAATCCTTTTCGCTCAACTCAATCCACCGGTTTGGTTCCTTCCTTTCGATCAACGCAGCCACCCAAATGTTTGGCCTCTGAGGTGATCCACCAAGGAAGAAGAAAATTCAAGAAGATGGGTGGTCGCTCAAACCCTAGTTTTCTATCTCTATAGAAAAGGCGACTCTCCAACAAATTGAATTATTACGTACGTTGTAAAAGTCAACAACCCATCCACCCCATAATAAGACTCTCTCTTATTTATAGATGTGGGCAACCCACCTTAACAATTAAGAAATTGGGTTTTATTTAATTAATTAAATTCTTTAATTAATTAAGCTCCCTAATCTTATTAGGGATAATTAATTAAACTCCTTTAATTAATTTTCCTTCCTAATCCAATTAGAATAAATGAGAGTACTTATATTAAATTAATTCCTAAACTCTTTTAGAAATTAAAATAATAATAATTGTAATAATATTAATAAGACTCTCTTATTAATTTATATTTAATATTTCTAAAATATTAAATAATAATATTAAGCTATTTAATTTATTCTATCACCATAGATTAAATTAAATATACTTAACATATTATTACGATTATGCCATTAACTTCTTAAATAATTATTCTTCCTTTTATGGTGTGACCCTTTAGGTTCTCCATATTAAACCTATTGTGAATAAATCAATTAGAATAATTTAATCTTATTTAAATAAATAAATTAAATAATTAATTTATTTAAATAAATAATATTTATTCTACAATAGGATAAGCCTCCCCAAATGATCAACGACTTTCCGTATAATATAGATTTCAACATTAATCATTAAAGAACCTTTCGAGTAAATAGTTACCGTATAATTCAATCCTTCCACCATACAATGTCCCAATTAAATATAAGATATGGAATTACCACAAGTCTTATTTTATTTAATTATATGTATTTCGATCCTTAAATGCACAACTCCAAATAATGCAAATTAGAAACTCCTTTCTAATTTCATTCTCGCCGCCAAGGACTACCGGGTTGTCATTTATCGAATCACATAGACATTTCTCTTTTTTTATAAGTGGTAGATTCTTTATCGATCATACATTATCTCCATGTATAACTTATTATACCCAAGCATACCCTTTGATATACCCTAAGGGTCTTAAGGAATAAGTCAAAGTATAACTCATCATACACAAGATACTATGATGATCTCAAGTCCAAGGATTACTCAGACTACTATCACTACAGAATTCCTATCGACAGCAAATAAAACTCCATTAGGTATTCCTTAGCGAGCCAATGCTCAAAGGAACTTATTCTCTAATAAGCACCTACATACTTGCTTTTAGTGTTCCACACAAATGATCATGAGATCAATCATCCTCATCCAACGAAAAGTTAACGATGTACCAATCTATCCTGATTCACTAATCCCCAATTTAGTAATCCAACGATTGGGAACTATTTTAGTTTTAAGCTTTCTAAGAATTTAGATCTCATTAGAATGATCATCATCATTATTCTAAAAGCATCGCTTAAAACTACGGGTTTATCACATATTATAAAACAAAGATCACGTAGATAATTAAAAGCCTTTAATAAATTAATACTTTTTATTAATAAATGAATAAGATTGTTACAAAGTATATGCTTTACTTGTAACTCCCTTCCATGGAGCAACTCGCAACAATACATGATCCCCTATACTAAATTCCACGCCCTTTCGATGAAGATCCGCATAACTCTTTTGTCGATCTTGTGCCGCTTTGTATACGCTTGTCGAATCATTTGGATTTTTTCTAGTAGTCATACGTATTTTAAACCTCGGGTCCCAACAATGTTGTTTCACCCACCTCATCCCAACATATCGGAGAACGACATTTTCGTCCATATAATGCTTCAAATGGAGCCACACCTATACTTGCCTGATAACTGTTGTTGTAGGAGAATTCCACCAATGGTAAATACTTATCCCAACTCCCTTTGAAGTCTAGGACACAGAGTCTTAATAGATCTTCAAGAGTTTGAATAGTCCTCTCTGATTGTCCGTCCGTTTGAGGATGGTATGCTTAACTAAATCGCAAACCGCGCTCATAGCTTTTTGCAAGCTAACCCAAAATCTTGAAGTGAATCTTGGGTCACGATCCAAAACTATGGATACCGCATGCCATGCAACCTCACAATCTCATTCACGCATATACTAGCAAGACGCTCAAGGAATAAGTCTCCGTGATTCCAAGCAAGAAATGAGCGACTTGGTTAATCTATCAACAATAACCCAAATAACATCTATGCCTTGAGAAACCATAGGAAGACCCGTGAACGAAATCCATGGTAATGTGTTCCCACTTCCATTTCGAATCTCAAGTGGTTGCAACGGACCCTTAGGTACTAGATGCTCCACCTTTACACGCCGGCAAGTTAAACACATCGAGATAAACTTTGCAATCTCTCTCTTCATATTGTTCCACCAAAATGTATGTCAAGTTCACGATACATTTTGGTACTTCCAGTGATGGATTGCAAATGGTGTATTGTGTGCCTCCATCATAATCTTGTACTTCAAATCGTAGTCATTAGGGACACAAAGTCTAGAGTGGACTCAAGTATTCCTTCTTCATCAATTCTCACTTCCTAATAGCTCCTTCTTGTACTTTCTTCTTCATACGATCACCTCCGGCCCTAGTGGCTTGAGCAACCTTAACTTTTTCTATTAAAGTTGGCTCTATGCGTATACTTTACATCATCGCACTCATTCCCGCATATGATCTTCTACTCAACGCTAACAACATCGCACCACGCGCTCGCTTTTCCGTGATGGTATTGAATAGTGTGGTCGTAGTCTTTCAATAGCTCGAGCCAAACGTCACGCCAACGATGTCGATGTCTTTCTTTTGAGTGAAGAAATATTTAAGGCTTTTATGGTCCTAATATATCTCCACTTTCTCCCCATATAGATAGTGCCTCCATATCTTTAAGCTGAAAACGATCAATGCTAACTCTAGATCATGAGTAGGATAATTCCTCTCATACTCTTTTGTTGTCGCGAGGCATAGGCTATGACTTTCCCACGCTGCATGAGAACACATCCTAACCCTTTGCCTCAAGCATCAGAGAGATAACAAATCCATCCGAACCAGATGGTATTGTTAGAAAAAAGCCAAAATAAGTCTCCTCTTAAGCTCTTGAAACTCTTCTCGCATTCTTCGCTCCCAACGAATTTTGTATCCTTTCGAGTTAATGAAGTTAATGGAGTAGCGATTCGAGAAAACCCTTCCACGAATCTCCGATAATAACCAAATTTAAGCCCAAAAAGCTACGTGCATTTCATCACCGACTTTCTGTTGCTCTAACTTTGTATTGCTTCAATCTTCGCACGGATCAACAGATACTCCATGTTTCGACACCACGTGCCCAAGGAATGCTACTTTCTGCCGTAACTCGCATTTCTTCAATTTGGCATATAGTTTGTTTTCACGAAGCCTTGAGTACCAAATAAATGGTGCTCATGATCTTCACGACTTTTGGAATATATGAGGATATCATCAATAAAAACAACAACGAATCGATCCAAATATTCCTTGAATACTTGGTTCATCATATCCATGAAAGCCGCAGGAGAATTAGTTAGTCCGAAAGACATGACTAAGAATTCATAATGCCCATACCGAAGTTCTCAAGGCGCCTTTGAATATCCTCGCCTCTAATCTTCTACCGATGATATCCGTAATCTAAGATCGATCTTTGAAAAAATTGTGCCCCTTGAATCGGGTCAAATAGGTCATCAATACGAGGTAGAGGATACCTATTCTTGATGGTGACATGGTTCAATTCCCGATAGTCAATACAAAGTCGCATACTCCCGCTCTTTCTTCTTTACGATTAAAACAGAGCACCCCAAGGAGATGTACTAGATCTAATGAAATCGATGTCCAACAATTCATGTAGTTGGACCTTTAACTCCTCAAGTTCAATAGAGCCATTCGATATGGGGTTTAGAAATGGGCTTTGTACTCGTGTTCAAGATCAATAAAGAATTCAATCCTTCCACCATACAATGTCCCAATTAAGTATAAGACATGGAATTCATCACAAGTCTTATTTTATTTAATTATATGTATTTCGACTCTTAAATGCACAACTCAAATAATGCAAATTAGAAACTCCTTTCTAATTTCATTCTCGCCTTAAGGACTACCGGGTTGTCATTTATCGAATCACATAGACATTTCTCTTTTTTATAGAAGTGGTAGATTCTTTATCGATCATACATTATCTCCATGTACAACTTATTATACCCAAGCATACCCTTTGATATACCCTAAGGGTCTTAAGGAATAAGTCAAAGTATAACTCATCATACACAAGATACTATGATGATCTCAAGTCCAAGGATCACTTGTACTACTATCACTACAGAATTCCTATTGACAGCAAATAAAACTCCATTAGGTATTCCTTAGCGAGCCAATGCTCAAAGAACTTATTCTCTAATAAGCACCTACATACTTGCTTTAGTGTTCCACACAAATGATCATGAGATCAATCATCCTCATCCAATGAGCAAGTTAACGATGTACCAATCTATCCGGATTCACTAATCCCCAATTTAGTAATCCAATGATTGGGAACTATTTTAGTTTTAAGCTTTCTAAGAATTTAGATCTCATTAGAATGATCATCATCATTATTCTAAAAGCATTGCTTAAAACTATGGGTTTATCACATATTATAAAACAACATCATGTAGATAATTAAAAGCCTTTAATAAAATAATACTTTTTATTAATAAATGAATAAGATTGTTACAAAGTATATGCTTTATCATCAAACATGATTGGCTTGTGTGCATACTACTTTCACTTTCTTCTTCACAAATAGAACAGGAGCACCCCAAGGAGAAGTACTAGGACGAATAAAGCCAATGTCTAATAATTCCTGCAGTTGGGTCTTTAACTCCTCGAAGTTCAATAGAGCCATTCAATACGGGGCTTTGGAAATAGGTTTTGTACCGGTTCAAGGTCGATACAAAATTCAATTTCACGCCTGGGGTAGGCGTAGTTCTTCTGGGAATACGTCAGAAATTTATTAACAATAGAAATATCATTCAAAAGCGATGTATTTTTGTTTAAATCAGGATATGAGCTAAGAAAGCTTGACATCCGCTTTTTCAATAAACGAATAGCTTTATGGCTTGAGATGATCGTGATTGATTTTAATGGTTTGGTCGTTTGAATTCGCATAATAGGTTGATTAGGAATATGAAAGCTAACAACCTTAGGAAAACAATCAATTTTTGCATGATAAGTAGTTAACCAATCAATCCCTAGAATCACGCCAAATGCAAGTATTTTTAATGAAATAAGATCGACGTAATGTGAGGGTACCGATTTGAACCAAACAAAGACTTATAAACAAGGGATGTAATGAAGGTTTCTCCCAACTGAGTTTCCACAGATAAGTCAAAGTCTAATTTCTCCAAGTCAAATTTAATCGATGAGCGCAAGTAGGAGAAATAAAAGAATGGGTAGAACCCAGATCAAATAAAGTATAGACTTCATTAGAGTTTATGATAAGCTTACCCGTGATGACTTCATTCGGGTTCCTTGCTTTCTCGGGAGGTCACAACAAACGCCTCCTTGCAACTACCGCTTTGACTTTTACTTGAACGGCCTTTGGTGCCTCCATCCTAGTTGAATTTGTCTTGAAACGCACAAAATCGAGCTAAGTGACCTTCTCTTCCACAATTATAACATGCTTTGATGGCATGGCGCAGATTCGGATCGATGTGTCCCTCTCCTCCGCATTTGAAGCATATGATAGGTGGTCTTTCTCCTTCCTTAACAACGGTGCCAATTTGACGCCTTTCCATCATTGTTGAATCTCCTTTTCTTGAAATGTCCATTCTTATTGTTTTGGCCTTGATTACCACCGGTGGTTACCATATCCGCCCGTTGATTCCTCCACGCTTGTTGTCACCGCTTCGATGACTACTCACACGGTATTATAATTTTGCTTCACGCTCTCTTTTAGTTGCGTTGTCTCGTTATCGCGCTCCACTAATCGAGCCCTATTTACAACATCTCGAATACAAACACGGTTTATGAGAAATAAGATGTTGACGATCTCCGCTTCAAACCTCTTAAAAACATTCGCGCCATTCTCTTCATTATCCACCAAGTGGGGCCGAACCGTGTGATAACTCCGCAAATTTTGCCTCGTATTGCGACACTGGTCATATTGTTTTGTTCCAACTTGATAAACTCCACCTCCTTCATGTGGCGAATACTTTCGTGAAAGTATTTGTCGTTGAATGACTCCCGGAACTTCTCCCAAGATGTCTTCAATTACAACAAAGTTGAGTACGTTTTTACCGATTCCCACCAGTAATCGCCTCTCCGCGCAACATAAAGGCGGCAAAGGGAACCTTTTGCTCCTCGGAGCATCCCAAGACATCAAATATCTTGGTAATCTGCTTTATCCATGCTTCCGCCAGAAGTGGTTTTGCTCTCCCTTAAACTCGGTGGTCCCAGCTCCTTGAATTGTTTAGCGGTGATCGCCTCGAGAGTTTTCCGTGTTTCCACCCCACGCTTTTGGGCAGAGTCGCTCTCTCGCATGTCGTTTTATAAATTGCATAAAGCCTCCTAACATTTGATCATTCATCATTTGGTCAAGTTGTTGTTTTCATGAGGATTGTCGCCTTCCTGCTAATGCACATTATCCTGATTATTGATATGTGGTGAATCAACGATCGCCTGTGCTCCATTGCTATTCTCAACATTCTCAGATGTCATTTTCAGATACTGCCACAAAATAAAAGGTTAATTGACATGTAACAAATTATCTCTATATTCTGACCGACCAATAAAACAACACATAAACTTAGGTAGGTCATACTAGCGAAGGTATTCCCCGTCTCTCCCTTCCTAGTACTATTCTCACATCTTAGCCAGGGATCATATCCCTAAGCTTTGATACCAACTGTGACGCCCCCAAAATTAGGTATACATCACCCATCTTGGGTAGTCAGATACATGGTACAGAATTTAAATACAACTTACTAATATAACTCGTTGTACAATACTTATATACATAAATCATGTAGTTTGAATACAAATATTGTATACTAGATATTATACAAACTCAAAAGGAGTCCTCGTTATAATTATTATCACACTATTTCACGTAATAGTGAGGACTACTAATGCTATCCTCTCGGACCATTACTCCGCTCCCGACTCGTCTCAAATATATTCTCATTTCTCAAGAGAACGGTGAAAGAAAGGGTGAGCTCAACTAGCTCAAGAAGAAATATTATGGCTAAGATAATGCGTAATAAATTATCATTAGCCTACAAATGTTGTTTAAACCGATAAAATATAATGAACATCAAGTTTAACTACAATGAACCAAAGAATCCATTAAAAGAGTCAAGTAGAAAATAAAATCTACTATCTTTTATGATTTTAAAAGATTTTTCATCATCAAGTATAATGAGACTCAAACTTTAATAAATATTCCACATCATCGAATCACCCCTACACTACTACCCAAGGATATTCTTTAGTATCACACGACCACAATTATTCATGCACTACGGGTTGTAAGACCCCAGCTTTTATAAATAAAGATGAATTTTCTATAAATATTATTTTTGAATATTATGGAATAAATTTGATATAATTTTATAGTTGTGGGTAATATTTATAAATTTTGCAAAGTAAGCAAGTTGTTATAAAATATTCTTTTTGTCTGGGAATATTCGTGACGACTACCAATCATTGGTGGACCCCACAACTAAGTATTATCGTAGTTAAAACGACAAAATTATCTTTCTATAAAAATAATCTATGAGGTGTTACTGCGTTAAAACTGTTGAACCGCCTTATGGGTAAAAGTACAAGAATACGGTGGTGGTTGCATAGTAGCACACTAAGATTGATTATTGATGCTTACGTGAGAAGTCACTTAGCTATACTCAATTATTACACAAATAATTATCGCATCATATCTCTTATATTATTGATTCAATTATTGTCACAAGATCATCTCAGATAATATGTTATATTATTAATTGAGACGACAAGTTATAAATGATTAATAATTGTTGAAAGATTAAAAATGTGTTGATTAAAAATAAAATGATTTGTGGTAATATTTATTCAATCCTTGATGTATATAAAGAGTCTGTTATGAGACGTTTGGGGTAAGTTTGATTATTTTATGGGGGGGCCCATATGTCATCATCTAAGAGTCTCTTCGTTAATAGTAATTACATTTGTGAATAGTAATTACCTTCGTCAATAGTATTTACCTTCGTCAATAGTAATTACCTTCGTCAATAGTAATTACCTTCGTCAATAGTAATTACCTTCGTTAATAGTATTTACCTTCGTCAATAGTAATTACCTTCTTCAATAGTATTTACCTTCGTCAATAGTAATTACCCCTTCGTAAATAGTAGTTGTCCCTTCAATATTACCAAGAGTTAATCGCCTTTCTTGTTGTTCCAAAGGTTAATTACCCCTTCATAAATAGTAGTTGTCTCTTCAATATTACCAAGAGTCATTTTGACCTTTCGTTAAGACCAAGAGCCACCCTCAGTTTTTCTATAAATAGAAAGCTCATTCCTTCATTATTTCTTACGAATTCATTGAAACTCTAGAGAGAGAAACTATAGAGAGAAAGAAGAAAAGTATTCTGCTACTTCACTTTTCCAATATTCAGTTCTTCTAAAGTAGGGAATATTATTTGTTGTACTCGTAAGGGATATTATTCTTTTGTATTCATGAAGAGAACTTCAGTTATTCCATTCCTTATTATTCTGTTGGAATAACCTGTATACGCGGACTACCCTATACTTGGTGACATTCTTCTATTATTCTGTCTTTATTATTCTGTTGGAACATCCTCGTCGTGTGTTTTACACCCAACTGCGGTTTCGCTTTATTATTATTATTCTGTTGTAATATCCTGTCTGTGTGTTTTACACCAGACCTGGTTCCATTTTTATTATTCCGTCTTAATTATTCTGTCGGAATATCCTGTCTGTGCTATACGCCGGACCTGGTTCCATCATTTATTATTCCGCATTTATTATTCTCATTGGAACATCCTCGCTTGTGAATTTCACCCTACTTCGTTCCGTTATTATTATTCTGTTGGAATAACCTGCCTATGCGGTCTATCGCATGCATGGTGATTTCTTTTGTTATTCCATTCTTTATTATACCCAGTTGGTTAAAACTTTGACTTCTATACTCCATGAAATTAGTAGAATATCCTTGATATTTGCGTTTCATCCAAAGATCTTTTCATGGAAATATTCTTCCGATCATTCTTGAATTTTACTCTACAAAACAAAGATCATGTTGACAATTTGGACGTTAATAATTCCTCGGATAAAATAATTCTTGAACTTGTTTTATTGAATTCTTATATCATTGTCATCATCCTCATGTTTATATTATGTTGAAAGTCATCTGCGTATTCAGTAGTGCATAGATGGACTTGGTATGATTATGACCGTGGATTATTCTTGTAATCATGACCGTAATGTTACAAATGATGTGATAAAAATCCTCGCAAGGGTAGTAGTGCATTGATGGACGATTGTTGGCATGATCATGACCATTAATGAATACACAACTATTCTCGGCCGTAGTGTATGAATAATTGTGTGGTCGTGATACTAAAGAATATCCTTGGTCAGAAAAGTGTGGGTGATTCGATGATGTGGAATATTTATTAAAGTTCGAGTCTCAAATATAACATGTTGATGAAAAACCTTTTAAATCATAAAAGATAGTAGATTTTATTTTCTACTTGACTCTTTTAATGGATTCTTTGGTTCCGCTTATAGTTAAACTTGATGTTCATTATATTTTATCGGTTTAACAATCGTTGAAGCTAATGATAATTTATTCGGATTATCTTAGTCATAATATTTCTTCTTGAGCTAGTTGAGCTCACCCTTTCTTTCACTGTTCTCTTCAGGAAATGAGAATTTAGCTGGGACGAGTCGGGGAACGGAGTAATGGTCCAGAGGATAGCATTAGTAGTCCTCACTATTCTGTGAAATAGTGTGATAATAATTATAACGAGGACTCTTATTGAGTTTGTATAATATCTAGTATACAATATGTGTATTCAAACTCACAGTTTATGTCGTATTGTACACCTACGCTTATATTAGTAAGTTGATTTAAATTCAGTACCATGTATCCGACTACCCAAGATGGGTGATGTATACCTAATTTTGGGGGCGCCACAAGAGTATCGAGCTTAGGATATGATCCTGCTAAGATGCGAGAATAGTACTAGGAGGGAGAGACGGAAATACCTTCGCTAGTATGACCTACCTAAGTTTATGTGCTATTTTATTGGTCTGGTAGAATATAGAGATAAATTGTTACATGTCAATTAACCTTTTGTTTTGTGGCGATTCTCGAAATGACATCCGAGAATGTTGAGAATAGCAATGGAGCACAAAGCGATCGTTGATTCACCACATATCAATAATCGTGATAATGTGCATCGAAGCGCATAATCCTCATGAAAACAACAACACCGACCAAATGATGAATGATCAAATGTTCGGAGGCTTTATGCAATTTATGCAACAAAGAAAGTAGAGCGACTCTCGCCCAAAACGTAGGTGGAAACACAAAAAACTCTCAAGCGGTCACACCGCTAAACAATTCAAGGAGCCGGGACCACCGAGTTTAAGGGAGAGCCAAAACCACTTCCGCTAGGAAGCATGGATAAAGCAGATTACCAAGATATTTGATGTCTTGGGATGCTCCGAGGAGCAAAAGGTTCCTTTCGACGCCTTTATGTTGCGCGAGAGGCAGACATCGGTGGGAATCGGTGAAACGTACTCAACCCATCAGTCTCAAGATATCTTGGGAGAAGTTCCAGAGTCATTCAACGACAAATACTTTCCTAAAAGTATTCGCCACACGAAGGAGGTGGAGTTTATCAAGTTGGAACAAAAGAATATGGCCCGTGTCGCAATACGAGGCAAAATTTACGGAGTTATCACGGTTTCATATCCCCACTTGGTGGATAATGAAGAGAAATGGCGCTAATGTTTTTAAGAGGTTTAAAAAGCGGAGATACGTCCAACATCTTATTTCTCATAAACCGTGTTTGTATTCGATGTTGTAAATAGGGCTCAGCTTTAGTGGAGCGCGATAACGAGACAACGCGAACTAAAAGAGAGCAAAGCAAAATTATAATACCAAATGAGTAGTCATCAAGCGGTGACAACAAGCGTGGAGGGAATCAACGGCCGGATATGGTAACCACTTCGGTGGTAATCGTACCAAAACAATAAGAATGGACATTTCAAGAAAAGGAGATTCAACAATGATGGAAAGACGCAAAGACCAACACCCGTTGTTAAGGAAGGAGAAAGACCACCTATCATATGCTTCAAATGCGAGGAGAGGGACACATCATCCGAATCGCGCCATGCCATCCAAAGCATGTTATAATTGTGGAAGAGAATGTCACTTAGCTCGATTTTGTCGCCATCAAGACAAATTCAACTAGGATGGAGGCACCAAAGGCCGCTCCGAAAAAGTCAAACCGGTAGTCTGTAAGAGAGGCGTTTGTTGTGACCTCCCAGAGAGCAAGGAACCCGAATGAGGTCATCACGGGTAAGCTTATCATAAACTCTAATGAAGTCTATACTTTATTTGATACCTGCTTTCTACCCATTCTTTTATTTCTCCTACTTGCGCTCATCGATTAAATTTGACTTGAGAATTAGACTTTGACTTATCTGTGGAAACTCCGTTGGAAGAAACCTTCATTACATCCAATCGCTTATAAGTCTTGTTTGGTTCAAATCGGTACCCTCACATTACCTCGTCGATCTTATTTCATTAAAAATACTTGCATTTGACGTGATTCTAGGGATTGATTGGTTAACTACTTATCATGCAAAAATTGATTGTTTTCGTAAGGTTGTTACCTTTCATATTCCTAATCAACCTATTATGTGAATTCAAACGACCAAACCATTAAAATCAATCACGGTCATCTCAAGCCATAAAGCTATTCGTTTATTGAAAAACAGATGAGCCTCACTCAGAATTTCTTCCTTAATTTCTTGTACTGGCAGAATCCAGATTCTATTTTCAAATCTTAGTATTCCTTCCTTATCCATCTTAAATCTTGGTTCGGTTCCTTCAGATATCTTCTTTGTCACCTTTTTACATTCTTCGTCCTAAAGCTGAGCCTCCTTTACTTTATCTAGTAGAGTTGTACCAGATTGCATCTGAAATAGCTTCTCATCAATCTCCATAGGATACTCCATTTTCTACTCCAGTTTCTCCATTTCTGTAATTAGCTCCTCCTGAGCAGTTAACATCATCAATTTCTCACGACCCTTTCTACTTAAGGCATCGGCAACGACATTCGCCTTACCCGGATGGTATAAAATCTCACAGTCGTAGTCCTTAATTAACTCCAACCACCTTCTTTGACGCATATTCAAGTCCTTCTGCGTGAAAATATATTTTAGACTCTTGTGGTCCGTATATATTTCACACTTCTCCCCGTAGAGATAGTGCCTCCAAATTTTTAAAGAAAAAACAACTGCAGCTAACTCCAAATCATGGGTCGGGTAACCCTTCTCGTAATCCTTCAACTGTCGTGATGCATACGCAATGACTTTGTCGTTTTGCATCAGCACATAGCCAAGTCCTTTATGCGATGCATCACTATAAACAACAAAATTTCCTGTATCCTCCGGAAGAGATAACACAGGGGCCGTACTCAACCTCTTCTTCAATTCTTGAAAACTTTCCTCACACTTATCCGTCAAAACAAATTTCATAGCTTTTCGAGTTAAATTCGTTAACGGAGTTGCGATCTTGGAAAAGTCTTGTATGAACCTTCTATAATATCCTGCCAATCCAAGAAAACTTCATACTTCCGATGGCGTCCTCGGCTGATCCCAGTTGATCAAGCTTCGACTTTGGATGGATCTACCGAAATTTCGTTTTTATCGATCACGTGCCCAAGAAATTGCACTCGTTCAATCCAAAATTCGCATTTCAAAAACTTGGCATACAACTTTTCCCTTCTCAATACTTCCAATGTTAATCTCAAATGCTCTTCATGTTCTTCCTTGGTTTTCGAATAGACCAAAATGTCATCTATAAATACCACTACGAACTTATCCAAAAATGGCTTGAACACACCATTCATTAGTCCCATAAATGCTGTAGGAGCATTCGTAAGACCAAACAACATTACTAAAAATTTGTAGTGACCATATCGCGTTCTAAACGCTGTCTTCGGTACATCCTCTGGCCTCACCTTCAGTTGATGATAACCGCTTCTCAAGTCTATCTTGGAAAAGTATCTTGCTCCCTTCAATTGATCAAACAGGTTGTTGATCCTCGATAATAGATATCTGTTCTTAATCGTGACCTTATTCAGTTCTCTGTAGTCAATGCAGAGTCACATCGATCCATCCTTCTTTTTCACAAACAACATCGGCGCTCCCCACGACGATACGCTCGGTTGAATGTACTTCTTGTCCAATAATTCTTGTAGTTGTACCATTAATTCCTTCATCTCTACTGGTGCCATTCGGTATGGTGCCTTCGATATTAATGCGCCCGGTGCCAAATCGATTACAAAATCTACCTCTCTATCTGGTGGAAGTCCTGGTAAATCGTCTGAAAATACGTCGACAAAGTCCCTCACAATCGGTATTTCTTCTACCTTCGGATTCTCTTTTCAACAATCGACTATGTAAGCTAAGTATCCTACACAGCCTTGCCTCAACAACTTCCTAGCCTGCATCATCGTCAAACAACTCGCTTGTCTAGGCGACTTGCTACCAAAAAATACAACCTTTGACGAAGTCATAAGGTTAATACGCTTCTTTTGGCAATCAATTATAGCCCCGAAATTGAATAACTAGTCCATTCCTAAAATAACGTCAAATTCTCCAAGTCAAATAGGGATAAGATCTACGTTCATGATATTACCCTTAATATCCACTCTATAGTTCTTAAACACGTACTTAACAGGAATTATCTCTCTATTCGCAATTTATATATTCATGGGATATTCCAACTCATCCATAAGCAAATCTAAACTATTAGCAAAGTCTTTGGATATAAAGGAACAAGTAGCACCCGAATCAAATAAAACATAAGCATTAATTTCATTGATCGGAATGATACCTGACACCACATCACGAGACTGGATTGCATCTTGCACGTCATATTGAAAGTTCTGGCGGTCGGTCGGTTTGTTGTATGTGGTCTGGTGATGGTTAAGGCATTTCCACTGTTATTTCCACGGTTACCTCCTAGTACTGCTCCTCCTGATCCCTTCTTAGGGCAGTCTCTTGCTAGATGATCCTTCGAACCACAGTTGAAACAAGCACCCTTCTTTGGGTTTGGACAGTTTGGTGTTAAGGGCTGATCCCCCTAAGTACGAGAAGAAAGGTCCATAGTCTTATGACTGTTAAAGGTTTCAAGTATAACCTTTGATAACCTAGGACATAGTTCAAGGTCTTATGACCCTCAGAATTCTTTTGATTCTTGTTATTCATTCTTGATTCAAAAGTTAAGCTTTCATTCAGATGTTTTTGATTTACTCGCATGTTATTATACTGTTATTTCATTATTATACTTGTGGGCAATAGTGCTCACTCTTGCTTAATAATAACATTGCAGTTAAGAATGAAAGAACCGATGAACCTTCCACTAGTAAAGGCAAGGGCAAAGTTAGCAAGTGATGAAGACTTGTTATTTTTATTAGATGATGTATTTATGTTTAAGACTTGAGTTAATGATGTTATTTAAGACTTATTTGTTTATGATTCCGCACAGATGTTTAAGGTTAGTTTAACCTGGGATTGTATTATTATTATTTGGATGTTGTAACCCTTAAAGGGAAGATTTTTATTCTATCTATTGCATGGTTTGCATTTATTATGGGTAGATAGATAGACGATATTTGTACAGTGAACACCAGATCCCGTGGAATCGAAGTACCCGGATTTGGGGGTGTTACAACCTACACATCCCTTCCTCAGTAATTTACTAGTTTGTGTCATGGTTAAACAACACGAACGTCCCGGCGATCTATTCCCGTAAAATACTACCTGAGGTTGTTTTAACGTTTTAATGTTCACACATTTCTTTTGACAATCTATAATTACCCCATGGTTCACTAACCAATCCATTCCGAGAATTACGTCGAATTCTCCTAACTTTATCGGTATCAAATCTACCGATAATTTACAATATCGTATATCTACGCAACAACTCCTATGAACATCTTCAACATGAATTATTTCTTCGTTTGCTACCTTAATATTTAAAGGTATAGGCAACTTTTTGGAAAGTAATCCTAATCGTCTAGCAAAATCGCATGCTATAAACAAACAAGTAGCACCCAAATCAAACAGCACGTAAGCATTTATGTCGTTGATCGGAATAATACCTACGACGACGTCCCCTGATGCAACTGCATCTTGGACTGTCATGTTAAAGGTACGGCCCATCGGCCTACCCAGCTGCGCTGGTCCACTAATAGCTAACTTACCTCTATTAGTTCCCCGGTTCCCGTCCGTCCCCTTCTTCGGGCAGTTCTTTGCCATGTGGTCGGTTGACCCACACACAAAGCATCTGTGATTCTTCTTTGCACTCGAACAGTTAGGCACAATGTGCCCTTCATGTCCACAGTTGTAACAGACGGCCTTTCCCTTGAGACAGACTCCTAAATGAGTCTTCCCACAGGTCTTGCAGGCCTCCATTCTCCTCTTCGGGTCTCCTTGCTTCACTCCAGTATTCTCAGAGCTAAACACCTTCCTCTTTTGACCCTCGCCACTACCACTGGCTCCCTTAATCTTTACTCCCCCATCTACTTTCCCGTTACTCTTCTTGTCCTTATGGTATTGACTCAGAGCCTCACTACCACCCTCGGCGATTATCGCCTTCTCTAAAATGGTTCCAAAAGAAGTATTTTGAAACACCAAAATATGGTTATAGAGCCAGGGTTTCAAGCCCTGCTCAAACCGTCGCGCCTTCCTAACCTCGATATCCACTTGGTGTGGAGCGAACCTTGCCAGTTCATTAAACTTGGCGGCGTATTGGGGAACCGACATGTCCCCTTGTTTCAACTCCAAAAACCGCATCTCCATCCTCCCTTTCATGCTCATGGGAAAGTAGTTCTCGAAGAATATCTCCTTGAACCTCACCCACATTAGATGCTCGATCCCGGCCCTAGCCTGATTGGCTTCCCACCAAAAGTTGGCCTCTCCCTTCATCATATAGGTTGCAAAAGCAACCTTTTGGGCCTCATCGACATTTGCAATCACAAATGCCTTCTCTATTTCCTTCACCCACGTTTGGACTTCGATAGGGTCCGTAGTTCCTTTGAACTCCGGCGGACCCACACTCTTGAAATCCTTAAAGGTCGTAGCTCGTGCTACTCCCGAATTTACGGGGATATTAGCCCCTATTCTATTAAAGGCAGTTGTTAACAGGTTAACAAACTCCTGCATCGGATTAACCGGACCTCCCTCCGGTTGATTCACGTTAGCACCTTGATTATGTTGTACTCTTCTTGGCAGCATTTTGCTAATACAATAAACACATTTCATTATTATTCCTTTCTTTATTAGTTATCATCTAATATTAAACAATAACTCCAACATCCATTACTCATTGTTTTCCATAAAAAGGCTTATATTCATTCTTTGTAGTATAATACTACATCGGTTACATTACACAGCCTGAGCTGATTACATTAATTTCCCGCTATCGCTTTCCAAAAATTGGGATTTACAAAAGACTACCCTTCACTATACAAAGAGGACTTTACGTCACTACTAATTATAAAATATTTACATATTAAAACTACTCTAGCTACTACTAGTCTACATCTGCCTTAAGGCATTATTGAAATCTGCCTTGGCAAGACCGACAATAATATCACGGCTGATAGTATACCTCTACAGGATAACCAGCTACCTGCTGCTGGAAATCTGTGTGAGAACTCCTATTGATATAGGACATTCTCTCTATCTTCTGACGTTTGGTCTTTAGCTCCTCCTTGAGCTCAAAGACCTCATGTTTCAGCTCGTGGACTTTGTCCTTAGCCAAAATCCTCTCATCATGTTCTTGCTCCTACATGGACTCGACATCAGTCTTGTCCTCTATAACAGTTTGGAGCTCTGCCTTCAGCTCCTTGACCTCCTGATAGTAATGAATATTTCTATCCAATACTGACATGAACAGAGACATCATCGACCCCCCAGGAGCTATCTCCGATGCTATAGCTACTGGATTAAAAGACACTGTCTCCACTTCCTCCTCTATCATCCCATCGAATCGACATGTAGTTAGCATCATCTGAGTCTCCAGACTCAATAATCACTACATCCGGATCTGCTGCTATGGGGTTTGGTAAAACCTCTACTTGGTTCACCGATTCTTCACTAATGGCTTGACCGTCTACATACATTCCGTTTACTCCTGACATTTACACAAAACTATTAAGTTGATTAGTACACATCAGTAGAATAATAAAAGGCAAAACTATGTATTTCACCACTATACTTGGCAATTTTTTTTTAATACACTACTGAACTTTTAATTTTTTGAATTACATCACTGAACTAATTATTATTTTACAATTAAGTCATTCTGTTAAAAAAATTTGACGGACGTTAAAATATTGCTTATGTGGCGCTGACGTGGCAAAAAAATAAAAAAAATACTCATTTTAAAGTTTTAAAAATAACAAAAACATAATAGAATAAAACAATTTTTTTTAAAAAAAAAACAGAATTTTTTTAAAAATAGACTTTTTAAAAAAATTTTTTTTTTAAAAAGATTTTTTAAAAAAAGAAATTTTAAAAAAGTAGATTTTTTAAAAATAGATTTTTAAAAAATTTTTTTCAAAAATAAACTTTTTTAAAAACATAAATTTTTCAAGAACATAATTTTTTTAAAAACATAATTTTTTTAAAAAAACAAAAAATAGATTTTTTAAAAAATAGAATTTTTTAGATTTTTTTAAAAAATGATTTTTTTTAAAAATGCATTTTTTAATACTTTTTAAAATAAAGATACTTTTTTAAAAAATGTATTTTTAAACAATATACTTTTTTAAGAAAAGATTTTTTTAAAAACAAAATTTTTCAAAAATAGAATTCTTTTTTAAAAATTCTCTTTTAACAAAATCATTATTAAAAAATTCTATTTTTTAAAAAAGCTTTATTTTAAAAAAACTGCTTTTTAAAAAATTACTTTTTTTAAAAATGTTAAAAAAATCCTATTTTTTAAATTTCAGCTTTTAAAAAAATCTATTTATTTAAAAAATCGCTTTTAAAAAATTTATTTTTTTAAAATTATCTTTTTAAAAAAAAATTTGTTTTAAAAAATCGCATTTTTTAAAAAGTTCCTTTTTAAAAAAATTACATTTTTAAACAAATTCTATTTTTTAAAAAGTCTGCTTTTTTAAAAATCTGCTTTTAAAATAAAAAATTATATTTTTTAAAAAAATATGTTTTTAAAAAAATATGTTTTATTTTATTATGTTTTTGTTATTTTTAAAACTTTAAAATGAGTATTTTTTTTATTTTTAAAATCTGTTTTTGATTTTTTTTTGCCACATAAGCAATATTTTTTATTCTTTTTTTGCCAAGTCAGCGCCACATAAGCAATATTTTAACGTCTGTCAATTTTTTTTAACGGAATGACTTAATTGTAAAATAATAATTATTTCAGTGATGTAATTCAAAAAATTAAAAGTTCAGTATTGTATTAAATAAAACTTGCCAAGTATAGTGGTGAAATACATAGTTTTGCCAATAATAAAAACATATAACATAATCATAATGCATTTTTATAAAGTTATTTTCTTCTTGTTCTTCTTTGACTTCTCTTAAGGTTATGACTTAAGGTTTTTAAATCCCCCCTTAAGTTTTATAACCTAATGCTTTGATACCAGCCCGTGACTCCACCAAATCCGGGTATCTTCCAACCCGACAGATGGTGCTACACGGTACTTGTAAGACCCCAACTTTTATAAATAAAGATGAATTTTCTATAAATATTATTTTTGAATATTATGGAATAAATTTGATATAATGTTATAGTTGTGGGTAATATTTATAAATTTTGCAAAGTAAGCAAGTTGTTATAAAATATTCGTTTGGTCTGGGAATATTCTTTTTTTTCGGGGAATATTTGTACAACTACTCAATCATTGGTGGACCCCATTAACTAAGTATTGTCGTAGTTAGAAAAAACGACAAAATTATCTTTCTATAAAAATAACTACAGGAGGTGTTACCGTTAAAACTGTTGAACTACCCTAAGTAAAAGTAAAAATGCGATGCTGGCGTGGTCAGATAAGTAGCACACGGATTGATTATTGATGCTTACGTGAGAAGTCACTTAGCTATACTCAATTATTACTACATGAATTTGCCGTGATCATATCTCTTATATTATCGATTCAATTATTGTCACAAGATCATCATGATAATATAATATATTATATTATTAATTGAGATGACAAGTTATAAATGAGTAATAATTGTTGAAAGATTAAAATGTGTTGATTAAAAATAAAATAATTTGTGGTAATATTTATTCAATCCTCGATATATATAAAGAGTCTCATATGAGACGTTTGTGGTAAGTTTGATTATTTTATGGGGGCCATATGTCATCATCTAAGAGTCCTTCAATCAATAGTAATTACCTTTGTGAATAGTAATTACCTTTGTGAATAGTAATTACCTTCAATCAATAGTAATTACCTTTGTGAATAGTAATTACCTTTGTGAATAGTAATTACCTTCGTCAATAAGATTTACCTTCACGTCAATAGTAATTACCTTTGTGAATAGTAATTACCTTTGTGAATAGTAATTACCTTTGTGAATAGTAATTACCTTCAATCAATAGTATTTACCTTCATCAATAGTAATTACCTTCGTCAATAGTAATTACCTTCGCCAATAGTAATTACCCTTCGCAAATAGTAGTTGTCCCTTCAATATTACCAAGAGTTAATCGCCTCTTGATTGTTCCAAGGGTTAATTACCCTTTCGCAAATAGTAGTTGCCTCTTCAATATTACCAAGAGTCATTTTGACCCTTCATACACTCAAGAGCCACCCTCGCTTTTTCTATAAATAGAAAGCTCATTCCTTCATTATTTCTTACGAATTCAATTTGAAACTCTAGAGAGAGAAAACTATAGAGAGAAAGAAGAAAAGTATTTTGCTACTTCACTTTTCCAATATTCACTTCTTCTAAGGTAGGGAATATTAGGTGTTATTTATTTTCTTATTCATGAAGAGAACTTCTATTATTCCATTCATTATTATTCGTTGAATAACTCAGAAAAGTGGCATACCCTATACATAACCTCGTATACGCGGATACCCTATACTTGGTGAAATCCTTATATTATTCCATTCTTATTTATTCATTGAATAACTCAGTATATGCGAATCCCCTATACTTGGTGACATTCTTCTATTATTTTATTATTCCGCTGAAACATCCTCGTCATGCTTTACTTTTGGACTGGTTAAAATCCGCTTTTTTTATTATTCTCGCCTTTTATTATTCTATTGGAATATCCTCGTCGTCAGTGTTTTACACCGGACTCCGGGTTCCGCTTTTTATTATTCTCGTCTTTATTATTCTATTGGAATATCCTGCTCTCGTGTGTTTTTACATCGGACTTCGTTCCGCTTTTTTATTATTCTCATTTATTATTCTTTGGAATAACTCGCCTATGCGATGTACCGCATACATGGTAATTTCTTTTGTTATTTCATTCGCTATTATACTCAAATTGGTTAAAATTTCGACTTCTATACTCCATGAATTTAGTGGAATATCCTCGATATTTGTGCTTCATCCAAAGATTTTTAATGAAAATATTTTTCCGAGCATTCTTGAATTTTACTCTACAAAGCAAGATTGCATGTTGACAATTTGGACGTTATTAGTTCCCGAATAAATTAATTCGTGAACTTATTTTATTGAATTATTATGTCATCATCATCATCCTCATGTTATATTATGTTATTTTTGGCTTACGTGCATAGATGAACTTAGTATGATTATGACCGTGGATCATTCTTATAATCATGGCTTGATATAAATGATGTGACAAAAGTCCTCAAAGTGGCTCGTAATGCGATGATGGATAGTTTTGGTATGATTATGACCAGGGGTGATTCGGTATAGTCATGACCATTGATAATTTGATGAAAATCCTTGACCGTGGTACATGGATGATTAGATATTGTGGTTTATTCATTAAACCGAGTCTTAGTGATAAAATTGATGAAAACCTTTTAAAACCTAAAAGATAATAGACTTTATTTTCTACTTGACTCTTTTAATGGATCAGATATTCCACCGCAGCTTAAACCGGTTGTCTATTGTATTTTATCGCTTAACATTGTTGAAGACTATTGATAATTTATTCTCGCATTATCGTAGTTATAATATTTTCTTCGGGCTAGTTGAGCTCACCCTTTCTTTCACCGTTCTCTTGTGAAAATGAGAATATAAGCGGGACGAGTAGGGAAAAGAGTGATGGTCCTCAAGATAGCATTAGTAGTCCTCACTATTCTCGTTAAATAGTGTGAACAATAAATGTAATGAGGACTCCTTGAGTATGGATATTGTCTAAAAGACAATATTCCTATTAGAACTCTCGCTTTATGTATTGTCGTATGTTATACGGACGTATGTATAATTAAGTTTGTATTTGAATTTATGTACCATGTAAGTGGCGACCCAAGATGGGTGACGATACCTAATTTTGGGGGCGCCACAACAGGTATCGAGCTTAGGATATGATCCCCGCTAAGATGCTAGATAAGAACTAGGAGGGAGAGACGGGAATTTCTTCGCTAGTATGACCTACCTAAGTTTATTTGTTATTTAATTGGTCACGTAGTATAGGATAATATTTTATATATTAATTAACCCTTATGTTGTGGCAAAGTTTTTGGAAATGGCAAATGAAAATATTCACAATGGAGTGAATGTGACCGCTAGACACCTTTAATCACTAATCGTTTAATGCAAAGTCGACGAGGAACAAATTAGAGATATCCACGTAGTGAATGAAGAACTAATTGTTGCACCCGAGCTAGCTGCGCGGGTAGCAAATGAGAGAGAGGAAGAAGAGGAAGAAGAGGAACTTGAGGAGAATTGGTTAGAAGAAATTTATGATCAAAACTTAGAATTACAAAATCGTGTTCGTGATCTAGAAGAACAAAGTTGAAGAACGGCAAACTATCAGTGGAACAAAGGGATACAACAATTCAAAATTGGGTTACCCGATATGTGATGCTCGAACAAAATCACGCTTTAGCGGTGGTGTAAGATATTAAAGTTGGAATCGAGAATTTAAAAATCAAAGATCACCGAAAGAAGAAAAACAATCGAACGAAGGAGAATAGACGATGCATGGTAAAAGTCGCACAACGCGTTGATAGTGTAGAAAAGACGTCCGATCCAATAAAGCCAAAATAGATGAAATGGACTTTGCTTTTTGGACAAAGAATTGGGAGAACCTAACATCGAATTCGAATTACCACGCATGCATAGCGGCCAACCCAATTCGATATGGATCGAGAATAATGATTCAAATCATGGATCGTGAATGTGAAGAAGCACTTAAGGGTGGAATGTACCCTATAGTAAAGTCAAACTTCGGTAATTTAAGCGAGAGCGTTTGTTTGAGAAACCCGAACGGTTATTACTAAATTAATTATAAATTATTGCAAGTCTATACTTTATTCAATACAAGTTCTACCCACTCTTTATTCTACCTAGTTGTGTTCAATGTTTAAATTTGACTCTAAAAATTAGACTTTGATTTATCTATTGAAACTTCATTGGGAGAAACCTTCGTTACCTCCACCGCTTATTAATCTTGTTGTTTCAAATAAACACTTTCACGATCTTATCTCTTTGAAAATACTTGCCTTTGAGGTAATTTTTTGAAAACGATTGATTAACTACTTATTATTCTTTTTGTAAGGTTGTTAGCTTTCATATTCCTAACCAACCTCATTATACTAATTCAAAGTAACCAAACCCTAAAGTTAATCACCAATATCAAGCCATAAGTAAAGAGCCCCGATCCTTTCGTTGTTGACTTCCTTGTGTGGAATGCAATCGAAGCCGACTTTCTTAGAGGCGACGTCGTGAATGACGATGACAAGTTGATAGGTATCATTGTGAGGTGCTATCTAGGTTAAAGGATGTAAGTCACAGCTTGGTATCAATGTAACGTACTATCCAAGTCTTGGATAAGAGTAGCGCTTTTGAATGATATTTCTATCATTAATAAATTTCTTAACGTATTCTTGAAGATTTCCTAGCCTACCCTAGAGCGTGAAATCGAATTTTGTATTGATTCAAAGATAAAAAACCCATTTCTTAAACCTCAAATATTTCTTCAACTAAAAAGATTTGTTTACGAGGATTATGATGAAAGTCATAATAAAAGCATTGGACTAATGAAAATCATGGGTATATGAAGTATTAGTAAGTGTTATGATGAGTTATGTGGTTATTATGTGAAAACATGAAAGTTTCTTAGAAATCACAAAGGGTTGAAAAATCAGATTTTGGTAAAAATGTAACATGAAATTCAATTGACCATATCTCCTATTATATTTTGAATTTTTGAGTGTGGTAAAGTCCTAGAGTTAGATCTATGAGTTTTGTAGCTTATCCAAGTGGAATCATTGGAAAAGGTGCTGTAGATTTTCGTGTGGACTGAATTTAGCAAAAGAGTCCAAAGCTGCAAATTACAAAAAACGCTACTGCCCAGAAACTTTAAGGGGCTGTTTCGGCCACTAAATTTATGTGAAAAATTCTGGCCTTTTGGGACATGAAAATATATGTTATAAAGTACCTCCTGTCCAAAAATGAGCTCATTCTGACTTAAAATGAACAAGTTATGATCATTTCAATATTTAGGTTTTTTTGACGAAAATGCTATAACCGGAGTTCTATAACTCAATGATGACCATGAAATTTAAATCGAGGCTCACATTAACATGTGTAAGGTCCTGCCAAGATTTGGAAATTTTGGAGTTAAACTTGAGGTAGCTAATTTCTTAAGGAATTAATTAGAAATTGATTTTTGAAAAATAGTAAATGAATTTTAAAAATTCCGAGAAAAATATATTTTTCATCATGGGACTATATTATGCTGAATCCCAGAAAAGAAATATTTTTGGGACTGATTTGGTATTTTTCATTAAAATAGTTTAGTTACGAACATATGAGTTAAATATGTTATGTGAAGTAACAAAGTTGAAAATAGGATTTTATGGCTAGAGAATCCTATATAGAGTATATGCATATTTTTTTGATAAGGGATTTTATAATTGGTGATGATATCTTATGAGTATGGCATTTTTGAATGATTAAATGCATTATATGGTAAAGCGTAAACAATTGAGATAAATTGTTTATAAATTTAAGAAGTGATTAAAATATTGTTATAATATTAATGATATTAGATTATGAGATTATTAAGTGATTGATAACATGGGGATATTCTTGAATCTCGGATAAATTATATTATAAATGTTTAATATTTATCCTTTATCTCATTTGATTGATTCTTTATATCATTATCCTCATGCTTATATTGTGTTGAAAGTCATCCGTGGCTTACGTGAATAGATGGACTTGGTATGATTATGACCGTGGATTGTTCTTGCAGTATAATCATAACCGTAATTGAAAACACGATTATCTTCGGTAGTAGTGCATGGATAATTTGTGGTCGTGATACTAATGAATACACGATTATCTTCGTCGTAGTAGTATGGATAATTTGTGGTCGTGATACTAATGAATACACGATTATCTTCGTCAGTGCGTGTAGTGGGATAATTTGTGGTCGTGATACTAATGAATACACGATTATCTTTGGTAGTAGTGCATGGATAATTTGTGGTCGTGATATACTAATGAATACACGATTTTCTTTGGTGCGTAGTAATGGATAATTTGTGGTCGTGATACTAATGAATACATGATTATCTTTAGCCGTAGTGCATGGATAATTTGTGGTCGTGATACTAATGAATACACGATTATCTTTGGTAGTAGTAGTGCATGGATAATTCGTGGTCGTGATACTAATGAATATCCTCGGCACCGTAGTGCGAGGATGATTCGATGATATGGATTAATTATCGAAATGAGTCTCAAAGAATGAAATATTAATTCATGGATGTGGTAAAAGTCATCTTTGGTAGTAGTGCATTGATAGACTTGGTATGATTATGACCAAGGATTATTCGGTATAATCATGATCAGAATTGAAAACACGAATATCCTTGCCAAGAGTGCATGGATAATTCGTGGTCGTGATACTATTAAGTCGAGTCTCAAAGATTATTGGTTTTACAGCTTGTATATCTTTGGCCCAGAGAGTGCAAAGATGAATTGTTAATGAATATCTTTGGGATGGATTACAAAGATGAATTTAATATTTTTAACTATAAAGGTATTCAAGGTATCCTCACCTCTTTATCATATCGTATCGCATTACGCACCTAATTTTGAGGGCTTAAATTTCATAAGAAGGGAGGTTGTAAGACCCCCAAATTTTTATAAATAAAGATGAATTTTCTATAAATATTATTTTTGAATATTATGGAATAATTTTGATATAATGTTATAGTTGTGGGTAATATTTATAAATTTTGCAAAAGTAAGCAAGTTGTTATAAAATATTCGTTTGGTCTGGAATATTCTTTATGTCGGGAATATTCGTATACTACTCAATCATTGGTGGACCCCATTAATCTAAGTATTGTCGTAGTTAGAAAACCACAAAATTATCTTTCTATAAAAATAACTACGAGGTGTTACCGTTAAAACCGCTTGAACTACCCTGGCAGTAAAAGTACAATAATACGCTGGTGGTCAGCATAAGTAGCACACGGATTGATTATTGATGCTTACGTGAGAAGTCACTTAGCTATACTCAATTATTACTACAAAGAATCATGTCAGATCATATCTCTTATATTATTGATTCAATTATTGTCACAATATCATCTATATAATATGTTATATTATTAATTGAGACGACATTATAAATGAGTAATAATTGTTGAAAGATTAAAAATGTGTTTGATTAAAAATAAAATGATTTGTGGTAATATTTATTCAATCCTTGATATATATAAAGAGTCTCATATGAGACGTTTGTGGTAAGTTTGATTATTTTATGGGGGCCCATATGTCATCATCTAAGAGTCCTTTCAATCAATAGTAATTACCTTTGTGAATAGTAATTACCTTCGTCAATAGTAATTACCTTTGTGAATAGTAATTACCTTCAAATCAATAGTATTTACCTTCGTCAATAGTAATTACCTTCAATAATAGTAATTACCTTCGTTAATAGTAATTACCCCTTCCGCAAATAGTAGTTGTCCCTTCAATATTACCAAGAGTTAACGCCTCTTGATGTTCCAAGGGTTAATTACCCTTCAAGAAATAGTAGTTGCCTCTTCAATATTACCAAGAGTCATTTTGACCCTTCGTTAAGACCAAGAGCCACCCTCGGTTTTTTCTATAAATAGAAAGCTCATTCCTTCATTATTTCTTACTTAATTCAATTGAAACTCTAGAGAGAGAAACTATAGAGAGAAAGAAGAAAAGTATTTTGCTACTTCACTTTTCCAATATTCAGCTCTTCTAAGGTAGGGAATATTAGGTGTTATTCTTTCTTATTCATGAAGAGAACTTCTATTATTCCATTCATTATTATTCATTTGAATAACTTATAAAAAGTGGCATACCCTATACATAACCTGTATACGCGGCATACCCTATACTTGGTGAAATCCTTATATTATTCCATTCTTATTTATTCTGTTGGAATAACTCGTATATGCTTCTATCCCCTATACTTGGTGACATTCTTCTATTATTTTATTATTCCGTTGGAACATCCCATGCATGCTTTTTTACGGACCTGGTTCCGCCTTTTATTATTCTTCTATCTTTATTATTCTATTGGAATATCCTCATTCATGTGTTTTACACCAATTCGGTTCCGCCTTTATTATTATTCTTTATTATTCTATCGGAATATCCTCGTATGCGTGTTTTTTACACCGGACCGGTTCCGCTTTTTATTATTCTCAGATTTATTATTCGGTGAATAACTTTTTTCATGCCTAAGTACCATATGCATGGTGATTTCTTTTGTTATTTCATTCGCTATTATACTCGGTTGGTTAAAATTTTGACTTATATCTCTTTGAAGTAATAATATGCACACAAGCCAATCATGTTTGATGATAAAGCATATACTTTGTAACAATCTTATTCATTTATTAATAAAAAGTATTAATTTATTAAAGGCTTTTAATTATCTACATGATGCTGTTTAATAATATGTGATAAACCCATAGTTTTAAGCAATGCTTTTAGAATAATGATGATGATCACTCTAATGAGATCTAAATTCTTAGAAAGCTTAAAACTAAAATAGTTCCCAATCATTGGATTACTAAATTGGGGATTAGTGAATCCGGATAGATTGGTACATACGTTGCTTGCTCATTGGATGAGGATGATTGATCTCATGATCATTTGTGTGGAGACACTAAAGCAAGTATGTAGGTGCTTATTAGAGAATAAGTTCAATCGAACGTGGCTCGCTAAGGAATACCTAATGGAGTTTTATTTGCTTCATCAATAGGAATTCTCAGAGTGATAGTAGTATAAGTAATCCTTGGACTTGAGATCATCATAGTATCTTATGTATGATGAGTTATACTTTGACTTATTCCTTAAGACCCTTAGGGTATATCAAAGGGTATGCTTGGGTATAATAAGTTGTACATGGAGATAATGTATGATCAATAAAGAATCTACCACTTCTAATAAAAGAAGAGAAATGTCCTATGTGATTCGATAAATGACAACCCAAAGAGTCCTTGGCATAAGGCGTAATGAAATTAGAAAGGAGTTTCTAATTTGCATTATTTGAGTTGTGCATTTAAGAGTTGAAATACATATAATTAAATAAAATAAGACTTGATAGTAATTCCATGTCTTATATTTAATTGGGACATTAGACGTGGAAGGATTGAATTGTATTTCAAGAACTATTTACTCAAATGTTCTTTAATGATTAATGTTGAAATCTATATTATCCGGAAAGTCGTTGATCGCTAGGAGGCTTATCCCTATCAGAATAAATATTATTTATTTAAATAAATTAATTGTTTAATTTATTTATTTAAATAAGATTAGAATTGTTCTAATTGATTTATTCACAACCTGTTTAATATGGAGAACCTAAAGGGTCACACCATAAAAAGGAAGAATAATTATTTAAGAAGTTAATGGCATAATCGTAATAATATATTATGTATATTTAATTTAATCTATGGTGATAGAATAAATTAAATAGCTTAATATTTATTATTTAATATTTTAGAAATATTAAATATAAATTAATAAGAGGAGTCTTATTAATATTATTACAATTATTATTATTTTAATTTCTAAAAGAGTTTAGGAATTAATTTAATATAAGTACTCTTATTTATTCCTAATTGGATTAGGAAGGAAAATTAGTTAAAGGAGTTTAATTAATTATCCCTAATAAGATTAGGGAGCTTAATTAATTAAAAGAATTTAATTAATTAAAAAAATCCCAATTCCTTAATTGTTAAGGTGGGTTGCCCACATCTATAAATAAGATGAGTCTTATTATGGGTGGGTGGGTTGTTGACTTTGACAACTACGTAATAATTCCAATTTATTGGAGAGTACGTCCCTTTTCTATAGAGATAGAAAACTAGGGTTTGAGTCAATACCCCTTCTTCTTGAAAATTCTTCTTCCTTGGTGGATCACCTCTAGAGGCCATACACTTGGGTGGCTTACATTGATCAAAGGAAGGAACCAAACCCGGTGGATTCAAGGAGATCGCGAGAAGTAGGAGGTGAACTCTGCACTGAGGAAGCTCGTTTCTACAAGGGTATGATTTCATAATTTCTTATTCTTCGTTTAATTAATAATTGTGCATAAAGGGTGATCCGGGTATATGGTTTGTAATAAATTTTTAAACTCTGATTTTTACGCGCTTCCGCTAATTTATGCAATTTGATTGCGTTCTTGAATATAACAAACCTAAAAGTGGTATCAGAGCCAAACCTTTATGCGAATTATTAATTATTTTAATTTGATATATATATTAATATGTGTTTAGAACAATTTAATTGGGCATATTATTGTTGTATAAAATTTATTGTATGAAAATAAAAAAAAAAAAAAAGGGAGCCGGTTTTTGATAAAAATCAAATCTGCTAATCCGTGAATCATAAAAAAAAAAAAAAAAAAAGCCATGAAGGCAATCATGAACATAGAGGCTAATAATCACGGATGCAGTATGATTTTTTTTTAAGGCAACAGGACAACACGGAAAACAAGGAAAACCGGAAAGGTAGTGGTATAAATATATATATATGATGTATATTTGTATCCTGCCTCTTTTTGAAAATAACTCATGCCCTGATATCCTGCCTCTTGGTCAACGGTATGCTTTATTAGTAACTGTTAGATTATATATATATATATATATATATATATATATATATATATATATCTTTATTTTTAAAATCAAGGGAAACATTAGCGAGGATCTGTTTGTCTTGTTAAAAGGAAGGACATGCTAGGATATATATATATATATATATATATATATATATATATATATATATATATATATATATATTCTTAATAATTTTATTATTAAAATAAAATTTTATTTTAATATTAAAATAAAAGTTTATTTTATATTAAAATATAAAGTTTATTTTAATTTTAAAATTAAATTTCATGCTAACTAATTAGAGTTGGAATTGGATTCCATGATAACTAATTGGAGTTGAAATTGGATTTTATTTTTCCTTAAATAAAGGAGTTTATTTTGATATGAAATTAGATTTCATATTATTCAAAAATAAAAGAGTTTATTTGTGAATAGGAAAGAGAATCCTAATTTCCTTAAATAAATGAGTTTATTTAGATATGAAATAAGATTTCATATTATTCAAAATAAAAGAGTTTATTTGTGAATAGGAAAGAAAATCCGTGTTTCCTTAAATAAAGGAGTTAATTTAAAAATTAAATAAGATTTCATATTATTCAAAATAAAGGAGTTTATTTGTGAATAGGAAAGATAATCCGTGTTTCCTTTAATAATTTTTTTTTTACATGGAATTGGATTCCATAATTAATTAAAATAAAAGAGTTTATTTTGATTAAGATTTTGATTAAAATAAAATAGTTTATTTTATTCAAAATTAGATAAATTAAAATAAAATAGTTTTATTTTGATTTAAATTTGGATTAAAATAAAGGAGTTTATTTTGATTCAAAATTAGATTTTATACTAACTAAATTTGCCCATTAAATGATATCAATATATATATTAAATGTTTATTATTCATATGATGAATGTTATTTATTGATGCATATGATGATGTGTATGATAATAAATGGGATTGATTATGGACTATCGACCAATGTGATTGGATTTTATTTTAGTTGGATGCATGAATGTATGGGTTTTATTAAATGGGGTTCTGCATACCTCGCCTTCTCTAATTTTCTTAATATAAATTCTATCTCCTCCTATGTACTTCCCTTCCCTCGATGATCAAGGTTTCTATTTATTTTAAATAGTTTTGTAATAGGAATAGTTAGAATTAATTTTGAAGAATTAGAGAGAAAGAAAGAGCATTATGAAGATCCGTTTGTAATGGAGCCCTAGTTTAAATGTAATAGTTATATTTAAATATTATTTCTTGCACCCTTGGGGTTTGACCTTTTGGTTCACTTGGTGGCTCTAGTGAACCAAACTAGAATAAAAGTCCATAATCAATCCGGTAGAATATAGTATTCTATATGTGCATGCTTATACTATATATATTATATATTATGCAAACATGCTTCGCATGTTCATTAATATAACGCGTATTTTATATATATATATATGCAATATGCTAGCTAAACAAGATGAGACAAATTAATAACAAATCCTCATTTTTATATTAAGTCCTAAGCGTTCAAAGATATTTGGAATATCGAACGTCGCCTTCTAGCATGATAAAATTAATAGAGTATTAAATATTTAATATGAGTTTGTTGTGTCACCACAAGGCAAGTATTAAGTATTTAAGATGTTAATTTATCACATTTGATGCTTATAAAGAAAATTGAACAATATTGTTTTGTTGTGTCACCACAAGGATGATATTTTTCTTTTTTGAATATATGGAGTGCTAGGTCGGACTTAACTTGGATAATTTTGATTCTGATGTGCCACCACTTGATCAAAATAATCTAAGAGGCAAAAAAAGAAAAGGAGTTGCATAGTTGATGTAATTGACAAAAGTTGTCTACCTATTTATTTATATATAGTTTGTTGTGTCACCACAAGGCTATATACATTTGAAATGGGATCCTTATTCTCACTAGCAGATCTTTAATTAGATTTTGCCGAACTATATATATTGAGGGTAATATAGTTTGAAGAAAATAGTGGGAGATACCAATTTAAAACAAGACCTAATTTATTTTGGTAATTAATAAAAGAATGTATGTTAAAATGTTGTTAATTACAAATTCATTTACAAAATTTTACAATGTCTAAAATTACTATCACTGCGAAGCATATTAGATGCTAAATTAATCGGACATTAAACGGATTGGTTAAGGAATTTGAGAATAGTTCTCATAGCTGAAAAGCTATCTTATGTCCTTAATACGCCTATCCCTGCAATGGTTGCGCATAATGTCTCCGAGGAAGAGATTGCTACTTTTAGAAAGTGGAAAATGATGCACGATTGGCTCGATGCATCATGCTCGCATCCATGAGTAACGAGCTTCAGCCACAAGAAGATGAAACTATGGATGCTCTTACTATATTCCCGCACATCAAGTAGTTGATGGTGAAGAAAGTAGGACCGATAAATATCGAGATATCTAAGGAGCTCTTCCGATCTAGAATGGCCAATGGCACTATAAATGCATAAAAAGTTCTTAACATAATCAATTTGATTGATCAATTAGAACAACGAAGTTTTGTCATGGATGGAGAGTTGAGCCAAAATTTGATCTTGCACTCACTCCCTGAATCGCTTTCATTAATTGTTGTGAATTTTTCATATGAACAAGCTAGATATCAGCCTCGCTGATTTGCTTAACATATTGAAAAATGTTGAGAGTCACTTTCCAACCAAGAAAACAAAGTCTTACTGATAGGGGCCAAAGGATCTTCTGAAAAGAAGAACGATTCTAAGAAGGTAAATAGAAAGGCATAAACAAAGGATAATAAGAACAAAATCGATACTGGATAAAGAAAGGAGTTTGCTTCCACTGCAATAAGCCTGGACACTGGAAAAGAAACTGCGAGAAGCATCTTGCAATGGCTGACCAAAGAAGCTTAATGAAGTTTTGCCATAATACGATTTTGTTCATGATTAAAATAAATTTTTCTTTAAGTCAAGGTTCTACTTGGGTATTGGATACCGACTTTGGTTATCATAAATATAGATTTATGAAGGGACCAAGCAGAAGTGAAAGCTGAACATAGATAAGTAATCCTATGTATGGGAAATGAAGCAAAGGTTGCTGCATTAGCTATAGAAACTTATAGTTTAGCATCGCTTTACTAGCAAATCTATTAAGTCAATAAGTTGTTATTGTATTCCAATTCTTGTTAGAAACATTATTTCCATTTTATTGTTGGACAATAAAATTTTTGGTATTATAATTAAGAACAATTGTTGTTCTATTTATAATAATAATGTTTCGTATAGAACTGAAAGATTACTTAATAAATTTTGTATACTTGACTTACATGAAAATAATTTTACAAATTGAACAAACTAGTATAAGAAAAGGAGATGATCATTCAAAGAGTTGAATGTGTGTATTTGCTGAAATACAAGTGTGAATTATTTGAAAGGTTCAAAGAATTCAAAAGTGAAACAAATTGGCAAAGTATTAGGATTCTTTGATCGGATCAAGGAAGGAATACTTGTGCAATAAGTTTCTAGATCATCTCAAATGGTTTTCTCATAATGGACGCCTCTCGATACATAATAATTGATTGATGTATCTGAATGGAAAAATCGTACCTTATTGGACATGGTGCGGTCCATAATGATTTTACCGACATTCCAAAGATCCTTCAGGGTCATGTCCTAGAAATGGCTGCATACCTACGAAAAGGTAACCTCTAAATCCGGCCCCAAGACTCCATAAAAGTTATGGACAGGGAGGATTCCTAATCTTAAGTATGTTAAGATAAGGGGTTGTCCAACTTATGTGAAACGGTTTCAAAGGATAAGCTTGGGACAAGATTTGACAAATCTGATTTTGTGGGACATCCTAAAGTAAGTTTAGGGTAAATGTTCTATAATCCTACTTAGCAAAAGGTGTTTATTGTGAAACACGCTTCCTTCTAAGATAAAGGTGTTTATCATTGAAAGGGCTAGTGGGAGGATAATAGATCTTGAAGAGTTCAAGAACCACAAAACACTATAAGTCAAATAAGAGGAACTCAGTAGATGACCTATTTTACCACAACCTAATCAATAAATCGAAATAATCTTGAAGATACCTAGGAGGTATGGATTCATCATGGATGATGATGATGAGGTACGCATCATAGAAGATGATGATCCGAGTTACATGCGCGATGATGTAAGACTTCTAGTGTGTACAAAAGGGTCAATTTGGGGAGCGTCGTGAAATTTCTAGTATTATATGTTGATATACTACTACGATGAGGAATAACATACTAATGCTACAATCAAGAAAGATAAAGTTGTCTAAACATTCCTCCATGAATGATTTGGGAAGAGTATCATTATTGGGGATGCAAATCTATATAGATAGATTTAAAAGGAAGCTCAACTTAACCCAAGAATGTATATTCATTTGATGCTAAAGTTGTTTAGCATGGCAAACTCCAAGAGATGTCTCATGTCGATGAGCTATGGAGTGTATCTCTCTTAATAGTCCCCACAGACTCCTAAAAAGAGAGGTCGCATGAGTGACATCATGTATGCAATGAAATATACGAGACCTGATGTTGATCAGTCATATTATGGAGAAGTTCACTATAAGTCAGTGAAAAATATCTTAAAGTGCTTAACCGGCACTAAGGATGTGATCATATTCATGGTGGGTGCAAATTAAAACTAGAGGGCTTTACAGACTCAAGTTTTTCGAATGCACTCAAGACGACGATGAAAATCCACTTTAAGGTAAAGGGTTACCTTGAACAATGCAGCAATGAATTGAAAAGGTTCCAAACAAAGAAAAGAGTTCTTTGGTTTAGTGATAAAGATAAAGTATATAGCTATAAATGAAGTCGCAAGTTGATTGTTTGGATTAAAAGTTCATTACGTAACTAGGAATAGTTCTAAGTCTCATCTTGGATCTAAACATGTGTTGTGGCACTTTCATTTGATTATTAGAATCATTGAAAGATGGAAAATCACTATAGAGATAGTGGACTCTCAAGAACAACATTACATATCCATTAACTAAAGCTTATCCAACAGCAGGATAATCGTCACTTAGAGAAGAAGAGTATAAGATACCATGGCAATTGGCTTTAGTGCAAGTGGGAGATTGAAAGTAATATGCACACAAGCCAATCATGTTTGATGATAAAGCATATACTTTGTAAAATACTTATTCATTTATTAATAAAAAGTATTAATTTATTAAAGGCTTTTAATTATCTACATGATGCTGTTTAATAATATGTGATAAACCCATAGTTTTAAGCAATGCTTTTAGAATAATGATGATGATCACTCTAATGAGATCTAAATTCTTAGAAAGCTTAAAACTAAAATAGTTCCCAATCATTGGATTACTAAATTGGGGATTAGTGAATCCGGATAGATTGGTACATACGTTGCTTGCTCATTGGATGAGGATGATTGATCTCATGATCATTTGTGTGGAGACACTAAAGCAAGTATGTAGGTGCTTATTAGAGAATAAGTTCACTGAACGTGGCTCGCTAAGGAATAACTAATGGAGTTTTATTTGCCTGTCAATAGGAATTCCTGTAGTGATAGTAGTACAAGTAATCCTTGGACTTGAGATCATCATAGTATCTTGTGTATGATGAGTTATACTTTGACTTATTCCTTAAGACCTTTAGGGTATATCAAAGGGTATGCTTGGGTATAATAAGTTGCCATGCTAAACGACTTTAGCATCAAATGAATATACGTTCCTTGGGTTAAGTTGAGCATCCTTTTAAATCTATCTATATTGATTTGTATTCCCAATTAAGATACTCTTCCCAAATCATTCATGGAAGAATGTTTAGACAACTTTATATTTACTGATTGTAGCATTGGTATGTTATTCCTCATCCGTAGTATATCAACATATAATACTAGAAATTTCACAACGCTCCCACTGACCCTTTTGTACACACTAGAAGTCTTACCTCATCGAATGTAACTGGATCATCATCTTCTATGATGTGTACCTCATCATCATCATCTATGATGAATCTATACCTCCTTGGTATCTTCTTGCTTATTCCGATTTATTATTGGTTTGTAGTACAATAGGTCTATCTATAGGTTCCTCTTATTTGACTTATAGTGTTTTGTGGTTCTTGAACTCTTCAAGATCTATTATCCTCCCACTAGCCCCTTCAATAATAAACACCTTTATCTTAGAAGCGTGTTTCGCAACAAACACCTTTTGCTAAGTAGGATTATAGAACATATACCCTAAACTTACTTTAGGATGTCCCACAAATTGTACTTGTCAAATCTTGTCCCAAGCTTATCCTTTGAAACATTTTCACATAAGTTGGACAATCCCTTAACTTAACATACTTAAGATTAGGAATCCTCCCTGTCCATAACTTTTATGGAGTCTTGGGGCCGGATTTTGAGGTTACCATTTTCGTAGATATGCAGCCATTTCTAGGACATTACCCCAGAAGGATACTGGAATGTCGATAAAATCATTATGGACCGCACCATGTCCAACAAGGTACGCTTTTTCATTAAGATACATCAATCAATTATTGCATATCAGGATGTGTCCATTATGAGAAAACCATTTGAGATGATCTAGAAACTTATTGCACAAGTATTTATTCCTTGATCTAATCAAAGAATCTTAATACTTTGTCAATTTGTTTTAATTCTGAATTCTTTGAACCTTTCAAATCACACTTGTATTTCAGCAAATACATATATTCAACTCTTTGAATGATCATCTCCTTTTCTTATACTAGTTTGTTCAATATGCAAAATTATTTTTCATGTAAGTCAAGTACACAAAATCCATTAAGTAATATTCCAGTTCTATACAAAATATTATTATTATAAATAGAACAATAATTGTTCTTAATTATAATACCAAAAATCTTATTGTCCAACAATAAAATGGAATTAATGTTTCAAACAAGAATTGGAATACAATAATAACTTATTGACTTAATAGATTTGCCCGTAGGCATTGCTAAACTATAAGTTTCTATGGCTAATATGGCAACCTTTGCTATATTTCCCGCACATAGGATTACTTATATTTGTTTAGCTTTCTACTTCGCTTGGTCCCTTCATAAATCTATATTTATGATAACCAAAGTCGGTATCTAATACCAAAGTAGAACCTTGACTTAAAGAAAAATTTATTTCAATCATGAACAAAAACTGTATTGTAACCGAAACTTCACTAAGCTTCTTTGGTTAGCCTTTGCAAGATACTTCTCACGCTTTCTTTCCAAAGGTCCGTGCTTATTGCAAAGGAAGCAAACTCCTTTGCTATCCGTATCAGTTTTGTTCTTATTATCCTTTGTTTACGCCTTTCTATTTACCTTCTTTGAATCGTTCTTCTTTTTAGAAGATCTTTTGGCCCCTACGAGTAAGACATGATCTTTCTTGGTTGGAAAGTCACTCTCAACATTTTCAACATGTTAAGCAAATCAGCGAGACTGATATATAGCTTGTTCATATAAAAAATTCACAACAATTGTGAAAGGAGTCAGGGAATGAGTGCAAGATCAAATTTTGGCTCAACTCTCCATCCATGACAAAACTAGTTGTCCTAATTGATCAATCAAATTGATTATGTTAAGAACTTTTTGTCTGTACTATAGTGTCATTGGCCATTCTAGATCGGAAGAGCTCCTTAGATATCTCGATATTTATCGGTCCCCACTTTCCTCACCATCAACTACTTGATGTGCGGAATATAGTAGGAGCATCCATAGTTTCATGTTACAAGCTCAGCATTACTCATGGATGCGAGCATGATGCATCGAGCCAATGCATCATCTTCCAACTTTCTAAAAGTAGCAATCTCTTCCTCGGAGGCATTATGCGCAACCATTGCGAGGATAGGCGATTAAGGACATAAGATAGCTTTTCACCATGAGAACTATTCTCAAATTCCTTAACCAATCCGCTTAATTGATTCGTTAATTTAGCATCTAATATGCTTCGCATGATAGTAATTTTAAACATTATAAAATTACAGAAATGAATTTGTAATTAACAACATTTTAACATACATTCTTTTATTAATTACCAAAATAATTTAGGTTTTGTTTTAAATTGGTATCTCCCACTATTTTCTTCAAACTATATTACCCTCAATTATATAGTTCGCAAAATCTAATTAAAGATTTGCTAGTGAGAATAAGGATCCCATTTCAAATGTATATAGCCTTGTGGTGACACAACAAACTATATATAAATAAATAGGTAGACAACTTTTGTCAATTACATCAACTATGCAACTCCTTTTCTTTTGCCTCTTAGATTATTTTGATCAAGTGGTGGCACATCCGAATCAAAATTATCCAAGTTAAGTCCACCTAGCACTCCATATATTCAAAAAGAAAATATCATCCTTGTGGTGACACAACAAAATAATATTGTTCAATTTTCTTTATAAGCATCAAATGTGATAAATTAACATCTTAAATACTTAATACTTGCCTTGTGGTGACACAACAAACTCATATTAAATATTTAATACTCTATTAATTTTATCATGCTAGAAAGCTTAATGCGTTCGATATTCCAAATATCTTTGAACGCTTAGGACTTAATATAAAAATTTGAGGGTTTATTACTAATTTGTCTCATCTTGTTTAGCGCATACATGCATATATATATATAAAATACGCGTCATATTAATGAACATGCGAAGCATGTTTGCATAATATATAATATATATAGTATAAGCATGCACATATAGAATACTATATTCTACCCGAATTGATTATGGACTTTTATTCTAGTTTGGTTCACTAGAGCCACCAAGTGAACCAAAAGGTCAAACCTTAGGGGTGCAAGAAATAATATTTAAATATAACTATTACATTTAAACCCGGGCTCCATTACAAACGGGTCTTCAAGCGCTCCTTGCTCCTTGATCTCCAATTTTTCAAAATTAATTCTAACTATTCCTATTACAAAACTATTTAAAATAAATAGAAACATGATCATTGAAGACTTCATGCGAAAGAATACATGAATCACAAAGCTTGTCCAGACTGAACTGGAACAAGGGTTAGAATACTTGCCTTAAGCGTCTGCTTACTGATTATCACACGTACACTTTAAGTCTCTAAGTTTCTACAATACATGATCATATAACGTACCATATTAGGTCACATGTAATCAAGTAAGTATACTACTATATCTTACCCTTCATCTCAATCTAAATCCTGACTTAAATCTATTATTTATGGTTCTGGCTTTTCGTTACATCGTTCTCATTACGTTCATGATTGATTATATATCTCCAACCTTTAGACAACATAAATAAGGTTCAACAATACCTTATGATACCTTATTAAGTTCCTCAGTTTATCATAACTAAGTTACTGTTCATGTTATACTTATAAACATTCATTACTATTCAAAGTCCTAGGGTTGGCCATTACGCCAAACTATTGCTCTATAACTCACGTCACAAGACGCGTTAGCGATATCATATAGATCGGACTTCAAGGCTGCCAAGACGAGTCCTTACTCTTCATGTCATGATAAGCAGGCTGAGATAACGATGTGCTCGGTTTGACCTCAATGACAACTGCAAGCACGAAGCTTTTAAGGGTGTGAGTCGGCGCTTATGGCCCCGGACTCTGTGCCTCAGATAATTTGCAGATTTTGAAAATTTTGCAAAACTCCCGAACGCATAACTTCTTCGTTATAAGTATGAATTGGCTCGTTCAAAATCTTATAGTTCATAAATTACATACTCTATGCGTTTATGCAAGAATTTTATCTATTTGACTTTATTTGCTAAAATTTCACCTATTAGTTCATTTTTAATGAAAACGATAAACATTCGTGAACGTTCAACGCTCGTTTCTTCGTTCTAAGTCGAAATTTGGTCATTTTCGAGTCCGCAACTCTATAATGCCAAATATGACGTGTCTCCATCGAAAACAAATATTTCTGACTTCAAACACAAAATACGACTTCCATTCCGAGAATTTCACGAATTCGACGATTATCGTCCAATCATGAATTCCGGTAATACCTCATTACTAATCATTCTAAATGGATTTTAATCAACATATAAACATTTCAAGTTACTTATTACACCAACTTATTATCAAAGTAGGTTTTGACTTATTCTCATAAGTCAATGACTTATTTAACTTATGAAATACAATTCTCATGCTTATGACTTACTATGAACCTAAGTCCATCAATCAATGTTCTCATTCTATATTGAACATACTAACATCATATGACAAACATATGATAAGTTTTGTACAAGTTTATCAACTTATTTAGGTTCAAGTTACTTATTCAACTTATTCAGCTTAAGTTCATTCATCAATGACTTCTTATATGTTCTTAGCATACAATCATACTTCTCTTATCACCCTATAATGATAGAGATGAATATATATTAGACAAGAGTCTTACCTTAGAAGCACTTGTACTTCTCTTATCTTGGAAACTAGCAAAGAACTTTTGACTTATTCTTGACTTATGTGGCTTATTTTCTCTAACCAATAAGTTACTTAACTTGAGAGGAGTTGAGAGGAATTTTAATCAAGCAATCAAATGAATTGAGAGCTCTCTATTTATAGGCAACCCAAAGTTAGGGTAGAATGGTCAATTAGGCATTGCACCTCTTCAACTAACCTCCTTAATCCCACCTCCTTACTATTCATTACTTTATAACTAAGTTAACTTGTCTAGCACTCACTTTTCCTGCTCATCACAACACTTGATCACTACACAAAATGCTTCCCCATCAAGACTACCCACATTAACATGGTTTGCTCCATGGATCATGGCTAATTCATTGGGCTTGTTAATTAATCTAGCTAATTCCTTGTTGGGCTTATACTACAATAGTTTGGACTCATGACATATCAAACACTTGGGCTTGAGTATCACTTTCTATTGGACTTCTACCATTATGCTAATAATCCTACAAGTCCATTCCCTTTAATTAAGAACCTTGACATAAATATACCACGTATAATTCTCGTATGCTAGCTCGTATACTAATTCGTAATATACGTTATTCCATTCTTCATACATACTCATATAATACGTCGTATCATACTTACATTCAATAACTCGCACAATGCCTATGCATTATACGATTAACACATTCTTTTCTTAACGCTTAATATTTCTAACGTTCTCCAATTAAATTCGCATGCGAAATATTACATTTTCCATACTTAGATTATTATTACATAATCCATCTCATATTGATATTATAACGTTACGTATTTCTTGAAAGTTCAAAAATAATTTCCGAGCATAAATCGATGAATAGTGTTTTTCACAAAATTTCTCGGAAAGCCTTTATTTTCGTCTTAGAAATTCAAATATTTTAATTCATTCACGTAGTTAAAATACTACGACATTCCAATTTTTCTAGGTTATAGAACGACATTCATCTTATCAATACGTAGTAATAATGAATAATATTATTTTATTCATTATTAAAAGTATTTACAAAGGTTCGATTTTCTGGGGCGTTACATTCAATACTCTATTGTTTCTATCATGCTAGAAGGTGACGTTCGATATTCCAAATATCTTTGAACGTTACAACTTAATATAAAATATTTGAGGGGTTTGTTATTAATTTGTCTCATCTTGTTTAGCGCGCATGCACACACACACACACACACACACACACACACACACACACACACACACACACACACATATATATATATATATATAATACGCGTCATATTAATTAACATGCGAAGCATGTTTGCATAATATATAATATATATAGTATAAGCATGCACATATAGAACACTATATTCTACCTGGATTGATTATGGACTTTTATTCTAGTTTGGTTCACTAGAGCCACCAAGTGAACTAAAAGGTCAAACCCTAGGGGTGCAAGAATTAATATTTAAATGTAACTATTACATTTAAACCCGGGCTCCATTACAAATGGGTCTTTAAGCGCTCCTTGATCTTTGATCTCCAATTCTTCAAAATTAATTCTAACTATTCCTATTACAAAACTATTTAAAATAAATAGAAACCTTGATCGTGATCGAGGAAAGTACATAGGAGGGAGATAAAATTCACATTAAGAAAAAATTATAGAAGACGAGGTACGCAGACCCCATTTAATAAAACACATACATTCATGCATCCAACTAAAATAAAATCCAATCACATTGGTCAATAGTCCATAATCAATCCCATTTATTATCATGCACATCACCATATGCATCAATAAATAACATTCATCTCATGAATAATAAACATTTAATATATATATATTGATATCATTTAATGGGCAAATTTAGTTAGTATAAAATCTAATTTTGAATCAAAATAAACTCCTTTATTTTAATCCAAATTTAAATCAAAATAAATCTCTTTTATTTTAATTTATCTTATTTTGAATAAAATAAACTATTTTATGTTAATCAAAATCTTTAATCAAAATAAACTCATTTATTTTAATTAATTATGAAATCCAATTCCAAGCAAAAAAATAAAACTCCTTTATTTAAGGAAACATGGATTCACTTTCCTATTCACAAATAAACTCCTTTATTTTAGAAAACATGGAATCCAATTTCAACTCCAATTAGTTATCATGGAATCCAATTCCAACTCTAATTAGTTAGCATGAAATTCAATTTTAAAATTAAAATAAACTCTTTTATTTTAAGATTAAAATAAACTTTTTTTTAATTATAAAATTATGGAATTAATATATATATATATATATATATATTAATTCCGCGTGGCCACTTCGTGGGAAGAATCCCCTGGTAAATAATTAAATATATATACATTATATATATCCGCGAAGCTGCAGGAGGATCAAGTTTTAATGTACTTCACGTGAATCACCTGGTAAATAATTGCTAACTATCATATATATATATATATATATAATTAACATCCAAGAAGCTTCAGACCACCACGCGGATCATGGATTACTTTTTTTCAAAAAGTAATCCAACTTAAATTCCACAAGTTAAATTAAGATTATGGAGATTTAAGATCACAACTTCACTTATTGCTTCATTTAAGTTAACACACTTCTCATTAATTATTCTCTATCCTGAATTGTTAATCAAGAACACTAAAGTAGATAAAACCACCTCTCGAAGCATAATAACCATATTCACTTAAATCCACAGATGATAGAATTAAGCAAGACACCCTAATTAACTAATCCACTATATCTCTATGTGAATTACAATTAAAAAGGATTTAAAGCACAAGTTCTCTATAAGATTACATATGGCGTAAAGGCACATCTCTATCCTAAACACGAATCATGAATTCCATCTATGCAGAAATCACAAACACATGTTATTATGATCAGATCTAAATCTAAACTTCATCTCTCGAGTTCATATAGATTATCACGGTAATTGATGGCCAATCAATTAAACAATTAAGTCCAAATCACAATAGACAATCCTCACAATAGAGCATAATAATTGATAGCGAATCATATTAAAATAAACTACACAATAAGATCCATTGTAATCTCAAACAAAGAATTAGTTCATTGAATTAAAACTAAGAATCCACACTTGAATACACATTAAAAGATAAGAATAAAAGAAGATGGGAAAATAGAATCTATTGTGTGTAGATTTGATGCTCTCTCTTTGCTCCTACTTTGAATCTTCAATGTTCTCCAAGTCGCTTCAATCTCCAAATCTCATAAAAACTAGTGTTTTCTCCTATTTTACTCTAATCTAATCTAATGGAATCCTCTCTCTCTCTCTCTCTCTCTCTCCTAATCCTTGTGATTCTCTACCTTTTATAAGTCTCTTTATCTGTCTTTAAGTCCTCTTGGAAGTCCTTGAGTCAATCAGATCAAAACAATCCTTCTCCAACTCAAATTCGGACAAAAAATGACTTTTCATGCAGATTACCCCTTGGGTGAGTCTAGTCTTTCTAAAGGGCCCGCTTGGGACGGGATATGGTTTTGTTTTCCAATTTGGTATGCATACAGCGAAGGCATTTTATGAAAGGAAAGCCATACGGGGTCACTTTTCTGCTTTGATGTCCTTTGGTAAAATGGCCATAACTTTTGATCTGGGAGGAGTTACGGGGCCAACCACCTATCAAATCGAAGCTATCGACGTTCTCTACAAATTTAATTCTTTGAGAATTGAGAAATTATGGCCGGAACAAGATCTAAATATATCTTGAAGTAGATGATGTGTAAATTATAAGCATGAGAACTCTTAACTCTCGCATCTGAACTCCGATTGGGATGATTCAAGATGTTTCGAAAAGCTAAGAAGAAGCTCTACAGTATAATAAAAGTTCCAAGCTAAGAACATACATCCAACTTGGTGCTAAAAGCCCTGCAATCTCCCCTTCTTGTATTTGCTTGCATATTTTAGTCCAAAAGATGTCTGAATTGCTTTTCCTTGCTTCTTCATGCCAATTTTATGTCATAACCTACAAAATAACATAACATGTATGAAAATTAACTATGAAACATAGGTTTAGGTAACTAATTCAAGTAATAGATACCAGATAAGTAGGTATAAAACCTACTTATCATGATGATACATGGAATTTTGTGGTGAATAGTGACGCATCGCATAAAGGACTAGGCTGTGTGCTTATGCAGAACGACAAAGTTATTGCGTATGCATCACATAAATTAAAAGATTACGAGAAAGGGTATCCGACTCATGACTTAGAGTTGGTTGCGGTGGTGTTTGCACTAAAAATTTGCAGACATTATCTTTATGGAGAGAGGTGTGAGATATATACCGACCATAAAAGTCTGAAGTATATCTTTACACAGAAAGATTTGAATATGTGACAAAGAAGATGGTTGCAGATGATTAAAGACTATGACTACGAGATTTTCTATCATCCCGAAAAGGCGAATGTTGTGACGCCCCCAAAATAGGTCCAATCCACCCAACCTATTCTGAGTCGCCAAATACATGGTACAGAAACAACTATAACTTTATTATTATAATTGTCGTGCAAAATACGATAACATATACTGTGAGTTTAAATACAAATATTGTCTTCTAGATAATATCAACACTCAAATAAAGTCCTCATTACAATTATTGATACACTATTTTACAAAATAGTCAGGACTACTAAAACAACTATCTTGAACCATCACTCCACACCCCGACTAGTTCCCGCTATATTCTCGTCTCCTGAGAAGAAAAATGGAACAAAAAGGAAAAGGGTGAGCTCAAATAGCCAGTAAAGAATATTATGACTAAGATAATGTACAACAAATAATCCTTAGTCTTCAACAGAGAAAAATCTAATAGAATACAATAGACAACAAATTTTAGATCAACAACTGCAACGGAAATAATAATTCATTAGAAGAGTTAAGTAGAGAATGAAATCTACTATCATCTATGAATTTAAAAGACCATCATCGATATTTTATCCCTGTAACATCAATCAATATACATCTTTAACCAAATAGTCATCTTTGCACTACAAGCCAAAGATATTAATCAGTCGGTCATGTTCATCTCAACACATGTTCATCTTTGCACTACGGGCCAAAGATATTCATCATAAAATCATTAATCTTTGCACTACATGCCAAAGATATTCAGTAATATCATCATTTAGGACTGAGGATGATGAAAAATATATTTTAAAGAAAACTAATCCAGTGAGACAAAAGAACAAATGTTAAGGATTCGTTCTTTAGACAATACAAGTTCAAAAATACTCCAAAATAAACTATTGTGGAGCAGAATTTAAAATTAAAGATCAAAACATAGATCCAATCTAAGATAGGAACCATAATAGACAATCTTGGACACATAAAAAATTTTTAATTTTTCTGTGAATAGTGTCATATTAAGTGAATAAGTCTTGATATCGTGAATAATCACCGTATCGTGAATAGTAACTCGATACTAAAAGGTAGAAATTCGACAAGAAAAATCATCATGCTTCGTGAATAGTACTCGTGAATAGTAACTCATGAATAGTAACTCATGAATAGTAACTCGTGAATAGTAACCCCGACATGAAAAGATCAGAATTTTACAAGAAAAATCTTACCAATATTCCGGCATAATGATATTAAAAGAAATAATATCATTTTTAAAAAAAATAACATCCCTTACCTCGAAAAGACAGTACTTCTGACTAGAATATCAGATATAACGCTGAAAGGAATTTGCACCATATAGCAACACTCAACATATCTAAATACTCACAAAAATACGCTCGATATTATAGATAGAGAAAACTTCAGTTTTTGGTGTGATTTTCAATTCTAACCTAAGCACCCTATTTATAGGAAAATGCTTAGAACACCAAAGCAGAAAATTTAATAAAATAATATATTTATAATCAAATTTTCCTTAGCCCACTACATCAAAAACACATTCACCACACAAAAATGAAAAACATGTTTAAAACAATTTTTGTAACAAAATTAATTCAGACCCAATATTCCAGAACTTCAATAATTTATAATAAATAGCCCTTTTATCAGAAAAATTCAAATCTTATGTCCATTCCATAGGAAATTTAATTCTCTACAACTTTGCAGAAGAAAGTTTTCCCAAATTCCAAACAGAAATTGATCGAAATCCATATACAGACGATTTTGCAGGCTATAATCAAATTTTAGTCAAAAATTGTGTCCACCAACATGTTTAACATGTGTTTAGCATTTATAGTAACAAAAATACTCTTCCTCCTCATTTATTCATATATCACACATTCATTGTAAAAATATCACCATTATTATATTATTAAAATATAATAATATATTTAAATGAATTATTTTATCAGAAAAGATAAAATATCAATTTTCAACAATTGTCACATTAAAAATTTTCTCCATCTATATCCACATAAAATGAATATTTTCCTTATCATATAAATCAATAATTAATTATTCACAAATAATATTACAAAATCCACAATACTATGAATCAAATTTGTTCTTCAGGAAGAGGAGGCTTTCCAATAAGGATTTCTCCTTCTTCGGGCGCCAAGCAATTAGGTGACCAAACCTCTCTTTATGAACTTTCTAGACATTGCCAATAATGCTATCTAATAATATTATTCAAATAATATGAATTATTGATCGATAATGAAAATACTTTGTACCGTAAGTAACAATTATTGAAACAACAACAATAATATAAAATATCAATGTAGCAATTATTGAATCAATAGAATAAAATATTAAATAGTAATTACTGTAACAATTACTGAGTAGTGCCTTCTTACGTAAGAATCAATAATTGGTACAATACTGTGTGCTATTGTGTTTTAACCACCGAGTATTCAAACAAAGATTACTTGATAATAACTACGTGCGTTATTTATAAACAACTTATACTTGTCATTTTCTTCATCCAATCGCTTTTTCGTTATGGGCCCACAAAGGTGCACAACACATACTTAATATTCCTCGAAGGTAAGAATATTCCACGACCAAACGAATATTCCCTGACAACAATGAATATTTTATAACCACTTGCTTATTTAAAATATTTGCGCATTTTACCCATAACTAATCACATTAATCAAATCAACCCCTTACTATTTCAAAATAAATATTAGAGAAATTAAATCTTTATTTATAAAAAGCTGGGGTCTTACAACCTCCCCTCCTTATGAAATTTCGTGCTCGAAATTGACGTACGTACCTGGTGTTTCGAAAAGGTGAGGATACCTCGCTTTCATTTCTGATTCCAACTCCTAGGTCATTTCTTCAATAGCATGGTTCCTCCACAAAACCTTGACTTGTGGTATAACCTTTGTGTGTAGGACATGCTCCTTTAGATCTTGACTGGTACTTCCTCGTATGTTAAATCTTCTGTTATTTCGTCTGGTTCTAACTCAATAATGTGGTTCGGGTCATTCACATATTTTCGTAACATCGATACGTGAAAAACGTTATGAACATGCGACATACTTGGCGATAAAACGAGTCTATAGGCCACAGTTCCTATTCGATCGAGGCTTTCAAATGGACTAATAAATCGAAGATTTGAGCTTTCCTCTCTTCATCAAATCTTACTTCTAGAATAACGCCTTCTTGCACCTTCTTCTTTATATTCATCAGCTCCGGTGTGTAGCTTGAGCAGTTTTAACTTTATCGATTAAAGTCGGTTCTACTCGTATATCATCACATGGTTCCCTAGAGTCTTTAACTCTATCTCTATCATTTGTAAGTTATACGAAATGGATCTTTGACAATATCGCTTTTCGTATCGCATACGATCTTCTTACTCAACACGTCAGCTTCTACGTTCGCTTTTCCAGGATGGTATGGTCAGAACATGTGCCGAAATGAGTCTCCTCTTGAGTTCTTCGAAGCTCTTCCACATTCCTTGCTCCATTCAAATTTTATATCTCTACAAGTCAGCTGAGTTAATGGAGTAGCGATTCGAGAAATCCTTCCACGAATCTCTGATAATAACCAACTAAGCTTAGAAAGCTACGTATTTCGATTACTGACTTAGGTTGCTCTCAACTGTGAGTCATATCCCAATCTTGGATAGCACGTCACAATGGCACCTATCAGTTTACTATCGCACAAATATGACATCCCCTACGGAGAGTTTGGCTTCAGTGCATTCCACAAAGGATTTCACCAGATAGAGGCTCGGGTACCAAATTCTATAGTTGGGTTTTTAACTCCTGAAGTTCAATAGGAGCCATTCGATATGAGATTTTAGAAATAGGTTTCGTACCGGGTTCAAAGTCGATACAAAATTCAATATCACACTCTGGGAGTAGGCCAGGAAATTCTTCAGGAAATACGTCAGGAAATTCACTAACAACAGAAATATCATTCAAATCTAACGTATTTTTGTTCGGGTTACTCGCTTTTTGAGAAGTCACGAAAAACGCTTTTCCTGAAATTGCCGACTTTGTTTTGTCCGTATCCGCCTTTGGTGCCACCATCCTATCTAGACTTGATTTCACTACAGGACAAAATTGAGCTATGTGACCATCTTTTCCATAACTAAAACATACCTTGGAAGGCTGTGAACAGTTTGGATTTATATGTCCCTCCTCTCCGCATTTGTAGCATCTAACTGGCGGTCGTTCTCCTCCCCTAGAATTTGTTCTTTGGTCTTTGGTCTTTCTTTGTCAACGTCTTCCCGTCATCGTTAAATCTTCTCTTTTTGAAATTTCCACTTTAATTATTTCTTCTATTATCTTGGCCATGATTACCACCAAAGTGGTTACCATTTCTGGCATGATAATTTCCTCCACGATGGTTATCATTGTCCCGATGGCCGTTGCCACCGGTACGATTATTATCGTGTTGCTGGTCGCCCGGTTGAACAGACTCATTATCTCGCTCTAATAATTGAGCCATGTTCACAACATCTGAATATAGAGAAAATTTATGAGAAATGAGGTATTGACGAATTTCGAGTTTCAAACCTCTCAGAAACATCCGCATCATACATTCCTCATTCTCTCCCAAATGAGGTATAAACCTGGATAACTCCGCGAACTTCGCCTCATACTGGGACACCGTCATGTTGTTCTGTTCTAGTCTAATAAATTCTACCTCCTTCATATGACGAATACTTTCAGGAAAGTACTTGTCATTGAACAGTTTCTGAAATGTTTCCCAAGACATGCTGAGTGCGGCTGGCTGGGTACGCTTCACAGATTCCCACCAGTAATTTGCCTCATTACGGAACATAAAAGTGGCGAATGGAACCTTCTGTTCCTCCGTACATCCCAAGACATCGAATATCTTGGTAATTTTCTTCACCCACGTCTCCGCCTTAATCGGATCCGGCTTTCCCCAGAATTCTGGTGGTCCTAACTCTTTGAACTGCTTGGCTGTGACAAACCGTGCGTTGCTATCATTTCCACCCGTATTTTGTACACGAGTCTCCCTCCTCTAATTTTGCATGAATTGGAAAAAGCTTCTAAACATCCCATCGTTCATCGTCTGATAAGTGGTGTTGTTTACAGGAGGAACATTGTCGTCCTGTTGCACGTTCTCATGATTGGTGAGTAAAGGTGTCTCCACGGTCTCATTTACTCCACTGTTAACATTCTCAGTTTCCATTCTCAAATACAATCATAAAACAAGGGTTAATTAAAGAAATTAACATGAAACATAATAACCCTTTACTCTGATCAACCAACAAATAAGCTTAGGTAGGACATACTAGCGAAGGATTTACTCATCTCTCCCCTCCTAGTTCTATTCCCTGATCTCCGCCAGAGATCATGTAACGCCCCCAAAATAGGTCCATTCCATCCAACCCATTCTGAGTCGCCAAATATATGGTACGAAAAACAACATCAACTTTATTATAACAATTGTCGTGCAAAATACAACAACACATATGCTGTGAGTTTGGATACAAATATATACCAACTGTAGCACGTCACAATGACACCTTACATAAAGGTATAGTCAAAAACTGTTTTAGAAATTAGAATCTTTGGGAAGTGCTCAAGAAAACCTTCGTACATGGGAGGCCATGCTTTTAGGTTATGGTAGATATCATATGGCCACATAATTATCCTTGGTTGACCCAATAGACTCCAAAGAAAAACGAGAAGATTACTATCATATTCTTCCCAATAGTGAGTCTTCTCTTGACATATCATTATCTCCACTGTCTCTAATTGGGTATTATACTCCAAACAAACACCAAGATTATATAGGTAGTGCTTGTAAATATACTCAAAGAAGTGGATGAGCACAACCATGTCTTATGATAACACGAGTTTGTATGTCATTAGACATCTTGTATAATAGTGACAAAACACCTTTCCAAAGTTGGGTTCGCCTCACCCTATTTAATTCACCAAAATAACTATTAAATGATGTATAAAATACAACACACTAAAGTCCTCAATAAAATTATTTCCATACTCTTTAGGAGAACCTCAACAACTATAGACCACCGCTTCTATTCCCTTGTTATCCCCATCGGCCAACCCAAATGACTACACTTTTATTACACCGAAAGGAATTGTGAAACAAAAGGGTGAGCACAACCGCTCAATAAAGAATATTATAACTAAAGATACATAAATTATCAATAGTCTTCATCAATAATAAATCGTAGATTTAGAACATATGGTAGATGATAAAACTTTTCAACCATAGTTGCGGTTTAACGAGCGATCCATTAAAAGAGTTACATAGACTATAAAAGTCTATTGTCTTCTCCACGTTAAAAGTCCACCAACAATATTTTATCCTCAGAACATCAATCAACAGCCCTTTCCACAATCATATGAATAACTCATAATCATAATTGTGATTCTAAATTCCTCTTCTCATCCGGAATGAAGATAATTTTCATCACTTGCCTTTACTCAAACATCAAATATCATGGTTATACCAAATCACGATTCTGCTCATAATCATACTAATAAATTCATCTTTTGCACCACGGGCCAAAGATATTCATCAACAGATTCATCTTTACACTACAAAGCAAAGATATTCAACAACAAAATATCTTTGCATTACGAGCCAAAGATATTCATCAATAATTCATCTTTGCACTACAAAGCTAAAGATATTCAACAACAAGTATCTTTGCATTACGAGCAAAGAGATATTCATCAATAATTCATCTTTGCACTACAAAGCTAAGATATTCATCAACAAGTCATCTTTGCACTACGAGCCAAAGATATTCATATATCAAAGAAATACATAATCATTTCAGAAGTTATATAACAATAATTATAACCATGTTGATCAATTCACCTTTGCACTTAAGCTAAAAATATTCAATTGTAAATTCAATGGTCAAGATCATACCAACAACAATACAACTTTTGCCTCTTTCGCCAAAGAGAACCTATAGTCACGATCATACCAATAATCTACCCATCTTTACACTCAAGTCAAAGAGAAATATTATCATTAGGGTTATAAGAATGTTATATAAAAATAATATAATCAAAACATGGTTTTAATTTCAAGAGTAAGATTCATAAATCAACGATAATTTGGTCAGAGAAGAAACTAATTTGTCGTGAATAGTACCCCGTATTCGTACATAGTATCGTATACGTGCATAGTAACCTCGACACGAAAAGGTAAAGTTTCATAATAAAATCCATATCAATATTTATAACACCTTAATCCAAATGTTATAAAATCACTTAATAATATCAAAATCTTAATATTCTTAATATTACAACAATATTTAATAATTTCTAAAACTTATAAACAATTTAATTAAATTGTTTACACTTTACTAATTAATGCATTTAATCATCATAAAATGCCAAACTCACAAGATTTCATCACCAATAACCAAAACCCTCATCAAAAATCTGGATATACCTCATATATGATTCTCAAGCCATAAAATCATATTTTTCAATTTTCTTACTTCACATAACATATTTAATTCATTTACTCATAACTAGAACATTTTCATGAAAAATACCAAATCAGTTCTAAAATATTTCTTTTCTGGGATTTAGCATAACATAGTCCCATATTGAACATATATTTTCTCAAAATTTTAAAAAATTCATTTACTATTTTTCATATGGCCAAAACCACCTAATATTTAAACATTTATCATAAATTATATTTTTATCCAAAAATTCTGAAATTTACACGGTATACTGATATTATATAGATGTACTCCCAATAAAAATTTCATCAATTTTGGAGTTAATCACAGGAGTTATAAATAGTTACTTTTAAAATAGTCTTTTCTCATAAAATCCATAACTCCTAATCTATACATCCAAAATCGCCATTTTGGACACACTCTCTAAAAATCATCAAAATGTCATTTCAAATTTTTCCAAAATTTTGAAGGTTCAGAAAAATTTTGAAACTAAAAACATAATAACCCTTAAAATCCCTTTACTATCCCTTACATCAAAAGAGCAAGATTTCTAATTAGAATAACGTCAACGAACGAACTTGCACCATATAGCAACACTCAAAGTATACTCAAAATACTCACAAGAATACGCCGATAATATAGAGAGAAAAACTTCAGTTAAATGTGATTTTCAATTCTAACCTAAGCACCCTATTTATAGAAAATGCTTAGAACACCAAAGCGTAAAATTTATTAAATATTATTATATTTTTTCCAAAACTTCATACGCATGTTTTACCATCTGAACTCAGCCCCTATCACATGTTAAATGAGGAAAACAAAATGAAAACACGTTTTTGTAAATAAAAATAATTAAAACTTTCAAAAATCAATTATTTCGAACTTCGTAACTTCAATAATTCATAATAAATAGCCCTTTATCGTAAAATTCAATCTCATGTGTTTTTATAGGAAATTCAATTCTCTACAACTTTGCGTAAGAAAGTTTTTCCAAATTCCAAACAAAAATTGACCCGAATCCACAAACGGGTGATTTTATAAAGTTATAATCAAATTTCTATCAATAATTGTCCTCCACCAACACACAAAATATGTGTTAAACATTTATTACCACAAAAATACTCTTCCTACTCATATACTCATATATCCCACATTCATTATAAAAATATCACCATTAATATATTATTAAAATAATATATTTAAATAAATTATTTTATCAGAAAAAGACAAAATATTAATTTTCAACAATTGTCACATTAAAAATTTTCTCCATCTATGTCCACATAAAATAAATATTTTCCTCATCATAAAAATCAATAATTAATTATTCACAAATAATATTACATAATCACAATATTGACAACCAGTGCGCCTGAGGAAGAGGGGCTTTCCAATAAGGATCTCTCCTTACTGGCGCGCAATTAGGTGACCAAACCTCTCCTTAGACAGAACTTTCTAGACATTGCCAATAATGTTATCCAATAATATTATTCAGATAATATGAATTATTGCTCTGATAATGGAAAATATACTGTAATGACAATTCTTGAAACAACAAAGAATATAAAATATCAACGCAGCAATTATTGAATCAATAAAATATAATATCAAGCAGAATTATCGTAACAATTATTGAGTAGTGTTTTCTTACGTAAGAATCAATAATTCAAAAATACTTAATACCGTCTGTTCTATCTCTGCAACAATGCCGTACATTACTTTACTTTACCCAATAAGGTATTCCAATGATGTTAATTGCGTAATAATTACGTTGTTATTTATAAAAACTCCCTTTTGTCGCTTTTCTTCATCCGGCGCTTATTATTACATTATGGGGCCCCACAAATGGTCGCTACCAGGTTATACGAATATTCCCTACGACGAAAGAATATTCCACGATCAAACGAATATTCCCAAATAATAATGAGTATTTTATAACCACTTGCTTATTTTGAAAAAATTATATATATCACCCTTAACTTTAACTTTTATCAATTTAACCATTTACCTAAATAGTAATTATAAGAAAAATTGAATACTTTTATTTCATAAAATTCTTGGGGCCTTACGGATCATATCCCTAAGCTCGATATTAACCATTGTGGCGCCCCAAAATAGGCCCAATCCACCCAACCTATTCTGAGTCGCCAAATACATGGTACAGAAACAACTATAACTTCATTATTACAATTGTCGTGCAAAATACGACAACACATACTGTGAGTTTAAATACAAATATTGTCTTCTGGACAATATCAACACTCAAATAAAGTCCTCATTACAATTATTGATACACTATTTTACAAAATAGTGAGGACTACTAAAACAACTATCTTGAACCATCACTCCACACCCTGACTAGTTCCCGCTATATTCTCGCCTCCTGAGAAGAAAAATGGAACAAAAAGGAAAAGGATGAGCTCAACTAGCCCAGTAAAGAATATTATGACTAAGATAATGTACAACAAATTATCCTTAGTCTTTAACAGGGAAAAATCTGATAGAATACAATAGACAACAAATTTTAAATTAACAACTGCAGCGGAAACAATAATTCATTAGAAGAGTTAAGTAGAGAATGAAATCTACTATCATCTATGAATTTAAAAGTCCATCATCGATATTTTATCCCTGAATCATCAATCAATATTCATCTTTAATCAAATAGTCATCTTTGCACTACATGCCAAAGTTATTAATCAGTCGGTCATGTTCATCTCAACACCTGTTCATCTTTGCAATACGAGCCAAAGATATTCATCATAAAATCATTAATCTTTGCACTACAGGCCAAAGATATTCAGTAATATCATCATTTAGGACTGAGGATGATGAAAAATATATTTTAAAAAAAACGAATCCAGTGAGACAAAAGAATAAATGTTAAGGATTTGTACTTTAGACAATACAAGTTCAAAAATACTCCAAAATAAACTATTGTGGAGCAGAATTTAAAAATAAAGATCAAAACATAGATCCAATCAAAGATAGGAACCATAATAGACAATCTTGGACACATAAAAGAAAATTTAATTTTTCTATGAATAGTGTCGTATTCGTGAATAAAGTCAGATATCGTGAATAATACCGTAGTATCGTGAATAAGTAACTCCGATACTAAAAGGTAGAAATTCCACAAGAAAAATCATCATGCTTCGTGAACAGTACTCGTGAATAGTAACTCATGAATAGTAACTCATGAATAGTAACTCGTGAATAGTAACCCCGACATGAAAAGATCAGAATTTTACAAGAAAAATCCTACCAATATTCCGACATAATGATATTGAAAGAAATAATACCATTTTTTTTAAAAAATAACATCCCTTACCTCGAAAAGATAGTACTTCTGACCGGAATATCAGATATAACGCTAAAAGGAACTTGCACCATATAGCAAAACTCAAGATATCTAAATACTCACAAAAATACGCTCGATATTATAGAGAGAGAAAACTTCAGTTTCTAGTGTGATTTTTAATTTTAACCTAAACACTCTATTTATAGGAAAATGCTTAGAACACCAAAGCAGAAAATTTAATAAAATAATATATTTATAATCAAATTTTCCTTAGCCCACCACATCAAAAACACATTTACCACACAAAAATGAAAACCATGTTTAAAACAATTTTTGTAACAAAATCAATTCAGAACCAATATTCCAGAACTTTAATAATTCATAATAAATAGCCATTTTATCAGAAAAATTCAAATCTTGTGTCCATTTCATAGGAAGTTTAATTCTCTACAACTTTGCAGAAGAAAGTTTTCCCAAATTCCAAACAGAAATTGACCGAAATCCACATACGGACGATTTTGCAGGCTATAATCAAATTTCAGTCAAAAATTGTGTCCACCAATATGTTTAACATGTGTTTAGCATTTATAGTAACAAAAATACTCTTCCTCCTCATTTATTCATATATCACACATTCATTGTAAAAATATCACCAAGTATTATATTATTAAAATATAATAATATATCTAAATGAATTATTTTATCAGAAAAGATAAAATATCAATTTTCAACAATTGTCACATTAAAAATTTCTCCATCTATATCCTCATAAAATGAATATTTTCCTTATCATATAAATCAATAATTAATTATTCACAAATAATATTACGAATCACAATCTTGTCGATAACTAGCCGCTCCTGTGAAAGAGAGGGTTTCCAATAAGGATTTCTCCTTTCTTGGTAGCCAGTAATTAGGTGACCAAATCTCTCCTTAGATGTAACTTTCTAGACATTGCCAATAATGTTATCTAATAATATTATTCAAATAATATGAATTATTGATCGATAATGAAAAATATTGTGTAGTGACAAATATTGAAACAACAACAATAATATAAAATATCAATGTAGCAATTATTGAATCAATAAAATAAAATATTGAAAAGTAATTACTGTAATAATTATTGAGTAGTGCCTTCTTACATAAGAATCAATAATTGGTACAATACCGTGTGCTATTATGTTTTAACCACCGAGTATTCCAACAAATATTAATTCAGAATAACTACGTTATATTTATTTATAAACAACTTATACTTGCGCTTTCTTCATCCAATCGTTTTCACATATGGGCCCACACAAAATTTTGCGCACTGTAAATTTAATATTCCCGACGCTAAGAATATTCCACGACCAAACGAATATTCCCAAACAACATTGAATATTTTATAACCACTTGCTTATTTAAAATATTTGCGCATTTTACCCATAACTAACCACATTAATCAAATCAACCCCTTACTATTTCAAAATAATTATTAGAGAAATTAAATCTTTATTTATAAAAAGCTGGGGTCTTACAACCTCCCCTCCATATGAAATTTCGTGCTCAAAATTGACGTACGTACCTGGTGTTTCGAAAAGGTGAGGATACCTCGCTTTCATTTCTGATTCCAACTCCCAGGTCATTTCTTCAATAGCATGGTTCCTCCCCAAAACCTTGACTTGTGGTATAACCTTTGTGTGTAGGACATGCTCCTTTAGATCTTGACTGGTACTTCCTCGTATGTTAAATCTTTTGTTATTTCGTCTGGTTCTAACTCAATAATGTGGTTCGGTTCATTCACATATTTTCGTAACATCGATACGTGAAAAAAGTTATGAACACGCGACATACTTGGCGATAAAACGAGTCTATAGGCCACAGTTCCTATTCGATCGAGGATTTCAAATGGACTAATAAATCGAAGGTTTGAGCTTTCCTCTCTTCATCAAATCTTACTTCTAGAATAACGCCTTCTTGCACCTTCTTCTTTATATTCATCAGCTCCGGTGTGTAGCTTTAGCGGTTTTAACTTTATCGATTAAAGTCGGTTCTACTCGTATATCATCACGTGGTTCCCTAGAGTCTTTAACTCTATCTCTATCATTTGTAAGTTATACGAAATGGATCTTTGACAATATCGCACTCGTACTCGCATACGATCTTCTACTCAACACGTTAGCTTCCACGTTCGCTTTTCCAGGATGGTATGGTCAGAACATGTACCGAAATGAGTCTCCTCTTGAGTTCTTCGAAGCTCTTCCACATTCCTTGCTCCATTCGAATTTTGTATCTCTACGAGTCAACTAAGTTAATGGAGTAGCGATTCGAGAAATCCTTCCACGAATCTCCGATAATAACCAGCTAAGCCTAGAAAGCTACGTATTTCAATTACTGACTTAGGTTGCTCTCAAATGTGACTCATATCCCAATCAAGCATGTTGTTTAATGAATTGTCATACTTGCTGAGCTAGTTATGCTCACTCTTGCTTGAACCATATGAATGCAGCTAAGATCGAATGACCTGAAGGATCGAACAAAGATAAAGGAAAGGCTAAGGCAAACCAATGAGCTGTCTATGTAATAATATAGGATTATTGTTATAAGTATTTAATATTATGACAAGAAACATATGTAATGGTTATAAAGAACCTGGGAAATGGGATATTGTTTTGGAATATAAATAAGACATATTCACTCTTTTAAGTTATTTAAACTGAATGTATGTGTGAATGGTAGTTCCGTGTATCACCATCTGTCGGGTTGGAAAATACCCGAATTTGGGGGCGTCACAAGCTTAGCATGGCACCTGTGTTGTCATTACCGGATAATACATGAAATTTTGTCGTGTATAGTGATGCATCACATAAAGGACTAGGTTGTGTGCTTCTGTAAAATGGCAAAGTCATTGCGTATGCATCAAGGCAACTGAAGGACTATAAGAAAGGATACCCGACTCATGATTTAGAGTAGCTGCGGTGGTATTTGCTCTAAAGATATGGAGACATTATCTCTGTGGAGAAAAATGTGAGATATACACAGACCATAAAAGTCTGAAGTATATTTTCACACAGAAGGATCTGAACATGAGTCAGAGGAGCTTATGATTGCGAAATCTTTTATTATCTGGGTAAAACAAATGTGGTTGCCGATGCCTTGAATAGGAAGGGTCGTGAGAAATTGATGTCATTAACGGCCCAAGAGGAGCTTATTTCAGCAATGACAAGACTAGAACTGGAAATCAAACTTCCGAAAGAATTCGATGAAAGATTTTTCCATATAGCAGCTAGTCCAACTTTAGTGGACAAAATGAAGAACGCTCAACTACAAGATGAAGGATGCGAAAAAATTAAAGAAAGAGTGTCCAAGGGTAGTGAGATGAAGTTCAAGATCGATGCCGAAGGACTACTACGGTTTGAGGGAAGGATTTGGGTCCTAGTAGTACCGGATATTAAAGATAAAATCTTGACTGAAGCTCATAACTCAAGATATTCAATTCACCTAGGGAGTACGAAGATGTATCAGGATTTACTACAGATGTTGCAGAATGTGTCACAAAATGCTTGTCGTGTCAAAGAGTCAAAGCTGAGCATCAAAGACCAAGTGGATTACTTTACTGTTGGAAATATCGGAATGGAAGTGGGAGCATATCACAATGGATTTTGTGGTAGGTCTTCTGACTACTCAGAAAGGTTACGATGCGATTTGGGTGATAGTGGACAGACTGATGAAATCAGCACACTTTTTACCGATAAAGATTAGATTTAATCTTGATCAGTTGGAAAAGTTGTACGTCAAGGAGATCATTTTTAGACATAGAGTTCTAGTGTCAATAGTGTCAGATAGAGATCCGCAGTTCACGTCAAAATTTTGGAAGAGACTATAAGAATGCATGGGAACACAGTTGAGAATGAGTACGGCGTGCCATCCTCAAACAGACAACCAAAGCGAACGAACAATCCAGACGTTAGAAGATATGCTAAGAGCGTGCATTATGGATTTCAAAAGAAACTGGGATGATGACTTACCATTGATTGAATTCGCCTATAACAACAGTTACCACGCAAGCATCGCTATGTCGCCTTACGAAGTATTGTATGGCAGAAAGTGCAGAACTCCACTATGCCGGGATGAAGTTGGTGAACGTCAACTGTTAGGACCAGAACTGGTACAGTAGACCGTTGAGGTTATCAAACTCATCAAGGCAAGATTAGTAGCTGCTCAAGACAGACAGATGAAATATGCTGATCAACACAGGTAAAATCACAAATTTGACGTTGGAAATTTCATTTTCCTAAAGATTTCTCCTTGGAAGGGGAAGATCTGATTTGGTAAGAAAGGAAAGCTAAGCCCAAGGTTTATTAGACCCTTTAAGGTGCTGCGAAGAGTAGGTGAAGTGGCTTATGAGGTAGCTCTACCTCCAGAATTGGAACATGTTCACAATGTTTTTCATGTGTTGGTGCTACGACCGTATAAACTCGATTACAAGCATGTGATCGAGTATGAACTGTTACAGCTCGATAAAGATTTATCTTATGAGGAGATTCCTATCCAGATAGTTGACAAGAAAGAACAAGTTCTCAAGAATAAAGTGATACCTTCTATGAAGGTGATATGGAGGAACCATAGTGCCAAAGAAGCTACATGGGAACTCGAAGACAAAAAGATGAAAAGCTATCCTGAGTTATTTGTTTGATCTGTAACTTCGATTCTGGGGACAAAATCTTTGTAAGGAGGGAAGAATGTTACGAATGATTTGTTTGAGTTGTGATTCTGGGGGACAGAATCCGTGTAAGGAAGGAAGGATGTAACAATCCAGAATTTTAATTATAATTTCAAATATTTATTAAATTAAATAAAAATTTTAATTGATGTGTTTATTGATAAGTAAATATTTTTTTAATTTGATTATTTATTAGTTAAATAAATAATTTATGAGTTGTGGTTGTTTGAGTTGTGATTTTAGGGACAGAATCCGTGTAAAGAGGGAAGGATGTAACAATCCAGAATTTTAATTGTAATTTTAAATATTTATTGAATTATATAAATATTTTAATTGATGTGTTTATTGATAAGTATATATTTGTTTAATTTGATTATTTATTAGTTAAATAAATAATTTATGAGTTTTTGGAATCAACTTAATTAAGGTAATATGTTAATTAAGTTGATAATTAGTAATTTGGTATTTTGAAGTTAATTAAAATAAAAGAGTGATGAATTAATTATTATATGGTAATATTCTAATTTAATTTAATAATTAAATTAGAGAGTTGATAAGGATTAAATGAATTGCTATAATGTTGTTTTAATTTAATTTAGTAATTAAAGTGATGTATTAATTTATTAAATAAAAATTATAATGAAAATTATAATTTTGTGGTAATTGGGTTATGTGGCAAATTGATTTAATAAGTTGTTGTTAATTTTAATTTAATTAAATTTGAATATGTGAATTTAATTAAATAAAGTGGGACAATAAACTATATTATAAATGAGTTATAAAAATAAATTAAAAGAGTTTTAATTCAGTTTTGTCAAACAAAACTTAAGGAATGTTAAGTCTTTATTTTTTAAAAGTATTTTGCCAAACAAGGCCTTATGGCTTTTGAATTTGAAAAAATAAATAATAATAATAAATAAAAATAGAATATAACTGACATATATTAAAACGGGGGAGTTATGTTTTATCAGTTATATACGTTTATATTATATACGTATATCAATTCATATTTTTCTTACGCTAAGTTAGAAAAGAAAGACCAAAGAAAGAGCAGAGAAAGAATAGAAGAGAAGAAAACATAGAGAAAAGAGAGAAAAGAGAGAAGAAAGAAGAAAGACGAAAGAAGAAAGGGCTGTGGTTTTGAGAGCCAGGAGGGGATTAACAAAGTAACCTTCATCATCTACACACAAGAAATCAAAGGTAAGATTCTTAGTTTCAAGCTTGAGTTTATGTTCTTGAGTTTTTCATACAAACTTTGATTTTATTATTAAAATTGATGAGATGTGGTTTATATATGCTAATTGATGGTTTATAATCTATTAGTTATCATCTAGAAGCGATTTTCAGTAAAGGAATTCATGAAATCTTGTTTTAGAATAAAGATTTATGTGTTCTTAGTTTTCTTTAAAAATTGGATTTTTATGGATGAATTGGTTTAGAAATATGTTTAGTATATTTTTGGAGTATGTATAAATCATGATATGTTGTTATAATTAAGTTGTAGAAATTAATTCATATAAACACATTTTAAAATGAAGAATCGGAGTTATGTGATAATATGTGTATTTTAGTCTAGTTTGGGAATAAAATTGGTTAAGAGTTCATGGTATAATCTGTAAATTCATGATTGCTATTGTTAATATATTGGAATACGAAAAAAATGCAAGTCGAATGGATGGATTTGATCAAGAAATGAATTTATAGTGTTCGTATGCGCTAAATATGTTGAAATTTGAATATTAAGCATAGACTTTGCTTTTGAAGGCTCTAAATTGGTTATTAGCGTTGTTTGAGTTATTAAAATGGTTAAATATATATGTTATGTTGTTTTAGTGCTGGTTGAATGAGGAATTTGGAGTTTAGTTCGCAATAGGTAGTATGAACATACTTCATATTCAAGGTCTGCACCAGCCGGCTGTACCGCTACCGATGCTAATGCTAAAAAGGAGGGGCCATACATGAACCCCTCTACGTAAACCTGCTTTTGTTTTTGTTTTTTATTTTAGTTTATAGCACACAATCGTAACCTAATCTTATGGACATAAAAAAATGTTAATCATATTATATGATGTTATAACAGATTGTAGTTGCATTGTAATACCAAATATGAAGTTTTTTTTAAGTTGTTAATTAACAAGTTATATAACAATTGAAACTCGATGTTTATATGAGTTAAAGATGAGAATTGAATGCTATAGCTTTACGTTATATGTTAGTGAGTTTTTAGATTCATGATATGTGGTTGATCAATACGGTTAAACCTTAAGTTAAAGGTTATAACTTAAGTAAGATGGAGAATTAAACCTATAAGGTTAATGTTAGTATAACCAATCGATATTGCGATTCTAATGGTATGTGTAGGGTATTTTGCCGAATGTGTGTTATAATTGTGTAGCTTACACACGAGGCAAGTTTCCTAAACCTTATTTCTTTATGTAAAGCAAGATCCTTATCCTATCTTGTTTGTAAGATCCCAAATTATTAATAAATGAAATTTATTTTCCTCTATTTATTATTTTGAAATAGTAAGGGTTGATTTGATTAATGTGGATAGTTATGGGTAAAATATGCAAATATTTTGAATAAGCAAGTGGTTATAAAATATTCATTATTGTCGGGGAATATTCGTTTGGTCGTGGAATATTCAATCTTTTTGTGGAATATTCGTAAATACGACAGTAGCGATCTTTTTGTGGGCCCCATAACTGAAAGCGATTGGATGAAGAAAACGATAAATATAAGTTGTTTATAAATAACGCAGAAGTGGTTATTACAGATTATCTTGTTGGAATACCGGTGGTTTAAAACACACTAATCGCCGTTGTTGAACAAAGAAGACACTATTGCACCAATTATTGATTCTTACGTAAAAGAAGGCACTACTCGATAATTGTTACACGATATTACCGCTCAATATTTTATTTTATTGATTCAATAATTCTTTGCATTGATATTTTATATTATTGTTGTTTCAATAAATTGTCATTACATAGTATTTTCTATTATCTAGCAATAATTCATATTATCCTAATAATATTATTGGATAACATTATTGGCGAATGTCTAGAAAGTTCGCTCAAGGAGAGGTTTGGTCACCTAATTGCGGCTACCAAGAAGGAGAGATCCTTATTGAAAGCCCCTTTTCCTGAGAAGCAATGCCAGTTCACCAAGATCTTGTGATTCTGTAATATTATTTGTGAATAATTAATTATTGATTTATATGATGAGGAAAATATTGATTTTATGTGGATATAGATGGAGAAAATTTTTAAAATGACAATTGTTAAAAATTAATATTTTATCTTTTTCTGATAAAATAATTCATTTAAATATATTATTTTAATAATGGGCAAAGGTGCAAAAATGCCCCCAATATTTACACGGATGTCCCACTTACACCCTAAACTAATTTTTTTTTCCAAAAGTACCCTTAACGTTACAAATTTAAGCTCAATTGTGCCCCTCTTGTTAACAGAGATGCCACATAGACTAACTCTATTAATACGTGGATAATTTTTGCAGACAAAGCATGAAGAGATAACAAAAATGGGAAAAAAAACCTAATTTCATAATTAAACTCTAATAAAATTCCTTCTTACTCCTAATTTCACAGACCCAGACATTATCACAATGTCCAAGTCGTCGACGAAGATGATCAAGCCGGAAGAATTCCATCACAGTCCCGTCCATTATGCCGTCGCACTAGCCGATCACGCCACCCTCTCTAAGCTAGTTTCTTCCATCCCCAAACTCGCCGATCCGACTCAGATTCACGCCGGTCCAAGTGGCTCGACTAAGAAGTTTCAAAAGTAGCCCGACGGTGCGGCTCAAGCGTTCTGTTCTTCCAAAAAAAAACATCCGACGCCACCTTCTTAGATGCCGTCCTCATCGGCGCAGACTTGCACCGAGTCAAGACAAACGGCTCGTACGCCACCGCACTCACTAGCTTCTGCTCTATCGTCGTCCCCATGGACACGGCTGCGGCCTTTGGCGGCAAACAACACGACGACCTTGGAGGCTGGAGCAGAGGCTGATGGTAAGACTTAACAAAGTTAGTCAACACTGACCCTCTTCTTGGTGGGTTCATCATCATCAACATGATCATCTCCACCGTCGGTTTGTTTGACTTGGACCGGTGGCTTCCATCTGATGAAGTCCGTGCTGCTAACCCACATCTCCTTGGAGACCTCCATTGACAATTTGGGCTTGCACATCATCAACAGCAAGAAATCCGGCAACCTTGCTGAGCTCTCTCTCTCTTCTTTCTTCTTCAACTCCGCCTCACTCTCACTCTCTACTACTTCAATTCTCTCTGTTTCTCTCGTACCTCTTGGTGTGAAGAGAGGTCGTGAGGAGAGAGGTGGTGGCGACCAGTTTTCTGGTTTTTCACTTGGAGGTTCATCATATCTAACATGGGAGGTTAGTTGTTTTCTGTCAAAGTTAATTATCAACTGTTCAGTACTTGTAGGGTGATGAGGAATTAACTTGCAGAAAAGATAGAATATAAATGAAAAAATTAATCATTTTTTTGTCAAAATTTCTGTCAAAAAATGGACAGTTCAAATAATATGGAATTAGGTCTCAAACTCTCTTTAGTAAATTTCAAATAGGCATATAAAAGAGTTTGTATATATATACTTGCAAAATGAATGTTACAATTGATTTTTAATTTTACATTGACAGTGGTCAATCAAAAATATATAATCTTTTAAACTACATTTGGACGGATATTACTGTCATACATATTTATGGTAGCTCAAAATCTTGAACATGTGGCTTTTTTTGGTCTTCCTGTTTTTATACATGAACATGTCGTACAAATATATATATATATATATATATATATATATATATATATATATTACCAGTGAGTGAACAGCTGATGTGTCAAGACTAATCTTGAAAGAAATTGAATAATAAATTCTCAAATTTGACTTCTAAAGTTTTTTCTTGTGACTCTTCCTCTACAGTTGACTCCATTGAATATTCTAATAATTCCAATGCAACTTCTTCAGCTAATTCTTATTCTTCTTCTTCCTCTGGTTCACTAATCTCCTGGTCTGACTGTAGCGAGAAAGAGGCATTACTGTAACTTACTCTGCTTTCGTCTTCGTTCTTGTCTTCTATTGGGTCACTTTCATCATCTTCTTCACTCTCTTCATCTGCCAGAGCTTCAAGTAACGTGGTAAAACCCAGTCCATTCTCATCTTCAACTAGTGTTTCCATCTCTTCTTTCATATTCGCTGCCACAGAGGCACCGCAGGTGGTGGAGAATAGGCACCAGCGGCAGTGGAAGAAGAGTACGAAGGATCTGAAAAGAGGAGTATCCACCGTTTGGGGAAGACGAAGGCAAAAAGCGCGGATGTCGTCGAATCCATGGCTTGGAGGGAAAATCCATGGCCTAGTCAACACTGACCCTCTTCTCGATCCAACAAGAAAAAATTAGATGAGGTGTCACCTCAGTTTGTCAATGTGGCAGATTCGTTAACGGGAGGGACATAATTGGGCTGATTTTTGTAACGTTAAGGGTACTTTTGGAAAAAAAAATAGTTTAAGGTGGAAGTGGGACATCCGTGTAAACATCAGGAGTATTTTTGCACCTTTGCCCTTTTAATAATATATTGATGGTGATATTTTTACAATGAATGTGGGATATATGAGTATATGAGGAGGAAGAGTATTTTGTGTCATTAAATGATTAACACATGTTTTGTGTGTCGGTAGACCCCAATTCTTGACCGAAATTTGATTATAGCCTGTAAAATCGCCCGTTTATTGATTTCGGTCAATTTCTGTTTTGAATTTGGAAAAACTTTCTTCTGTAAAGTTGTAGAGAATAAAATTTCCTATGGAAAAGACATGTGGCTCGAATTTTTCTAACAAAAGGGTTATTTATTGTGAATTATTGAAGTTCCGAAGTTCTGAAATAATTGATTTTTAGAAGTTTAAAATATTTAAAATAGGAAAAACGTTTTTTTTTGTTTTGTGGGCAGCCTAGCATGTGCAAGATAAGTCAAAATCAGTTGTCAAAATGTGCGAGAGAATTTGTAATATATATAATATTATTATATTAAATTTTCTACTTTGGTGTTCTAAGCATTTTCCTATAAATAGGGTGCTTAGGTTAGAATTGAAAATCACACCTTAAACCCAAGTTTTCTCTCTATATTAGCAAAGCGTATTCTTGTGAGTATTTTGAGTATACTTTGAGTATTGCTATACTGTTGCAAGTTCAAGTCATAACTTTATATCCTGTGTTTCAACTAAAGTAATGTCTTTCGAGGTAAGGGATATTTTTTTTTCGTAATGATATTATTTCTTCAATATCATTATGCTGAAATATTGATCTGAACTTTTTAATCAAATTTGGAACTTTTAGTGTCGGGGTTACTATTCACGTATATGGCACTATTCACGTATACGGTACTATTCACGAATACGGCACTATTCATCGAAAAATAAAAATTTTTCTTTTCGTCCAAAATATCTATTCTGGATACTAGTTTTGATTGTATCCATGTTTTGATCATTCTTGAATTTTACACCACTATGATTATTTTTGGAGGTATTTTTGGACATGGATAAAACAAAGTACGAATCCTTAATCCTTAATCCTTGTCATTTTGTTTCCTTTGGATTCGTTTCTTTAAAATATTTTTCATCATCCTCATCCTAAATGATGATATTATTGAATATCTTTGGCTGTAGTGCAATGATGAATGATTTCTTGATGAATATCTTTGGCCCGTAGTGCAAAGATGAATAGGTGTTGAGATGAACATGACCGATCGATTAATATCTTTGGCTCAGTAGTGCAAAGATGAACATGTGTTTAGATGAACATGACTTAATCGATGAATATCTTTGGCTGTAAAAAAGATGAATATTTGATTCGGATATATATTGATTGATGTTACTGAGGATAAAAGATAGACGATGAACTTTTAAATTCATACATAGAAGATAGTAGTTTGCATTCTCTACTTAACTCTTCTAATGAATTATTATTTTCATTGCGAAGATTGATTTAAAACCGGTTGTTTATTGTATTCTATTAGATTTTTCCTATTGGAGACTAACGATAATTTGTTGTATATTATCTTAGTCATATATATTCTTTATCGGGCTAGTTGAGCTCACCCTTTTCTTTGTTGTTCCATTTTTCTTCTCGGGAGGCGAGAATGTAAATGAGTACTAGTCGGGGTATGGAATGAAGGTTCTAGAGAGAGTTGTTTAGTAGTCCTCACCATTTTGTAAAAATAATGTATCAATAATTATGATGGGGATTTATTTGCGTGTGGATATTGTCTAGATGGTAATATTTGTATTTAAACTCACAGTTTATATGTTGTAATAATAAAGTTGTAGTTATTTCTGTACCATGTATTTGGTGACTCAGATTGGGTTGGATGGAATGGACCTATTTTGGGGGCGTCACATTGTTTATCATTGTTATGCAAGTTTTTCTTTATCCTAACTTACTTACTTACTTTATGCAAGTTTTCTAACTCTAATTTTATGATCATGCAAGTTCTTAGCCTAACTCTTACTTTGAGAAGGTTTTTTTATCCTTAACTTGTTCCTTATTACGTCCCTGGATGTGACCACATCCTGAACCGTCATGTTGAAAGTCCTAGGTGTGGGTCGATTCTGATTTGGTGGTCCATTAATCGTGAGATTTCCACCGCTTGGTCCATTTCCTCTATTTCCTCCTGCTGAGTTCTTCTTTGGGAAATTCCTCGCTTGATGATCCAATGCTCCATAGTTGAAACATCCATTTCTCTTTGGTGCAGAGCAATTGGGAGAGATGTGCCCCTCCTGCCCGCATTTGAAGTAGACATTCTTCCCTTTTAGACATGCCCCCGAGTGATTCCTCCCACACTCCTTGCATACCTTAGTTCTCTTCTTTGCTTCCCCTGGTTCTCCCCCAGAGTTTACCGAATTGAAATAGTTGCTGCTACTGTTGTTATTATTCCACTTCCTCTTGTTTGCACCACTTCTGCTGCTACCTTCCCCACGATTCCCTCCTTCATTCTTCTTCTTTTTCCCCTTGTTAAATTTCATTAAGGTCTCACTTCCGCCCTCAGCGATTATAGCTTTCTCCAGGAGAGTCGCGAAGCTATTCGTTTGTAACATCGAAAGTCTGCTATATAGCCATGATTTGAGACCCTGCTCAAACCTCCTCGTTTTTCTCCTCGATTAATCGATTGGTGAGGCGCGAACCTCGCCAAATTTCGTTGAATTTTACTAACATATTGAGGTACCGCATCATATCTTCTTGCTTCACTCAGAATCGCATCTCCATGCGACTCTGCATACTAACCAAAAAATAGTTCTCGAAAAAGATTTTCTTAAACCCTTCCCAAGGTATCACACCTTCTCCAGCCCTGGTCTGGTTTGCCTCCCACCAGAAGTTGGCTTCACCCTTTATCATGTAAGTGGTGAAGATTATTTTCTGATCATCACCTACTCTGGCGATAGCGAACGCCTTTTCAATTTTCTTGACCCAAGTTTAAGCTTCGATGGGTTCAGTAGTTCCTTTGAACTCAGGGGGTCCTGCGCTCTTGAAGTCCTTAAAGTGTGCCACTTGGGCTACTGGAGGGTTATTGGCATTCGGGGTTGATTTTGAAGTTCCCTCACTAACATGTCTACAAATTGCTGCATAGGGTTCGGTGGATCCCTAATATTACCACCTGACCCCTCATTGTTTGACGACGTCTTCCTCTAGCCATCTATCTGTTTAAAATGAACTTAATGTTATTATCTTATAACTTACTCTACAGAATATATCATTCAAAAGAAGATAACTTAATCATCACATCACATACTTAAATAAAAGCATATTTATTTATAAACATAACACCCAAGGTATTTCATCGTCTTATAGCATTAAGCCATTTACATCTCTTAAACCAAAGTACTTGGTAAAAACCAAAACCAAGTTTTATTTCATAGCTAAGCGTTCTAAACGCTAATAGTAAAATTTCATCACGAATAAACTAAAGATCCCGCCTAATGGCATCTTCATGTTCTTCATCCGCCATCTCTAGCACCAGCCCCCGACTTATGGTATGTCTAGACCGGTACTCCTCACGTGGAAATTGAAACACCCTATGCTGGAAGCTCCCATGTGGTGACTTAAATGTGTACTTTATCATGTCCATCCTAACCTTCTTATCTCTCATTTCACCTTCTAACTCGCCTGTTGGCTTCTCGGCCCGAGCACGGCCTCTTCTCTCATCTCTCCAGAATGTAGTAATAATCTGCTTGTCAGTTTGGAGACTCTGTATCCTCGACTCTAACCCATTAATGGTATGCCCCAAGTGGTTCCTAATAGCTTCTTTCTCATCCTCCAGCCTATCTGCCTTCTGGTCTGATGCCCGCAGCTTGTCAGCCAGATCCCTGTTGTTAGGTTTGTAATTGTGACGCCCCCAAAATAGGTATACATCACCTATTCTGAGTTGTCAATACATGGTACAGAAACAACTACAACTTTATTATTACAACAGTAAAACTGTGAGTTTGAATACAAATATTATCTTCTAGACAATATCTATACTCAAATAAATCCTCATCACATTTATTGATACATTATTTTACAAAAATGGTGAGGACTACTAAACAATCCTTTCTAAAACCTTCATTCCATACCCCACTAAACATCGCTATATTCTCGCCTCCGAGAAAAAATGGAACAAAAAGGAAAAGGGTGAGCTCAACTAGCTCAAGAAAGAATATTATGACTAAGATAATATACAACAAATTATCGTTAGTCTTCAACAGGAAAAATATAATAGAATACAATAGACAACAAATTTTAAATCAATATTCATAATGAAATAATAATTCATTAGAAGAGTTAAGTAGAGAATGCAAACTACTATCTTCTATGTATGAATTTAAAAGTTCATCGCCTATCTTTTATCCTCAGTAACATCAATCAATATACATCCGAATCAAATATTCATCTTTGCACTACAGCCAAAGATATTCATCATTGGTCATGTTCATTTAAACACTGCTCATCTTCAGCACTACGGCCAAAGATATTCTTCAGAAATCATTCATCTTTTTCACTGAGCCCAAAGATATTCTTAAGAAATCATTCATCTTTGCACTACACAGGCCAAAGATATTCCATAATATCATCATTTAAGACCGAGGATGATGAAAATATTTTTTAAAGAAACGAATCCAAAAAACAAAATGACAAGGATTAAGGATTAAGGATTCGTACTTGGTTTTATCCACGTCCAAAAATACCTCAAAAATAATCATAGTGGTGTAAAATTCAAGAATGATCAAAACATGGATACAATCAAAGCTAGTATCCGTAATAGATATTTTGGACGAAAAGAAGAAATTTTATTTTTCTTGAATAGTGTCGATATCGTGAATAGTAACTCGACACCAAAAGATAGAAATTCCACAAAAAACATCTTCACGCTTCATGAATAGTACTCGTGAATAGTAACTCGTGAATAGTAACTCATGAATAAGTAACTCGTGAATAGTAACTCATGAATAGTAACTCGTGAATAAGAACTCATGAATAGTAACCCCGATATGAAAAAGTTCCAAATTTGATAAAAAGTTCCAACCAATATTTCAAAGATAATGATATTGAAGAAATAATATCATTTGAGAAGAAAATAACATCCCTTACCTCGAAAGATCAAGACTTCTAAATTTAAAACACCTGGATATAGGCTATGACTTGGACTTGCACCGTATAGCAATACTCAAAGTATACTCAAAATACTCACAAGAATACGCCGATAATATAGAGAGAAAACTTCAGCTTACGGTGTGATTTTCAATTCTAACCTAAGCACCCTATTTATAGAAATTGCTTAGAACACTAAAGCGAAAATTTAATAAAATATTAATATATATTTATTAAATTCCTACGCACTCAAAATTTGATTCAAATCATCACCACCAAGAGTGACTCACCTTGCCTAACTCAAAAAAACGTTTTTCTTATTAAAATATTTAAAACTTCAAAATTAATTATTTTGAGCTTCGTAACTTCAATAATTCACAATAAATAGCCCTTTTTGTCGGAAAATTCGAATCTCTCGAGTTTTTATAGGAATTTCAATTCTCTACAACTTTGCGTAAGAAAGTTTTTCCAAATTCCAAATAGAAATTGACCGAAATCCACAAACCAAGCGATTTTACAAAATTTATAATCAAATTTCAATCGATAAATGGGGTCCACCGACATGTTTAACATGTTTTAAACATTTATTGCAACAAAAATACTCTTCCTCCTCAGATACTCATATATCCCACATTCGTTGTAAAATATTACCATTAATATATTATTAAAATAATATATTTAAATGAATTATTTTATCGTAAAAAGATAAAATTTCAATTTTCAACAATTGTCACTATAAAATTTTCTCCATCTATATCCACATAAAATCAATATTTTTCTCATCATATGAATCAATAATTAATTATTCACAAATAATATTACGTAATCACAATATTGACAACCAGTGCGCCCTCAGAAAGAGGGGCTTTCCAATAAGAATTTCTTCTTATCGGGCGCCGCAATTAGGTGACCAAACCTCTCCTTAGATGTAACTTTCTAGACATTGCCAATAATGTTATCTAATAATATTATTCGGATATAATATGAATTATTGCTTCGATAATGAAAAATACCGTGTAATGACAATTATTGAAACAACAAAGAATATAAAATATCAACGCAGAATTATTAACTCAATAAAATATCGAATAAAGAATTATCAGAACCATTATCGAGTAGTGCCTTCTTCACGTAAGAATCAATAATTGGTGCAATACCGAGTGCTATCGCTCAACAACGCCGTATTAGTGTGTTTTAACCACCGGGTATTCCAACAAGATAATCTGTGAATAACTACGCCAAGTATTTAAAAACAACTTATATTTGTCGCTTTTCTTCATCCAATCGCTTTCACATGGGGCCCACACGGTCACTACCACCATCGCATTTAATATTCCCCGACAAAGATTTAATATTCCACGACCAAACGAATATTCCTCGACGATAATGAATATTTTATAACCACTTGCTTATTTTGAAATATTTGCGAATTTAACCCTTAACTATCCACATTAATCAAATCAACCCTTACTATTTCAAAATAATAAATAAAGAAAATTCCTTTTTATTTAAAAATTTGAGGTCTTACAACCTCCCTCCTTATGAAATTTCGTCCCTCGAAATTGACGTCGATTGGTGTTTTCAAAAGGTGAGGATACCTCGCTTTCATTTCGCTTTCCAATTCCCGTGTCATTTCCTCTATAAAGCATGATTCCTCCACAAAACTTTAACTTGTGGTATGACCTTTCATGCATGTAGGACATGCTCCTTCCTATCCAAGATCTTGACAGTACCTCCTCATACGTTAAGTCTTCTACTATCTCATCCGGTTCTAACTCAATAACGTGGTTCGGGTCTTTCACATATTTACGGCACGATATGTGAAACACATTATGAACACGAGACATACTTTGAGGTAACGCAAGTCTATAGGCTACATTTCCTACTCGGTCAAGAATTTGAAATGGACCAATAAATCGTGGATTGAGCTTTCCTCTCTTCCCAAATCTTGTAACTCCCTTCCATGGAGCAACTCAAAACAATACATGATCCCTACATTAAATTCCACGTCCCTTTCGATGAAGATCCGCATAACTCTTTTGTCGATCTTGTGCTTGGCTTTGTATCGCTTGTCAATCATTTGGATCTTTTCTTTAGTCATACGTATTAACTCGGGTCCCAACAATGTTGCTTCACCCACCTCATCCCAACATATATTGAGAACGACATTTTCATCCATATAATGCTTCAATGGAGCCACACCTATACTTGCTCGATAACTCGTTGTTGTAGGAGAATTCCACCAATGGTAAATACTTATCCCAACCGCCTTGAAGTCTAGGACACGTAGTCTTAATAAATCTTCAAGAGTTTGAATAGTCCTCTCTCGATTGTCCGTCTGCTTTAGGGATGGTATGTCAACTAAATCGCAAATCCGCGCCCATAGCTTTTTGCAAGCTAACCCAAAATCTTGAAGTGAATCTTGGGTCACGATCCAAACTATGGATACAGTATGCCATGCAACCTCACAATCTCATTCACGTACATACTAGCAAGACGCTCAAGGAATAAGTCTCCGTGATTGGCAAGAAATGAGCGACTTGGTTAATCTATCAACAATAACCCAAATAGCATTGATGCCTTGAGAAACCGTAGGAAGACCCGTAATCGAAATCCATAGTAATGTGTTCCCACTTCCATTCTCGAATCTCAAGTGGTTGCAACGGACCCTTAGGTACAAGATGCTCCGCCTTTACACGCTAAGGCAAGTTAAACACATCGAGATAAACTTTGCAATCTCTCTCTTCATATTGTTCCACCAAAATGTATGTCAAGATCACGATACATTTTAGTACTTCCAGATGGATTGCAAATGGCGATTGTGTGCCTCCATCATAATCTTGTACTTCAAATCGTAGTCGTTAGGAACACAAAGTCTAGAGTGGACTCAAGTATTCCTTCTTCATCAATTCTCGCCCTAATAGCTCCTTCTTGTACTTTCTTCTTCATACGCGACGCATTTCCGGGGTTTTGAGCAACCTTAACTTTTTCTATTAAAGTTGGCTCTATGCGATACTTGACATCATCGCACTCGCTCCTCGCATATGATCTTCTACTCAATGCGCCACCTACCACGTTCGCTTACCGGGATGGTATCAATAGTGTGGTCGTAGTCTTTCAATAGCTCGAGCCAACGTCACGCCGCATGATGAGTTCTTTTGAGTGAAGAAATATTTAAGGCTTTTATGGTCCGAATATATCTCCACTTTCTCCCCATATAGATAGTGCCTCCATATTTTTAGCGCTGAACGATCACGCTAACTCTAGATCATGAGTAGGATAATTCCTCTCATACTCTTTAAGTTGTCATGAGGCATAGGCTATGAATTTCCCACGCTGCATGAGAACACATCCTAACCCTTTGCACAAGCATCATTTAGATAACAAATCCATCCGAACCAGATGGTATTGTTAGAAAAAGTCAAATAAGTCTCCTCTTAAGCTCTTGAAACTTTTCTCGCATTCTTCGCTCCAAACGAATTTTGTATCCTTCCGAGTTAGCCGAAGAATGGAGTAGCGATTCGAGAAAACCCTTCCACGAATCTCCGATAATAACCAAATTAAGCCCAAAAGCTACGTACTTCATCACCGACTTTGTTGTTCCCAACTTTGATTGCTTCAATCTTCACGGATCAACAGATACTCCATGTTTCGACACACCACGCGCTCAAGGAATGCTACTTCCTCGCCGTAACTCGCATTTCTTCAATTTGGCATATAGTTGGTTTTCACGAAGCCTTTGAGTACCAACTTCAAATGGTGCTCATGATCTTCACGGCTTTTGGAATATATGAGGATGTCATCAATAAAGACAACAACGAATTGATCCAAATATTCCTTGAATACTTGGTTCATCATATCCATGAAAGCCGCAGAGCATTAGTCAATCCGAAAGACATGACTAAGAATTCATAATGCCCGCATCGAAGTTCTAAAGGCGCTTTGGAATATCCTCGCCTAATCTTCACCGATGATATCCGAACGAAGATCGATTTTTGAAAAGAATTGTGCCCTTGCAAATCGGGTCAAACAAGTCATCAATACGAGGTGAGAGATACCTATTCTTGATGGTGACATGGTTCAATTCCCGATAGTCAATACAAAGTCGCATACTCCCGCTCTTTCTTCTTTACAAATAAAACAGAGCACCCCAAGGAGATGTACTAGATTTAATGAAACCGATGTCCAACAATTCCTCAGTAGTTGGACCTTTAACTCTCGAAGTTCAATAGAGCCATTCGATATGGGGTTTTAGAAATGGGCTTTGTACCGTGTTCAAGATCAATAAAGAATTCAACTTCACGCTCGGGGTAGACCGGAAGTTCTTCTTCTGAAATACATCGTGAAAGTCAATAACAACAGAATATTATTCAAATTTGACGTGTCTTTATTCAAATCCATAACATGGGCTAAGAAAGCTTGACATCCGCTTTTTCAATAAACGAATAGCTTTATGATTAGATATGATAGTGATTGATTTTAATGGTTTAGTTGTTTGAATTAAATATAACAAAGTTGGTTAGGAACATGAAAACTAACAACCTTACGAAAAACAATCAATTTTGGCATGATGAGTAGTTAACCAATCAATCCCTAAAATCACATCAAAAGCAAGTATCTTTAAAGAGATAAGGTCAACAGGAAAGGTGATGGTGCCAACTTGAATCAAACAAGATTTATAAACAAAGGATGTGATGAAAGTTTCTCCTAACGGAGTTTCCACAGATAGTCAAAGTCTAATTTCTCCTGAGTCAAGTTTAAACGTTGAGCACATGCAGGAGAGATAAATGAATGGGTAGCACCCGTGTCAAGTAAGGTATAAACTTCGCAAGAATTTATAAATAGCTTACCCGTGATCACCTCGCTTGGGTTCTCGCATTATGACCAAATACAACAAACGCTCTTCCTAATCGCCGACTTTGACTTTTCTCGGGACAATCTTTTTGAGTCACCGTCCCACTGAACTAGGTTTCACATCAGATAATCTCGAGCGATATGTCCTTCCTTTCCACAATTATAGCATACCTTGAACTGTGGGCGCTTTGGTGATATGTCCTCTTTTTTTCGCATTTGTAGCATACGACCGGTGGTCGTTTCTCCTCCCTTAGAACCGATTCTTTGTCACGCAAGATCGCTGCCTTCATACGGTCGTTGTTAAATCTCCTCTTTTTAAAATCTCCTCCCGACTCGCTTCTTCTATTTTTTCATGGCCATGATTACCACCGAGTGGTAACCATTTTTGTCCGTCTGCTTTTTCTCCGCAAGTTATCATTATTCTGCTGATCGCTATCTCGATCACGATCCTCGGTTGTGGTCCTCACCGACCGCATCGTTATCTCGCCTAATAATTGAGACCTGCATACAACATCCGAATAAAGAGAAAATTTATGAGAAATGAGATACTTGACGTATCGGGTTTCAAACCTCTAAGAAACATCCGCATCATACGCTCCTCATTCTCCACCAAATGAGGTGCAAACCTCGATAACTCGCAAACTTTGCCTCGCATCGAGACACCGCCATTTGTTTTGTTCCAATCGATGAACTCCACTTCCTTCATATATTTAACACTTTTAGAAAGTATTTGTCATTAAATAGCTTCAAAAACGTCTCCCAAGACATGCGCCGAAAAGGGCCGGATGGGTACGCTTCACGCACTCCCACCAAGTAGTCCGCCTTCGCCACTTTAACATAAAGGTGGCGAATGGAACCTTCGTTTCCTCCGTGCATCCCAAGACATCGAATATCTTGGTAATTTGTTTGACCCATGTTTCCGCCATGATCGGATCTCGCTTTCCCTTAAATTCGTGGTCCCAACTCTTTGAATCGCTTCATTTGTGACAACCCGTGAATTGCTATCATTTCCTCCTCAGATTTTGAACACGAGTCTCCTCGTCGATTTTGTATGAACTGCAAAAAACTTCTAAACATCCCCTCGCTCATCATCTCTTTCAATGGTGTTGTTCACAGGAGGAACATTGCCACTGTTGCACGCTCTCCTCGTTGGTGAGTACAGCATCTCCACGGTCTCATTTCCATTGTTAATATTCTCAAATGACATTCTCAAATCACCGCATAAAACAAGGGTTAATTAAGGAAATCAATATATCACATAATATCCCTATATACTTAACCAACTAACAAATAAGCTTAGTAGGACACACTAGCGAAGGATTTACTCGCTCTCCCTCCTAGTTCTATTCCCCGATCTCCGCCAGAGATCATATCCCTAAGCTCGATACCAACCGTGACGCCCCCAAAATAGGTATACATCACCTATTCCGAGTTGTCAATACATGGTACGTAAACAACTACAACTTTATTATTACAACAAGAAATCGTGAGTTTGAATACAAATATTATCTTCTAGACAATATCTATACTCAAATAAATCCTCATCACATTTATTGATACATTATTTTACAAAAATGGTGAGGACTACTAAACAATCCTTTCTAAAACCTTCATTCCATACCCCGACTGCACTCGCTTATATTCTCGCCTCCCGAGAAAAATGGAACAAAAGGAAAAGGGTGAGCTCAACTAGCTCAAGAAAGAATATTATGACTAAGATAATATACAACAAATTATCGTTAGTCTTCAACAGGGAAAAATATAATAGAATACAATAGACAACAAATTTTAAATCAATATTCGCAACGGAAATAATAATTCATTAGAAGAGTTAAGTAGAGAATGCAAACTACTATCTTCTATGTATGAATTTAAAAGTTCATCGCTCATCTTTTATCCCCTCGTAACATCAATCAATATACATCTGAATCAAATATTCATCTTTACACTACAGCCAAAGATATTCATCACTAGTCATGTTCATTTAAACACTGCTCATCTTTTGATACTACTGCCAAAGATATTCTTCTTCAGAATCATTCATCTTTGCACTGTGCCAAAGATATTCTTAAGAAATCATTCATCTTTTGCACTACAGTGCCAAAGATATTCCATAATATCATCATTTAAGACCGAGGATGATGAAAATATTTTTTAAAGAAACGAATCCAAAGTGAAACAAAATGACAAGGATTAAGGATTAAGGATTCGTACTTGGTTTTATCCACGTCCAAAAATACCTCAAAAATAATCATAGTGGTGTAAAATTCAAGAATGATCAAAACATGGATACAATCAAAGCTAGTATCCAGAATAGATATTTTGAACGAAAAGAAGAAATTTTATTTTTCTATGAATAGTCACAGATATACGTGAATAGTAACTCCAGACACCAAAAGATAGAAATTCCACAAAAAAACATCTTCACGCTTCATGAATAAGACTCGTGAATAAGAACTCGTGAATAATAACTCATGAATAAGAATCGTGAATAGTAACTCATGAATAGTAACTCGTGAATAGTAACTCATGAATAGTAACCCCGACATGAAAAAGTTCCAAATTTGATAAAAAGTTCCAACCAATATTTCAAAGATAATGATATCAAGAAATAATATCATTTGAGAAGAAAATAACATCCCTTACCTCGAAAGATCAAGATTTCTAAATGAAACACCTTTGATATAGGCTATGACTTGACTTGCAACCGTATAGCAATACTCAAAGTATACTCAAAATACTCACAAGAATACGCTCGATAATATAGAGAGAAAACTTCAGTTAAAAGATTTTCAATTCTAACCTAAGCACCCTATTTATAGAAAATTGCTTAGAACACTAAAGCGTAAAATTTAATAAAATATTAATATATATTTATTAAATTCCTACGCACCCAAAATCTGATTCAAATCATCACCACCAAGAGTGACTCACCTTGCCTAACTCAAAAAAAACGTTTTCTTATTAAAAATATTTAAAACTTCAAAATTAATTATTTGAGCTTGAACTTCAATAATTCACAATAAATAGCCCTTTTGTCGAAAAATTCAAATCTCTCGAGTTTTTATAGGAATTTCAATTCTCTACAACTTTGCGTAAGAAAGTTTTTCCAAATTCCAAATAGAAATTGGCCAAGAAATCCACAAACCAAGCGATTTTACAAAGCTATAATCAAATTTCAATCAATAAATGGGGTCCATTGACATGTTTAACATGTTTTAAACATTTATTGCAACAAAAATACTCTTCTCTCCTCAGATACTCATATATCCCACATTCGTTGTAAAATATTACTGTTAATATATTATTAAAATAATATATTTAAATGAATTATTTTATCGTAAAAAGATAAAATTTCAATTTTCAACAATTGTCACTATAAAAATTTTCTCCATCTATATCCACATAAAATCAATATTTTTCTCATCATATGAATCAATAATTAATTATTCACAAATAATATTACAGAATCACAATATCGACAACCGTGCAGCCTCCTGTGAAAGAGGGGCTTTCCAATAAGAATTTCTTCTTCTTGGCCAAGCAATTAAATTAGGTGACCAAACCTCTCCTTAGACAGTAACTTTCTAGACATTGCCAATAATGTTATCTAATAATATTATTCGGATAATATGAATTATTGCTTCGATAATGAAAAATACGTGTAAATGACAATTATTGAAACAACAAAGAATATAAAATATCAACGCAAAGAATTATTAACTCAATAAAATAATCGAATAAAGAATTACTGTAACCATTATTGAGTAGTGCCTTCTTCACGTAAGAATCAATAATTGGTGCAATACCGTGTCTTCTTGCTCAACAACGCCAGACAGTAGTGTTTTTTAACCACCGGGTATTCCAACAAGATAATTGTGAATAACTACGCCAATTATTTAAAACAACTTATATTTGTCGCTTTCTTCATCCAATCGCTTTTCACATGGGGCCCACACATGGTCGCTACCGTCGCATTTAATATTCCCCGACAAAGATTTAATATTCCACGACCAAACGAATATTCCTCGACGATAATGAATATTTTATAACCACTTGCTTATTTTGAAATATTTATGATTTAACCCTTAACTATCCACATTAATCAAATCAACCCTTACTATTTCAAAATAATAAATAAAGGAAATTCCTTTTTATTTAAAAATTTCGGGGTCTTACAGTAATATTCATAAACGCAATCAAATTGCACAAATTAAGCGGAAACATGTAAAAATTAGAGTTTAAAATTTTACAAACCATATACCCGGATCATCCTTTATGCAAAATTATTAATTAAATGAAAAGATATGAAGAACAAGAATCATACCCTTGAAGATTTGAGCTTCTACAGGTACAAGTTCACCTCCAATCCTTTTCGTGTTCAACTTGAATCCACCGGGTTTGGTTCATTCCTTTGATCAACGTTAGCCACCCAAGTGTTTGGCCTCTAGAGGTGATCCACCAAGGAAGAAGAAATATTCAAGAAGAAGGGCGGTTGGCCAAACCCTAGTTTTCTATCTCTATAGAAAAAGGACATATTCTTCAACAATTGAAATCATGTATGTTGTGAAAAAGTCAACAACCACTCTCTACACCCATAATAAGACTCCTCTTATTTATAGATGTAGGCAACCCTCCTTAACAATTAAGGAATTGAGTTTTATTTTAATTAATTAAATTTCTTTAATTAATTAGGCTCCCAATCTTATTAGGAATAATTAATTAAAATCTTTTAATTAATTTAACCTCCTAATCTTATTAGGATTATATTAGAGTACTTTTATTAGTTAATTCCCAAACTCCTTTAGGAATTAAATAATAATAATAATAATAGTAATAATAATAATAATAATAATAATAATAATAATAATAATAATAATAATAATAATAAGACTCTCTTATTAATTTATATTTAATATTTCCAAAATATTAAATAATAAATATATATTAAGCTATTTAATTTATTCTATCACCATAGATTAAATTAAATATACTTAATTATTATTATGATTATGCCATTAACTTCTTAAATAATTATTCTTCCTTTTATGGTGTGACCCTTTAGGTTCTCCATATTAAACTGGTTATGAATAAATCAATTAGAACAATTCTAATCTTATTTAAATAAATAAATTAAATTATTAATTTATTTAAATAAATAATATTTATTCTACAATAGGGATAAGCCTCCCTAGCGATCAACGACTTTTCAGATAATATAAATTTTAATATTAATCATAAAAGAACCTTTGAGTAAATAGTTACCGTACAATTCAATCCTTCCACCATACAATGTCCCAATTAAATATAAGACATGGAAATACTGTCAACTCTTATTTTATTTAATTATATGTATTTCGACTCTTAAATGCACAACTCCAAATAATGCAAATTAAAAACTCCTTTCTAATTTCATTCTGCCTTGCCAAGGACTACTGGGTTGTCATTTATCGAATCATATAGGACATTTCTCTTCTTTTACTAGAAGTGGTAGATTCTTTATTGATCATACATTATCTCCATGTACAAGTTATTATACTCAAGCATACCCTTTGATATACCCTAAGGGTCTTAAGGAATAAGTCAAAGTATAACTCATCATACACAAGATACTATGATGATCTCAAGTCCAAGGATCACTTGTCTTTATTATCACTACAGAATTCCTATTGACAGCAAGTAAAACTCCATTAGGTATTCCTTAGCGAGTCAATGTTCAAAGGAACTTATTCTCTAATAAGCACCTACATACTTGCTTTTAGTGTCTCCACAAATGATCATGAGATCAATCATCCTCATCCAATGAGCAAAGCAACGTATGTACCAATCTATCCAATTCACTAATCCCCAATTTAGTAATCCAACGATTGGGAACTATTTTAGTTTTAAGCTTTCTAAGAATTTAGATCTCACTAGAATGATCATCATCATTATTCTAAAAGCATTGCTTAAAACTATGGTATATTATAAAGCAGCATCATGTAGATAATTAAAAGCGTTTAATAAATTAATACTTTTTATTAATAAATGAATAAGATTGTTACAAAGTATATGCTTTATCATCAAATATGATTGGCTTGTGTGCATACTACTTTTAATCTCCCACTTGCACTAAAGCCAATCGCCAAGGTATCTCATACCCTTCTTCTCTAAGTGACGATTATCCTGCTGTTGGATAAGCTTTAGTTAATGGATATGTAATGTTGTTCTTGAGAGTCCACTATCTCTATAGTGATTTCCCATCTTTCAATGATTCCTATAATCAAATAAAAGTGCCACAACACATGTTTAGATCCAAGATGAGACTTAGGAACTATTCCTAGTTCTGTAATGAACTTTTCATCCAAACAATCAACTTGCGGCTTCATTTATAGCTATATACTTTGTCTTTATCACTAAACCAGCAACTCTTTGCTGTTTGAAACCTTTCCAATTTCACTGCACCACCGTTCAAGGTAACACTTTACCTTAAAGTGGATTTTCTATCGTCTTGGTTTGTCTGAAAAAACTTGAGTCTGTTAAGCCCTCTAGTTTTAATTCAGACCCACCATAAATATGATCACATCCTTAGTGCTGATAAAGTACTTTAAGATGTTTTTCACTGTCTTACAGTGATCTTCTCCAAAATATGACCGATCAACATCAGGTCTCGTACATTTCATTGCATACATGATAGTTACTCATGTGATCTCTCTTTTAGGAGTCTATGGGGAATATTAAGAGAGATACACTCCATGACTCATCAACATGAATCATCTCTTGAAATTTGCCATGCGAAATGACTTTACCATCAAATGAATATACGTTCCTTGGGTTAAGTCGAGCATCCTCTTAAATCTATCTATAAAGATTTGTATCCCCAATTAAAATGCTCTTCCAAATCATTCATGGAGGAATGTTTAGATAACTTTATCTTTACTGATTGTAACATTGGTACGTCATTCCATATCCGTAGTATATCAATATATAATACTAGGAATGTCATGACGCTCCCACTGACCCTTTTGTACACACTAGGTTCATTCTTGTTTTTAATAAAATCAAACTCCTTTGATTGTCTCATCAAAACGAATGTTCCATATTTGAGAAGCTTGATTCAATCCATTTCTCTGAGTGTTTACAACTCTTACCTCATCGTATGTAACTGGATCATCATCTTCTATGATGTGTACCTCATCATCATCATCTATGATGAATCTATACCTCCTAGGTATCTTTGGTACTATTCCAGATTTACGATTCGGTTGTGGTACAATAGGTCTATCTAAAGGTTCTTCTTATTTGACTTATAGTGTATTGTGGTTCTTGAACTCTTCAAGATCTATTATCCTCCCACTAGCCCCTTCAATGATAAACACATTTATCTTAGAAGGCAGTGTGTTTCATAACAAATACCTTTTGCTAAGTAGGATTATAAAACATATACCCTAAACTTACTTTAGGATATCCCACAAATCTGTACTTGTCAAATCTTGTCCCAAGCTTATCCTTTGAAACCTTTTCACATAAGTTAGATAAACCCTTATCTTAACATACTTAAGATTAGGAATCCTCCCTGTCCATAACTTTTATGGAGTCTTGGGGCTGGATTTTGAGGTTAACTTTTGTAGATATGCAGCCATTTCCAGGACATGACCCTAAAAGGATACTGGAATGTTGGTAAAATCATTATGGACCGCACCATGTCCAATAAGGTACAATTTTTCCTTTCAGATACATCAATCAATTATTGCGTATCAGGAGGTGATCATTATGAGAAAACCATTTGAGATGATCTAGAAACTTATTGCACAAGTATTTATTCCTTGATCTAATCAAAGAATCTTAATACTTTGCCAATTTGTTTCACTTCTGAATTCTTTGAACCTTTCAAATAATTCACACTTGTATTTCATCAAATACAAACATTCAACTCTTTGAATGATCATCTCCTTTTCTTATACTAGTTTGTTCAATTTGTAAAATAATTTTTCATGTAAGTAAAGTATACAAAATCCATTAAGTAATATTCCAGTTCTATACAGAACATTGTTATTATAAATAGAACAACAATTGTTCTTAAATATAATACCAAAGATTTTATTGTCCAACAACAAAATGGAAATAATGTTTCTAACGAGAACTGAAATACACTAACAACTTATTGACTTAATAGATTTGCCCGTAGGCAATGCTAAACTATAAGTTTCTATGGCTAATGCAGCAACCTTTGCTTCATTTCCCACACATAGGATTACTTATCTTTGTTTAGCTTTCTACTTCTGCTTGGTCCCTTCATAAATCTATATTTATGATAACCAAAGTCGGTATCCAATACCCAAATAGAACCTTGACTTAAAGAAAAATTTATTTTAAATCATGAACAAAATTATACTGTAACCAAAACTTCACTAAGCTTCTTCTGGTTATCCTCTACAAGATGCTTCTTGCAGTTTCTTTCCAGCATCCAGGCTTATTGCAGTGGAAGCAAACTCCTTTGCTATCCATATCAGTTTTGTTCTTATTATCCTTTATTTTTGCCTTTTCTATTTACCTTCTGAGAATCGTTATTCTTTTTAAAAGATCCTTTGGCCCCTATAAGTAAAACATGGTCTTTCTTGGTTGGAAAGTGACTCTCAACATTTTTCAACATGTTAAGCAAATAAGCGAGGCTGATATCTAACTTGTTCATATGAAAAATTCATAAAAATTATGAAAGGAGTTCGGGAGTGAGTGCATGTGACAACCCCAAATCTGGGTCCCAAATCACCAAGGATCTGGTAAAATCATTCTATAACTATTTGCGGAAGATATAAACATAAGTTGTTTATACAATACACTTTACACACTATTCCCCAAAATTGAGTAACCTTAACTTATACACAATTCATAAACTATCTAACACATAACATTATTATCAAACTATACTATTACAAATTAACTGCACATTTTATCCCAAGCTGAACTTGGCATTATCCTTTTCCTGTATCCGAACGCATTCGCCTTATCTGCAATGTTTTCTAATAATATAGCAAGGGTGAGCATGAAAGTTGTCCAGCAAGTTTAAATTTATATAAGGATATATCATGATTGAAAGAGTCTGAATAATAAGCTGGCTATAATTCATCAATATGGTTGAGAACTAGCACGAACAAAGTTTTGACTGAACAAGTATTAAACATGAACAAATTTATCTGGACCTAATGGTAATGAAGGTGATCAGCCTTTCATACCTGACTTATACATGCAATATGTACAGAGTACAATTCTACATGGCAATTAACAGTGATTAACCACAAGCATAGAATGAAACAACTCTTAGTAGAGTTAAGTAAAACTTGCATGTTTCGTTGATTACCATTACGCAATTTATGTCGCTTTATCTGAAGACCTAATATTAAATAATATTGATCTCCAATATTAGAATAATATCATCACAATATAATATTATTATATATATATATATATATATATATATATATATATATATATACACACACATAGAATAACCTAAACACATAGTACATAACCCTATTAGTCTATAATGCACATAAGACTTAGCATCAAGTCAGACTATTTAAGTTTGATTTGAAACCGACACAATTCTAACTTCCCGATGGTTTAGTCGGACAAAAAATCGAGTTTAAGTTCAATTAAACTCTGGCTAAATACTTAACAATATCTTAGATAATTAATTATCAATCAAACTAATTTTCATAGACTTGCAATAATTTTCTGATAGTTAATATCATTTATCATAATTTTTAAATCATTAATATCGTATTTATATAATATAAATACCATAATATTCCTTTATCATTAATATTTATTTATTATTAAATATTAATGAAAATCATAACATAATATTATAATATAATTATAATATCACAAAGTATTTTTAATACTTTAAAATCATATTTATATGATTTTTAAACAGCTTAAATCCATTATCCAATAATTGATATTAATATTAAAATATTATTATTTTCATGTCAAAATATCAAAAGTTATATTTTATAACTTAAAATATTTTTATAACACTTAAATCATTTTTATATGATTTTTAAATCACTAATTCTAATATTCCATAATTTATTTAATATATTTATTAAATAAATTAATTACCATTAATAATAAATTATTAATGAAATTCATCACAAAATATTAAAAGTCATCAAAAATAACTTAAAATATTTTCTAATATCATAATATAATTTTTCATGATTTTCCAAGTATTAAAACCATTTTAAAATAATTTCTTTAATATTATAATTAAATAAATAAATATCTTTTATATTCCAAAAATATTAAATATTTTTGAAATATACTCAAAATAATTAAAAACTAATTTTCAGGCTTTAAAATAATTTTTCATAATTTATTATGTATTTTTAATAATTAAAAACCATTTTTTTCTATTTATTTAATTAATTAATAATTTTCAGTAATTAATTGTCGCTAAAGGGGCCCTATAGCGACAGAACCGTCGCTATAGGTGTTCTTGAGCGTTCTTGAGCTTGCCCAGAAAACCATGTCAGTTATCGAGGGGCTTGGTTTGACCGGTTCTAGATTCATGTTCATTACGTTTCTGGGCTTCTAATTTGATTAGAACTGAAGTACTAATGTAATACTAGGATTACCAACTTGTTCCATGGCCATACAACATCAGATCATAGAGATCTAAGTCTCCAAAAATTGATGTGACGTATTTCTCCAATTTCGAGTTTTCCAAAATTGAAGAAACGTTAGAGATACCTGCTTTGAATCCTTATAGTTTACATTCTATGTCTTGTTTATGCGATCCAATGGTTGAATCTTGTAGAGTACATGTAAGAGTACAATTATGTAACCTTACATCAACTTAACAACATCAAAATAGAGAGATCAAAGCCGGTCAAACTACATGTCAGGGACTTGTTCTTGAAGATTCTGGGTTTTCCAGAATCTTCATCCGGGCAGATCGGTCAACCTAGTTTGACCAAGCTTATATACAATTATATTAAGGATTTTAGTGAACTAAAGGCTTCAACATGTAGTCTTCATTTTAGGCTACACGATCAAACCAACAACATATCCTAAATCATTTCCAAAAGCAAGATCAAAGGCTAATTAATAAAAGGCTTGTCAGACTTTACGGGTTTACGGCTTGCCCGAAACTCGATTAATCGTCAATCAATCAACGACTTTGATTTTTATAACTTTCGATTTACACATGATCTGGACTTGATTCAAGTCTCAGATCAAAGCCCTAACATTAAAGAACAGATCTATAACATAACATACACCAAACATCAAACACATACAGATCTAAGGCCTATGACATATGACTGTCAGGCCATTTTTTTCCAGATTTCTTAAAATGCTATGTTAGTGCATCTAAGTGTTATAGATCTATGATTTATCAACCCATATCACTAAGTGACACCCTCTAGCACCAATCTAAACAACAACTAACATAAAATCACCCGATTTACAAAAAATTAGGGTTTATACCTTATTCATGCTTTGATCTTGAATTTGATCTTTGTGATCTGTTCATGACTTGTTATGGATCATACAAGGGATTGAATAACTTAAGAATTTCATGGGTCTAGAGAGAGAGAGAGACTTGGTTGCGTGTTTATGAACAAATGAGCCATATTAGTGTACTTTTCTCTCTCTAAATCAATATATAATGATATGATAAGTATATAGCAATCTAGATGGCTGATCAGTTTATTTTGAGTCACATGGAGTTGGTGTAGTTGGTGAACAACTCACCATTGACAAAATTTGTGACGCCCCCAAAACAGGTATACATCACCCATCTTGAGTCGCCAAATACATGGTACATAAATTCAAATACAACTTAATTATACAACAGTCGTGTAAAAATACGAAAAAACATAGCTGAGAGTTTAAACAAGAATATTGTCATCTAGACAATATCCACACTCAATGGTGTCCTCATTATAATTATTATCACATTATTCCGTAGAATAGTGAGGACTACTAAAGCCATTTATCCTGGACCATCACTCCATTTCCCGACTCGTCCCAGCTATATTCTCATTTCCTGAAGAAAACAATGAAAGAAAGGGTGAGCTCAACTAGCCCAGTACGAAATATTATGACTAAGATAATGCAGAATAAATTATCATTAGTCTTCAACAATGTTAAACTGATAAAATACAATAGACATCAAGTTTAACTGCAGCGGAATAATCAATTCATTAGAAGAGTCAAGTAGAGCATGATATCTACTATCTTCTATGATTTAAAATATTTTCATCAATTTTTATCACCGAGACTCAACTTAATAAATAAACCACATCATCGAGTCATCCCTGCATTACGGACCAAGGATATTCATTAAATCATCAATGGTCATGACTATACCGAATAATCTCTGGTCATAATCATAACAAAAACTGTCCATCAATGCACTACAGGCTACTGAGGACTTTTTCCACATCATTTATAACATTACAGGTCATGATTATACCGAATAATCCCTGGTTATAATCATACCAAGTCCATCTATGCACGTAAGCCAAAGATGACTTTCATCACAATATAAGCATGAGGATGATGACAATGATATAAGCATTAATCAAACGAAAACAAGGATAAATATTAAAGACTTTAAGTTTATCCAAATATTATCAATCACTTAATAAACTCATCATCTAATATTATTAATATTATAACAATATTTTAATCACTTCTTAAACTTATAAACAATTTATTTCAATTATTTACACTTTACCAAATAATGCATTTAATCATTCAAAAATGTCATACTCATAAGATTTCATCACCAATGATCAAATCCCTCATCAAAAATCTGCATATACCCTATATAGGATTCCTAAGAAATAAAATCTTATTTTCCAATTTTGTTACTTCATATAACATATTTAATTTATTTACTCATAACTAGTTCATTTTCATGAAAAATACCAATTCAGTCCCAAAAATATTTCTTTTCTGGGATTTAGCAGAATATAGTCCCATATTGAAAATATATTTTTCTCGGAATTATTAAAATTCATTTACTATTTTTCATGCCAAAACTGCCGAATATTTAGACATTTATCATAAATTGTACTTTTGTCCAAAAATTTCAAAATTTACAGGGTATACTCCTATTATATACATGTACTCCCAATAAAAATTTCACCAATTTTAGAGTTAACAACAAAGAGTTATAAGGGTTAACTTTTAAAATAATCTTTTCCCATAGAATTCATAACTCTTAATCTATACATCCAAAAATCGTCATTTTTGGACATAATCAAGAAAACTCATCAAATTATCATTTCAAATTTTTCCAGAATTTTTGAGGGTCAGAAAAATTATGAAATTGCCCCTGGCAAAAACCCCTTTTGAATGAAAATACTATTCATATGAATACAAAGGATCATTCACCATGCATGCGGTAATCCACATGTACAAAGTTGTGTTTTCTCAAAATAATAATAAAGAATAGAATAACAGAAGAATTCACCATGCATGCGATAGACCGCACAGAAAGGTTATTCTCAACAGAATAATAAAGAATGGAACCAGGTCATATGTAAAACGCACAGATAGGATATTCCAATAGAATAAAAAAGAATGGAATAATGTAAGCTCTCTTCATGAATTGCATGAAGAAATAATAATAATAAGGAATGGAATAACCTTACCTCGTAAGAAGACTAGATATTGGAATAGTGAGGTAGTAAGACTTTCTTCTTCTTTCTCTCTATAATAATTGCTCTCAAAGCTTTAGTGAATTGGTGAGAAATGAAGGAAGAATGAGATTCTATTTATAGGAAAATATAGTTTCGATAATTTACACGCTTTGGGGCTCAAATATTACACAGACAATACCTCTAACTTTTCTTTCAATTTTAATTTAGTCCTGCAAGTATTATCAAACTTGCACAACCTCTTCTAATAGTAAATAATGTGAATCAATAGTTCAATCATGTGAATTAATAGTTATAATCATGTGAAAATACGAATTACAGTATAGTACCTCCATCTATACCTCCATTTTTAACTTAGTCATGCAAGTATTATCAATCTTGCACCAACTCCCCTAATAGTACAAGAATGTGATTCAATAGTACACACATGTGAACAAATAGTTATATAAGCATGTGAATTAGTAGCAATTAATTGCTCATTTATCTGATTAATTACCCTATTTATCAATATAACCCCCAAACATCAATTATCATTGGAATAAATGTCGATTTGCACTAACACTAATAATTCCAACACAATGGAAGTATCAATTTCATCTTTAATCAACACAAACTTATTCATCATTAATATTATAATTCACAATATTTAACAACCAGGTCTTTCCCAGGAAAGAGGGGGCTTTCCGATAAGGATTTCTCTTTATTGGCGCGCAATTAGATGACCAAACCTCTCCTTAACAGAACTTCTAGAAATTGTAAATATTGCAATTTAATAATATGAATAACTTTGTCGTCTTAATTATTGATTTAATAATATATATATATATATATATATATATATATTATGCAGATGATACTGTGACAATAATCGAATCAATAATATAAGAGATATGATGCAGCAATTACTGTAGCAATAATTGAGTATAACTGAGTGACTTCTTACGTAAGCATCAATAATCAATACCGTGTGCTACTATGCAACCACGCGTATCATTGTACTTTTACTACCGGGTAGTTCAACAATTTTTAACGGTAACACTTTCGCCGTTATTTTTATAAAAAGATAATTATGTCATTTTCTTACTACGACAATACTTCCGTTGTGGGGTCCACCAATGATTGTGTCGTCGTATGGATATTCCCCGACAAAAAGAATATTCCCCGACCAAACGAATATTTTATAACAACTTGCATACTTTGCAAAAATTTTCACATATCACCCTTAACTTTAACCCTTTATCAATTTAACCATTTACGAAATAAAATAATAATAATAAGAAAATTGAATACTTTCATTTCATAAAATTCGGGGTCTTACAATCTCCCCTCCTTATGAAATTTCGCCCTCGAAATTTACGTACGTACCTGGTATGATGAGGATACCTTGACTTCATTTCAGATTCTAACTCTTGAGGTATAACCTTTGAGTGTTAAATATGATCCTTCTTATATAAGATTTTAACACGTATCTCCTCATACGTTAAATCTTCTGCTATCTCGTCTAGTTCTAATATAATAACGTGGTTCGGGTCATCCACATATTTATGTAACATCGATACGTAAAAAAAATATTATGAACACGCGACATACTTGGCGGTAAAACGAGTCTATAGGCCACAGTTCCTACTTGATCGAGGATTTCAAATAGACTAATAAAATCAAGGGTTGAGATTTCCTCCATTCATCGACTCTTGCTTTTAGAATAACGCTTTTTTGAACCTTCTTCTTCATATTCATCAGCTTCAGGTGTGTAGTTTGAGCGGCTTTAACTTTATCAATTAAAGTCGATTCTACTCGTATATTCGTTATCTTCACGTGGGTCCCTAGAGTCTTTAACTCTATCTTCATCATTTATAAGTTATATGAAATGGGTCTTTGTGTTAACAACGTCGCACTCGTAAACGCATACGATCTTCTACTCAATGCATCAGCTACCACGTTCACTTTTTCCACGATAATATTGAATAGTATGGTTGTAATCTTCAACAGCTCGAGCCAACGTCTTTGGCACATTACACGTTCGTTTTTGTTGCAGAAATATTTAAGAGTTGAAGAAATGGGTTTTGTACTGGGGTCAGTACAAAATTCGATTTCACACTCTGGGGTAAGCCAGGAAGTTCTTCAAGAATACGTCAGGAAATTTATTAACGATAGAAATATCATTTAAAAACTGTGACTCTCATCCAAGACTTGGATAACACGTCACATTGATACCTATCAACTTGCCACCGCTATTCACGACGTCCCCTACGGATATTCTGGCTTCAGTGTATTCCAAGACTTGGAAGTCACCAGCGAAAGGCTCGGGCTCTTTACTTATGGCTTGATATGACAGTGATTGACTTTAGTGGTTTGGTTTCTTGAATTCTCATAACAGGTTGGTTAGGAATATGAAAGCTAACAACCTTACGAAAAGAATGATGAGTAGTTAATCAATTGATTCCTAAAATCGCATCAAAGGCAAGTATTTTCAAAGAGATAAGATCGACAGGTAACGTGATTATGCCCACTTGGATCAAACAAGATTTATAAACAGTGGATATGATAAAAGTTTCTCCTAACGGAGTCTCCACAAATAAGTCAAAGTCTAATTTCTCCGGAGTCAAATTTAAACGTTGAGCATAAGCAAAAGAAATAAGAGAATGGGTAGAACCGGTAACTAATAGGGTATAAACTTCGCAAAAATTTATGATTAACTAACCCGTGCTAACTTCATTCGGTTTACTCGATTTTTGAGAAGTCACGAAAAATGCTCTTCCTGAAACCACCGACTTTGTTTTGTCCGTATCCGCCTTTGGTGCCACCCATCCCAGCTGGACTTGACTTTGGTGAACGATAAAATCGAGTTAGGTGACATTCTTTTCCACAATTGTAACATGCTTTGACTCATCACGCAGCGCTTGACCGATATGTCCCTCCCCTCCGCATTTGAAGCATACAATTGGTGGTCGTTCTCCTTCCTTGAAAACGGGTGTTGGTCCTGCTGTCTTTCCATCGTTGTTGAACCTTCTCTTCTTGAAATTTCCACTCCTATTATCTTGGCCATGATTACCACCGAAGTGGTTACCATTCTTGGCATGATAATTTCCCCCACGATGGTTATCATTATTCCGATGGTCGTTGCCACCGGTACGATTATTATCGTGTTGTTGTTCGTTATCCTTTTGTTGGGCTGGCTCATTATCGCGCTCCAATAACTGAGCCCTATTCACTACATCTGTATATAAACAAAGTTTGTGAGAAATGAGGTATTGACGTATATCGGATTTCAAACCTCTTAGAAACATTCGCGTCATTCGCTCCTCATTATCGACCAAATGGGATGAAAACCGGGATAACTCCATAAATTTAGCCTCGTATTGCGACACGGTCATATTGTTTTGCTCCAACTTGATGAATTCCACCTCATTCATGTGACGAATACTTTCGGGAAAGTACTTGTCGTTGAACAGCTCTTGGAACTTCTCCCAAGACATCTTAAGTGTGTCAGGCTGGGTACGTTTTACACATTCCCACCAGTAATCTTGCCTCTTCACGCAACATAAAGGTGGCAAAGGGAACCTTTTTCTCCTCGGAGCATCCCAAGACATCAAATATCTTGGTGATCTGCTTTAACCACTTATCCGCCTTAAGTGGTTCTGGCTTTCCCAAAAACTCTGGCGGTCCCAGCTCCTTGAACTGCTTAGCAGTGACCAGCCGTGGGTTGTCATTGACTCCACCTACATTATGAATAGGATTCTCTCTCCTTTGGTGTTGCATGAATTCTAACAATTTCCTAAACATACCATCTTTTGTCATTTGGTCGGCGTCGTTGTTGTTAAACCAGGATTATTGTCTTCCTGTTGCACATTATCCTTGGTATTGATCGTTGGTGACTCAACGGTCTCATGTGCTTCATTGCTGATCTCAACATTTTCAGATGCCATTTTCAAACACTGTCACAAAACAAGGGTTAATTAACATATCACATATTATCCCTATACTCTGACCGACCAATTAAATACCAAATAAACTTAGGGAGGTCATACTAGCGAAGGAATTCCCCATCTCTCCCCTCCTAGTTCTTGTCTCACATCTCAGTCATGGATCATATCCCTAAGCTTTGATACCAACTGTGACGCCCCCAAAACAGGTATACATCACCCATCTTGAGTCGCCAAATACATGGTACATAAATTCAAATACAACTTAATTATACAACAGTCGTGTAAGAATACGACAAAACTTAGCTGAGAGTTTAAACAAGAATATTGTCATCTAGACAATATCCACACTCAATGGTGTCCTCATTACAATTATTATCACATTATTTCGTAGAGTAGTGAGGACTACTAAAGCCATTTATCCTAAACCATCATTCCATTCCCCGACTCGTCACAGCTATATTCTCATTTCCTGAAGAGAACAATGAAAGAAAGGGTGAGCTCAACTAGCCCAGTAAGAAATATAATGACTAAGATAATGCAGAATAAATTATCATTAGTCTTGAACAATGTTAAACTAATAAAATACAATAGACATCAAGTTTAACTGCAGCGGAATAAGCAATCCATTAGAAGAGTCAAGTAGAGCATGATGTCTACTATCTTCTATGATTTAAAATGTTTTCATCAATTTTTATCGCTGAGACTCAGCATAATAAATAAACCATATCATCGAGTCATCCCTGCACTACGAGCCAAGGATATTCATTAAATCATCAATGGTCATGACTATACCAAATAATCCCTGGTCATAATCATACCAAAAATTGTCCATCAATGCACTACAGGCTACTGAGGACTTTTACCACATCATTTATAATATTACAGGTCATGATTATACCGAATAATCCCTGATCATAATCATACCAAGTCCATCTATGCACGTGAGTCAAAGATAACTTTCATCACAATATAAGTATGAGGATGATGACAATGATATAAGCATTAATCAAACGAAAACAAGGATAAATATTAAAGACTTTAAGTTTATCCAAATATTATCAATCACTTAATAAACTCATCATCTAATATTATTAATATTATAACAATATTTTAATCACTTCTTAAACTTATAAACAATTTATTTCAATTATTTACACTTTACCAAATAATGTATTTAATCATTCAAAATGTCATACTCATAAAATTTCATCACCAATGATCAAATCCTCATCAAAATCAGATATACCCTATATAGGATTCCCAAGCCATAAAATCCTATTTTCCAATTTTGTTACTTCACATAATATATTTAATTCATTTACTCATAACTAGTTCATTTTCATGAAAAATACCAAATCAAATCCCAAAAATATTTTTTTTCGGGATTTAGCGTAATATAGTCTCATATTGAACATATATTTTTCTCGAATTTTTAAAATTCATTTACTATTTTTCATATGGCCAAAATCATAGAATATTTAGACATTTATCATAAATTGCACTTTTGTCCAAAAATTCAAAATTTACAGGTATATACTTCATTATATACATGTACTCCCAATAAAAATTTTACCAATTTTGGAGTTAACCACAAAGAGTTATAAGGGTTTACTTTTAAAATAGTCTTTTCCCATAAATCCATAACTCTTAATCTATACATCCAAAAATCGCCATTTTGGACACAATCTAGAAAACTCATCAAATTATCATTTCAAATTTTTCCAGAATTTTTGAGTGTCAAAAAAATTATGAAATTGCCCTTGGCAGAAACCCCTTTTGAATGAAAATACTATTCATATAAATACAAAGGATCATTCACCATGCATGCGGTAATCACATGCATGAGATATTGCATGTTATTCTAACGTAATAATAAAGAATGAAATAACGAGAAGAATTCACCATAATATAAAGAATGGAACTGCTACATGACATGCAGTGTTATTCAAATAAATAATAAAATGTAATGGAACTAGGTCATGCATAAACCGCATGACATGGATATTTTAATAGAATAAAAAATGGAAATGGAATAACCAATGAAGCTCTCTTCATGAATACAAAAATAAATAATACCCTTCATTACCTCAAAAATAAGACTAGATATTGGAATAATGAGGTAGCGAGGTACTTCTCTTCTTCTTTCTCTCTATAATTTCTCTCTATAATAATTGCTTTAAAGCTTTAGTGAATTGGTGAAAAATGAAGGAAGAATGAGCTTCTATTTATAGGAAAATATAGTTTCGATAATTGCACGTTTTGGGGCTCGAAATATTACATTACAATACCTCCAACTATTCTTCTATTTTTAATTTAGTCCTGCAAGTATTATCAAACTTGCACCACCTCCACTAATAGTAAATAATGTGAATCAATAGTTCAATCATGTGAATCAATAGTTATAATCATGTGAAAATATGAATTACAGTATAGTACCTCCATCTATACCTCCATTTTTAACTTAGTCATGCAAGTATTATCAATCTTACACCAACTCCCTTAATAGTACAAGAATGTGATTCAATAATACACACATGTGAACAAATAGTTATATAAGCATGTGAATTAGTAGCAATTAATAGCTCATTTATCCGATTAATTACCCGATTTATCAATATAACCCCCAAACATCAATTATCATCGGAATAAATATCGATCTTCACTAACACTAATAATTCCAACACAATCAAACTATCAATTTCATTTTCTATCAACACGAATTAATTCATCATTAATATTATAATTCACAATATTTAACAACCAGGTCGTTCCCAGGAAAGAGGGGGCTTTCCGATAAGGATTTCTCCTTATTGGCGCGCAATTAGATGACCAAACCTCTCCTTGACAGAACTTCTAGACATTATAAATATTGCAATTTAATAATATGAATAACTTTGTCGTCTCAATTATTGATTTAATAATATATCATATTATGAAGATGATACTGTGACAATAATCGAATCAATAATATGAGAGATATGATGCAGCAATTATGTGACGCCCCCAAAATAGGTATACATCACCTATTCTGAGTTGTCAATACATGGTACAGAAACAACTACAACTTTATTATTACAACAAGAAAAGCTATGAGTTTGAATACAAATATTATCTTCTGATAATATCTATACTCAAATAAATCCTCATCACATTTATTGATACATTATTTTACAAAATGGTGAGGACTACTAAACAATCCTTTCTAAAACCTTCATTCCATACCCCAGGCTACTCACTATCGCTATATTCTCGCCTCCACGAGAAAAATGGAACAAAAAGGAAAAGGTGAGCTCAACTAGCTCAAGAAAGAATATTATGACTAAGATAATATACAACAAATTATCGTTAGTCTTCAACGAGGAAAAATATAATAGAATACAATAGACAACAAATTTTAAATCAATATTCGCAATGAAATAATAATTCATTAGAAGAGTTAAGTAGAGAATGCAAACTACTATCTTCTATGTATGAATTTAAAAGTTCATCGCTCTATCTTTTATCCTGTAACATCAATCAATATACATCTGGAATCAAATATTCATCTTTTCACTCTGAGCCAAAGATATTCATCGATTAGTCATGTTCATTTAAACACATGTTCATCTTTGCACTACTGGACCAAAGATATTCTTGAAATCATTCATCTTTGCACTACTGAGCCAAAGATATTCTTTAAGAAATCATTCATCTTTGCACTACTGGGCCAAAGATATTCCATAATATCATCATTTAAGATGAGGATGATGAAAATATTTTTTAAAGAAACGAATCCAAAGAAAACAAAATGACAAGGATTAAGGATTAAGGATTCGTACTTGGTTTTATCCACGTCCAAAAATACCTCAAAAATAATCATAGTGGTGTAAAATTCAAGAATGATCAAAACATGGATACAATCGAGTTAGTATCCGAATAGATGTTTTGAACGAAAAGAAGAAATTTTATTTTTTGGTGAATAAGATCAGTATACGTGAATAGTCTTGGATATCGTGAATAGTGCCGTATCACGTGAATAGTAACTCAGACACCAAAAGATAGAAATTCCACAAAAAAACATCTTCACGCTTCATAATAGTACTAAAAATGAATAGTAACTCGTGAATAGTAACTCATGAATAAGTAACTCGTGAATAGTAACTCATGAATAGTAACCCATGAATAGTAACCCCAACATGAAAAAGTTCCAAATTTGATAAAAACTTTAGATCAACATTTCAGTATAATGATATTGAAGAAATAATATCATTACGAAAAAAATAATATTCCTTACCTCGAAAGATCAGTACTTCTAGCTAGAATACCGGGTATAGTGCTGAAGGGAACTTGCACCGTCTAGCAATACTCAAAGTATACTCAAAATACTCACAAGAATACGCTCGATAATATAGAGAGAGAAAACTTCAGTTTCTGGTGTGATTTTCAATTCTAACCTAAGCACCCTATTTATAGGAAATTGCTTAGAACACCAAAGCAGAAAATTTAATAAATTAATATATATATATCAAATTCATACGCCAACCTTAGAATTCAGATCCTAGCATTTCCCACATGCCACCTTCTAGAAAAGTAAGAAAAAAAACGTTTTTCATAAAATAAATAATTAAAACTTTCAAAAATTAATTATTTCGAACTTGAGCTTCAAAAATTCATAATTAATAGCCCTTTCATCGAAAAATTCGAATATCGCTAGTTTTTATAGGAAATTCAATTCTCTACAACTTTGCGAAAGAAAGTTTTCCCAAATTCCAAATAGAAATCGTAAAGAAATCCACAAACCAAGCGATTTTACAAAGTTATAATCAAATTTTAGTCAATAAATGGGGTCCAATTGACATGTTTAACATGTTTTAAACATTTATTGCAACAAAAATACTCTTCCTCCTCGTATACTCATATATCCCACATTCGTTGTAAAAATATTACTGTTAATATATTATTAAAATAATATATTTAAATGAATTATTTTATCGAAAAAGATAAAATTTCAATTTTCAACAATTGTCACTATAAAAATTTTCTCCATCTATATCCACATAAAATCAATATTTTTCTCATCATATGAATCAATAATTAATTATTCACAAATAATATTACGAGAATCACAATATTGACAACCGTGCGCCTTCTCAGAAAGAGGGGCTTTCCAATAAGAATTTCTTCTTCTTGGCGCCGAATTAGGTGACCAAACCTCTCCTTAGATGTAACTTTCTAGACATTGCCAATAATGTTATCTAATAATATTATTCAGATAATATGAATTATTGCTTCGATAATAAAAATATTTGTGTAATGACAATTATTGAAACAACAACAATATAAAATATCAACGCAAAAATTATTAACTCAATAAAATCTTTGAGCAGAATTATCGTAACCATTATTGAGTAGTGCCTTCTTCACGTAAGAATCAATAATTGATGCAATACTGGTAGCAACCGCTTTCAACAACGCCGTATTAGTGTGTTTTAACCATAGGGTATTCCAACAATACAGATAATCTTAACGAACAACTACGCCAGTTATTTAAAAACAACTTATATTTGTCGCTTTCTTCATCCAATCGCTTTCAGTTATGGGGCCCACACATGGTCGCTACCGTCGCATTTAATATTCCCGACAATGATTTAATATTCCACGACCAAACGAATATTCCCAGACAATAATGAATATTTTATAACCACTTGCTTATTTTGAAATATTTGCGTATTTAACCCTTAACTATCCACATTAATCAAATCAACCCTTACTATTTCAAAATAATAAATAAAGGAAATTCCTTTTATTTAAAAATTTCGGGTCTTACAACCTCCCTCCTTATGAAATATCGTCCTCGAAATTGGCGTCGTGCTGGTGTTTCAAAAGGTGAGGATACCACGCTTTCATTTCCGCTTCCAATTCCCTGGTCATTTCCTCTATAGCATGATTCCTCCACAAAACTTTAACTTGTGGTATGACCTTTCTTGGCGTAGGACATGCTCCTTCCTATCCAAGATCTTGACAGTACCTCCTCATACGTTAAGTCTTGATTATCTCGTCCTGGTTCTAACTCTATAACGTGATTCGGTCTTTCACATATTTACTTAAGTACGAGATATGTGAAACACATTATGAACACGAGACATACTTTCGAGGTAACGCAAGTCTATAGGCTACATTTCCTACTCGGTCAAGAATTTGAAATGGACCAATAAATCGTGGATTGAGCTTTCCTCTCTTCCCAAATCTTGTAACTCCCTTCCATGGAGCAACTCGCAACAATACATGATCCCCTACATTAAATTCCACGTCCTTTCGATGAAGATCCGCATAACTCTTTTTGTCGATCTTGTGCCGCTTGTATACGTTGTCGAATCATTTGGATCTTTTCGGTGAGTCATATCGCGTTTTAACTTTCGGGTCCCAACAATGTTGCTTCACCCACCTCATCCCAACATATTGGAGAACGACATTTTCGTCCCATATAATGCTTGAATGGAGCCACACCTATACTTGCACGATAATCTGTTGTTGTAGGAGAATTCCACCAATGGTAAATACTTATCCCAACCGCCCTTGAAGTCTAGGACACGAGTCTTAATAGATCTTCAAGAGTTTGAATAGTCCTCTCGATTGTCCGTCTGCTTTGGGGATGGTATGCGAACTAAATCGTAAATCCGTGCCCATAGCTTTTTGCAAGCTAACCCAAAATCTTGAAGTGAATCTTGGGTCACGATCCAAAACTATGGATACAGTATGCCATGCAACCTCACAATCTCATTCACGTACATACTAGCAAGACGTTCAAGGAATAAGTCTCCGTATTGGCAAGAAATGAGCGGACTTGGTTAATCTATCAACAATAACCCAAATAGCATTGATGCCTTGAGAAACCGTAGGAAGACCCAGAACGAAATCCATAGTAATGTGTTCCCACTTCCATTCCGGAATCTCAAGTGGTTGCAACGGACCCTTAGGTACAAGATGCTCCGCCTTTACACGTTGGCAAGTTAAACACATCGAGATAAACTTTGCAATCTCTCTCTCATATTGTTCCACCAAAATGTATGTCAAAGATCACGATACATTTTAGTACTTCCGGATGGATTGCAAATGGCGTATTGTGTGCCTCCATCATAATCTTGTACTTCAAATCGTAGTCGTTAGGAACACAAAGTCTAGGGTGGACTCAAGTATTCCTTCTTCATCAATTCTCGCTTTCGGAATAGCTCCTTCTTGTACTTTCTTCTTCATACGCATCATTTCCGGGTGGTGGCTTGAGCAACCTTAACTTTTTCTATTAAAGTTGGCTCTGTCGTATACTTGACATCATCGCACTTGTTCCCCGCATATGATCTTCTACTCAATGCGTTAGCTACCACGTTAAACTTTACGGGATGGTATTAAATAGTGTGGTCGTAGTCTTTCAATAGCTCGAGCCAACGTCATTTGCCGCGTGTTGAGTTCTTTTTGAGTGAAGAAATATTTAAGGCTTTTATGGTCCGAATATATCTCCACTTTCTCCCCATATAGATAGTGCCTCTATATTTTTAGCGCAGCTTATCACCGCCAACTCTAGATCATGAGTAGGATAATTCCTCTCATACTCTTTAAGTTGTCGCGAGGCATAAGCTATGACTTTCCCACGTTGCATGAGAACACATCCTAACCCTTTGCCTGAAGCATCGCTGTAGATAACAAATCCATCCGAACCAGATGGTATTGTTAGAACAGGTGCCGAAATAAGTCTCCTCTTAAGCTCTTGGAAACTCTTCTCGCATTCTTCGTTCCAAACGAATTTTGTATCCTTCCGAGTTAGCTGAGTTAATGGAGTAGCGATTCGAGAAAACCCTTCCACGAATCTCCGATAATAACCAAATGCAGCCCAAAAGCTACGTACATGATTCACACCGACTTTGGTTGCTCCCAACTTTGTATTGCTTCAATCTTCGCCGATCAACGGATACTCCATGTTTTACGACACCACGTGCCCAAGGAATGCTACTTCCTCGCCGTACTCGCATTTCTTCAATTTGGCATATAGTTGGTTTTCACGAAGCCTTTGAGTACCACCGGCTTCAAATGGTGCTCATGATCTTCACGGCTTTTGGAATATATGAGGATGTCATCAATAAAGACAACAACGAATTGATCCAAAAATTCCTTGAATACTCGGTTCATCATATCCATGAAAGCCATAGGGAGCATTAGTTAGTCCGAAAGACATGACTAAGAATTCATAATGCCCATACCGAGTTCAAGGCGCCTTTGAAATATCCTCGATTCTAATCTTCAAATTGATGATATCCGAACGAAGATCGATTTTTGAAAAGAATTGTGCCCCTTGCAATCGTCAAACAAGTCATCAATACGAGGTAGAGGATACCTATTCTTGATGGTGACATGGTTTAATTCCCGATAGTCAATACAAAAGTCGCATACTCCCGTCTTTCTTCTTTACAAATAAAACAGAGCACCCCAAGGAGATGTACTAGATTTAATGAAACCGATGTCCAACAATTCCTGTAGTTGGACCTTTAACTCCTGAAGTTCAATAGGAGCCATTCGATATGGGGTTTTAGAAATGGGCTTTGTACCAGGTTCAAGATCAATAAAGAATTCAACTTCACGTTCTGGGGGTAGACCAGGAAGTTCTTCAGGAAATACGTCAGAAAAGTCAATAACAACAGGAATATTATTCAAATTTGACGTGTCTTTATTCAAATCCATAACATGGGCTAAGAAAGCTTGACATCCGTTTTTTAATAAACGAATAGCTTTATGATTAGATATGACAGTGATCGATTTTAATGGTTTAGTTGCTTGAATTAAATAACAGTGTTGGTTAGGAATATGAAAACTAACAACCTTACGAAAACAATCAATTTTGGCATGATGAGTAGTTAACCAATCAATCCCTAAAATCACATCAAAAGCAAGTATCTTTAAAGAGATAAGGTCAATGGTGAGGTAATGGTGGTGCCAACTTGAATCAAACAAGATTTATAAACAATGGATGTGATGAAAGTTTCCCCTAACGGAGTTTCCACAGATAGGTCAAAGTCTAATTTCTCCTGAGTCAAGTTTAAACGTTGAGCACAAGCAGGAGAGATAAATGAATGGGTAGCACCCGTGATCAAGTAAGGTATAAACTTCGCAAGAATTTATAAATAGCTTACCCGTGATCACCTCGTTTGGGTTCCTCGCATTATGACGATCACAACAAACGCTTCTTCCGGAATCGTTGACTTTAACTTTTCTCGGGATGATCTTTTGAGTCACCGTCCCCATTGAACTAGGTTTCGCTATCGCATAATCTCGAAAGCGATATGTCCTTCCTTTCCACAACTATAGCATACCTTGAATCTGTTGTGGGCGCTTTGACCGATATGTCCCTCTTTTCCGCATTTGTAGCATATGACCGGTGGTCGTTCTCCTCCCTTAGAACCGATTCTTTGCACGCAAGACCGCTATCTTCACATAGTCGTTGTTAAATCTCCTCTTTTAAAATCTCCTCCCGACTCGCTTCTTCTATTTTCATGGCCATGATTACCACCAGAGTGGTAACCATTTTGTCCGTCTCGCTTCTTTCTCCGCCGGTTATCATTATTACATTGATCGCTATCTCTGTGCGATCTCGGTTGTGGTCCCTCAATTGACCGTACTTTCGTATCTCGCTCTAATAATTGAGCCTGCTTTACAACATCTCAATAAAGAGAAATTTATGAGAAATGAGATACTAACGTATGTCTGGGGTTTCAAACCTCTAAGAAACATCCGCCGTCATCGTTCCTCATTCTCCACCAAATGAGGTGCAAACTCGATAACTCTCGCAAACTTTGCCTCGTCTTTGAGACACCGTCCATGTTGTTTTGTTCTAATCATGAACTCCACTTCCTTCATATATGACGAACACTTTCGGAAAGTATTTGTCATTAAATAGCTTCTAAAACGCCTCCCAAGACATGCTTTGAGTGTGGCCGGATGGAGTACGCTTCACGCATCTCCCACCAATGATCTCCCTCGCCACGGACATAAAGGTGGCGAATGGAACCTTCTTTTCTCCGTGCATCCCAAGACATCGAATATCTTGGTAATTTGTTTGACCCATGTTTCCGCCATGATCGGATCTCGCTTTCCCTTAAATTCGTGGTCCCAACTCTTTGAACTGCTTGGTTGTGACAACCCGTGAATTGCTATCATTTCCTCCTCGTATTTTGAACACGAGTCTCCTCGTCTGCGATTTTGCATGAACTGCAAAAAACTTCTAAACATCCCTCGCTTCATCATCTCGCTCAATGGTGTTGTTCACGGGAGGAACATTGCCACCACTGTTACGTTCTCCTCGTTGGTGAGTACAGGCATCTCCACTGGTCTCATTTCCATTGTTAATATTCTCGATCGACATTCTCAAATCATCATAAAAACAAGGGTTAATTAAGGAAATCAATATATCACATAATATCCCTATATATCGACCAACTAACAAATAAGCTTAGGTAGGACACACTAGCGAAGGATTTACTCGCCTCTCCCCTGGGTTCTATTCCCCGATCTCCGCCAGAGATCATATCCTAAGCTCGATACCAACTGTGACGCCCCCAAAATAGGTATACATCACCTATTCCGAGTTGTCAATACATGGTACGTAAACAACTACAACTTTATTATTACAACAAGAAACTGCGAGTTTGAATACAAATATTATCTTCTGCAGACAATATCTATACTCAAATAAATCCTCATCACATTTATTGATACATTATTTTACAAAATGGTGAGGACTACTAAACAATCCTTTCTAAAACCTTCATTCCATACCCCGACTAAGTACTATTTCGCTATATTCTCGCCTCCCGAGAAAAATGGAACAAAAGGGAAAAGGGTGAGCTCAACTAGCTCAAAGAAAGAATATTATGACTAAGATAATATACAACAAATTATCGTTAGTCTTCAACAGGAAAAATATAATAGAATACAATAGACAACAAATTTTAAATCAATATTCGCAATGAAATAATAATTCATTAGAAGAGTTAAGTAGAGAATGCAAACTACTATCTTCTATGTATGAATTTAAAAGTTCATCGTCATCTTTTATCCCCTCAGTAACATCAATCAATATACATCCGGAATCAAATATTCATCTTTTTGCACTACAGGCCAAAGATATTCATCGATTAGTCATGTTCATTTAAACACTGCTCATCTTTTACACTACGGGCCAAAGATATTCTTCGAAATCATTCATCTTTGCACTACTGTGCCAAAGATATTCTTTAAGAAATCATTCATCTTTGCACTACAAAGCCAAAGATATTCCATAATATCATCATTTAAGACCGAGGATGATGAAAATATTTTTTAAAGAAACGAATCCAAAGTTGAAACAAAATGACAAGGATTAAGGATTAAGGATTCGTACTTGGTTTTATCCACGTCCAAAAATACCTCAAAAATAATCATAGTGGTGTAAAGTTCAAGAATGATCAAAACATGGATACAATCGAGAGTTAGTATCCGAATAGATGTTTTGGACGAAAAGAAGAAATTTTATTTTTCTATTGAATAGTACCGTATATATCGTGAATAGTGCCAGATATCGTGAATAGTGCCGATCGTGAAATAGTAACTCAGACACCAAAAGATAGAAATTCTACAAAAACATCTTCACGCTTATGAATAGTACTCGTGAATAAGTAACTCGTGAATAAGAACTCATGAATAGTAACTCGTGAATAAGTAACTCATGAATAGTAACCCATGAATAGTAACCCCAACATAAAAAGTTCTAAATTTGATAAAACTTTAGATCAACATTTCAAAGATAATGATATTGAAGAAATAATATCATTACGAAAAAAAATAATATTCCTTACCTCGAAGATCAAGATTTCTAGCTAGAATAAAGGGTATAGTCTTTGAAGGAACTTGCACCATCTAGCAATACTCAAAGTATACTCAAAATACTCACAAGAATACGCCGATAATATAGAGAGAAAACTTCAGCTTTACGGTGTGATTTTCAATTCTAACCTAAGCACCCTATTTATAGAAAATTGCTGTAACACCAAAGCAAAAATTTAATAAATTAATATATATATATATATATCAAATTCATACGCCAACCTTAGAATTCAGATCCTAGCATTTCCCACATGCCACCTTCTAGAAAAGTAAGAAAAAAAAACGTTTTTCATAAAATAAATAATTAAAACTTTCAAAATTAATTATTTCGAACTTCGAGCTTCAAAATTCATAATTAATAGCCCTTTCATCAGAAAATTCAAATCTCGCGAGTTTTTATAGGAAATTCAATTCTCTACAACTTTGCGGAAGAAAGTTTTTCCAAATTCCAAACAGTAAATCGAATCAAAATCCATAAACCAAGCGATTTTACATTATAATCAAATTTCAAATCAATAAATGGGGTCCACCGACATGTTTAACATGTTTTAAACATTTATTGCAACAAAAATACTCTTCCTCCTTGTATACTCATATATCCCACATTCGTTGTAAAAATATTACCATTAATATATTATTAAAATAATATATTTAAATGAATTATTTTATCGAGAAAAAGATAAAATTTCAATTTTCAACAATTGTCACTATAAAAAATTTTCTCCATCTATATCCACATAAAATCAATATTTTTCTCATCATATGAATCAATAATTAATTATTCACAAATAATATTACGTAATCACAATATTGACAACCGTGTGCTTCCCAGAAGAGGGGGCTTTCCATAAGAATTTCTTCTTCTTGGCGCAATTAATTAGGTGACCAAACCTCTCCTTAGGCAGAACTTTCTAGACATTGCCAATAATGTTATCTAATAATATTATTCAGATAATATGAATTATTGCTTCGATAATGAAAAATACTTTGTAATGACAATTATCAAACAACAACAATATAAAATATCAACGCGTGAATTATTAACTCAATAAAATATCGAATAAAGAATTATCGTAACCATTATTGAGTAGTGCCTTCTTACGTAAGAATCAATAATTGGTGCAATACTGGTAGTAACCGCTTTCAACAACGCCATATTAGTGTGTTTTTTAACCATAGGTATTCCAACAAAGATAATCTGGCAACAACTACGCCTCGTTATTTAAAAACAACTTATATTTGTCGCTTTCTTCATCCAATCGCTTTTCCAGTTATGGGGCCCACACATGGTCTACTTGCCGCGTCGCATTTAATATTCCCCGACAAGATTTAATATTCCACGACCAAACGAATATTCTAAAATAATAATGAATATTTTATAACCACTTGCTTATTTTGAAATATTTGCGTATTTAACCCTTAACTATCCACATTAATCAAATCAACCCTTACTATTTCAAAATAATAAATAAAGGAAATTCCTTTTTATTTAAAAATTTCTTGGTCTTACAAATTACTATAGCAATAATTAAGTATAACCGAGTGACTTCTTATGTGAGACCCCAGATTTATCAATAAAGATTTAAATTTTGTCGAAATAATTTTTAATATTATGGTGTGAATTTGAGATAAATATTATAGTTGTGGGTAGTATTTATAAATTTTGCAAAGTATGCAAGTGGTTATATTATATTCGATTGGTCGGGAATATTCGGTTTAGCGGGGAATATTCGTATACAACTAAATCATTGGTGGACCCCATAATGTAATTATTGTCGGATTGAGAAAACGACAAAAATATTTTATTGAAATAACTATGGTAGGAAGTTTTACCGTGGTTACTTGTTGAACTACTTTCGGTAGTAAAAGTACAAGATGTAATGCGTGTGGTTGCATAGTAGCACACCAGTATTGATTATTGATGCTTATGTGAGAAGTCACTCGGTTTGATTCCATTATTAGCCGATTAATAATATGAATTATTATAGCGATAATGACGTTTTGTTTTATTCGTATTATTAACGTAATAAAATGTAAACATCTTTTTATATAAAATAGAATACTTTATTAAAGTTATTCTATAAATAGAATATATTATATTTTATTATGCATAGTATTTTTGCATAGTGTTTTGCATAGTATTGCATAGTGTTTGCATAGTAAAATGTTTTTATATAAATAGAATATATTATATTTTATTTAAAAGATTTTTCTTTAAATATGGACCGTCGAGATTAAAGTAAATCAATCTGGACCGCTTCATGGATTAGTTACTATGCATTCCATTTTCCTATAAATAGAAGCTCATTCCTTCATTATTTTCTTACTTAATTCATTGAAACTCTGTAGAGAGAAATTATAGAGAGAAGCTATAGAGAAAATTATAGAAAGAAGAAGAGTATTCGCTACTTCACTACTTCTATATTCGGTTCTTTTTTACTACAGTGGGGTGTTATTCTTTCTTCTTGAAGAGAACTTCATTATTCCATTCATTATTATTCTCATTAGAATAACTTTGTAAAAGTGGCATACCCTATACATAACCTTTTGTACGCGGTTTACCTATACTTGGTGACATTCTTCTATTATTCTCATTGGAATATCCTCATGCATGTGTGTTTTACAGACTCAGTTCCGCTTTTTTATTATTACTCGTTGGAACATCCTCATGCGTGTGTTTTACACCTAACCGGTTCCGCCTTTATCATTCTGTTGGAATATCCTATCCGCATGTGTTTTACACCGGATCTGGTTCCATCTTTATTATTCTCATTGAACATCCCGCTTGTGTGAATTTCACCGACACAGTTCCGTTATTATTATTACATTGGAATAACTTTGTCTACATCTGCAATACCGCATGCATGGTGATTTCTTTTGTTATTCCATTCTTTATTATACCCAAATGGTTAAAACTTTGACTTCTATACTCCATGAAATTAGTAGAATATCCTTGATATTTGCGTTTCATCCAATATCTTTTCATGAAAATATTCTTCCGATCATTCTTGAATTTTACTCTCTGGCAAAGATGTCATGTTGACAATTTGGGCGTTAATAATTCATGGATTAAATAATTCTTGAACTTGTTTTATTGAATTATTATGTCATTGTCATCATCCTCATGTTATATTATGTTATCTTTGGCTTACGTGCATAGATGAACTTAGTATGATTATGACCGAGGATCATTCGGTATAATCACGACTTGATATAAATGATGTGACAAAAGTCCTCAATGGCACATAATGCGTTGATGGATAGTTTTTGGTATGATTATGACCAGGGGGGTGATTCGATATAGTCAATTATTGATAATTTGATGAAAATCCTTGACCGTGGTACGGGATGATTAGATGTGGTGGTTTATTTATTAAGTCGAGTCTCAAATGATAAAAATTGATGAAAACCTTTTAAAACCTAAAAGATAGTAGACTTTGTTCTCTACTTGACTCTTTTAATGGATTGCTAATTTCACCGCAGCTTAAACCGGTTGTCATTGTATTTTATCGGTTTAACATTTGTTGAAGGCTAATGATAATTTATTCTGCATTATCTTAGTCATAATATTTCTTCTTTGGGCTAGTTGAGCTCACCCTTTCTTTCATTGTTCTCTTGAAATGAGAATATAGCCGGACGAGTCGGGGAACAGTAATGGTCCAGAGGATAGCATTAGTAGTCCTCACTATTCGTGAAATAGTGTGATAATAGTCAGTAATGAGGACTCCTTTTGAGTTTGTATAATATCTAGTAGACAAAATTTGTATTCAAACTCACGCTTTATGTCGTATTGTACACACCAGTAGCTTATATTAGTAAGTTGTATTTGAATTTATGTACCATGTAAGTGGTGTAAGACCCCAACTTTTTGAATAAAGATGAATTTTTCTATAATTATCATTTTTTGAATATTATGGAATGAATTTGATATAATGTTATAGTTGTGTGGTAATATTTTTAAATTTTTTGCAAAGTATGCAAGTTGTCATATTATATTCGATTGGTCGAAAAATATTCTTTTGTCGGGGAATATCCGCATTTACGACAATCATTGGTGGACCCCACAAACTGAATTATTGTCGGATTGTGAAAAACGACAAAAATATTTTATTAAAAATAACGGCGGAAGTTTTACCGTTAATACTGTTGAACTACTCGGTAGTAAAAGTAAAAGAATACGCGCTCTGGCGCATAGTTGCATAGTACACTGCGGTATCGATTATTGATGCTTACGTGAGAAGTCACTCAATTTTGACTTATTAGTTGGACCCCCATTTACCAATTTTTAAAAATAATCGGTAGAAAGTTATTCATTGTATATATATATATATATATATATATATATATATATATATATATATAATATTGGTGGGGGGCATGAGTGGGGCAAGTGTTGCCCACATGTTGGTAGAATTTGGGAGGTCTCGAATGGTGGGAGTTAGCATTATTAGCTAGTGTTGTTATATATATATATATATATATATATATATATATATATATATATATATATATTTTATATATATATATGATATATTATACATATATGCAAATTTGTTTACATTTGGGGCATGAAGAAGAATCAAATCGTGGAGTGTATCCCATGAGATTGTATCACATGCTATATATATATATATATATAATATATATAATATATTAAAAAATTTTTGCTTTAAATATGGACCGTCAGATTAAAGTAAATCAATCTGGACCGTTCATGGATTAGTTACTATGCATTCCATTTTCCTATAAATAGAAGCTCATTCCTTCATTATTTTCTTACGAATTCACTGAACTCTAGAGAGAGAAACTATAGAGAAAGACTATAGAGAGATAGAAGAAAAGTTTTCTGCTACTTCACTACTCTTATATCAAGTATTATTTTACGGTAAGGGATATTATTCTTTTGTATTCATGAAGAGAACTTCTGTTATTCCATTCCTTATTATTCTGTTGGAATAACCTGTATACGCGGAATACCCTATACTTGGTGACATTCTTCTATTATTCTGTCTTTATTATTCCGTTGGAACATCCTGTCTGTGCTTTACGTTTGGACCGGGTTCCGCTTTTATTATTACATTTTTAATATTCTCGTTGGAATATCCTGTGTGTTTTACACCGGACCTGGTTCCGTCTTTATTATTCTGTATTTATTATTCTGTTGGAATAACCTGTCTATGCGAAGTACCGCATGCATGGTGATTTCTGTTGTTATTCCATTCTTTATTATTCTATTGGAACATCCTGTCGGTGTGATTTTCACCTGACCTGGTTCCGTTATTATTATTCTGTTGGAATAACCTGTCTATGCGAAGTACCGCATGCATGGTGATTTCTGTTGTTATTCCATTCCTTATTATTTCTCAATTGGTTAAAATTTTGACTTCTATACTCCATGAAATTAGTGGAATATCCTTGATATTTGCGCTTCATCCAGTATCTTTTCATGGAAATATTCTTCTGAGCATTCTTGAATTTTACTTTACAAAGAAGTATCATGTTGACAATTTGGACGTTATTAGTTCCTGAATAACTTAATTCTTGAACTTGTTTTATTGAATTCTTATATCATTGTCATCATCCTCATGTTTATATTTTTTTTGAAAGTCATCTGTGGCCTGTAGAGCATGGATGGACTTGGTATGATTATGACCAGGGATTATTCGGTGTAATCATGACCGTAATGTTACAAATGATGTGGTAAAAGTCCTCATTGGCCCGTAGTGCATTGATGGACAGTTGTTGGCATGATCATGACCATTGATGAATACACAAATATCCTTGGCCCGTAGTGCATGGAATTTGTGGTCGTGACCCTAATGAATATCCTTGGCCATAGTGCAGGGATGATGTGGATTATTTATTTAGCTGAGTCTCAGCGACAAAAGTGATGAAAAACTTTTTAAATCATAAAAGATAGTAGAATTTATTCTCTACTTGACTCTTTTAATGGATTGCTTGATCCGCTGCAGTTAAACTTGATGTCTATTGTATATTATCAGTTTAACATTGTTGAAGACTAATGATAATTTATTATGCATTATCTTAGTCATAATATTTCTTACTGGGCTAGTTGAGCTCACCCTTTCTTTCACTTTGTTCTCTTGAGAAATGAGAACGTAGTGGACTTAGCCTGGGAACGGGAGCGATGTGATGTTACGGATGATAGTGTTAGCTAGTAGTCCTCACTATTCTATTAAATAGTGTGACAATAAATGTATTGAGGACTTATTCTGAGAGTGGATATTATCTAGAAGGCAATATTTGTATTAAAACTCACAGCATGTATTTTGTCGTATTTTACACATTGTATAATTAAGTTGTATTTTTAATTTTGTACCATGTATTGGCGACTCAAGATGGGTGATGTATACCTATTTTGGGGCGTCACAGCTGGTATCAAAGCTTAGGATATGATCCTGGCTAAGATGTGAGACAAGAACTAGGAGGGAGAGATTCGGGAAATTCTTTCGCTAGTATGACCTACCTAAGTTTTTTGGTATTTAATTGGTCGGTCAGAGTATAGGGATAATATGTGATATGTTATTTAACTCTTGTTTTATGGCAGTATTTGAAAATGGCATCCGAGAATGTTGAGAACATCAATGGAGCACAGGAGACCGTTGAGTCTCCACAGATCAATAATCAGGATAATGTGCATCAGGAAGGAGACAATCCTCAGGCAAACAACAACACTGACCAAATGATGAACGATGGAATGTTCCGAGGCTTCATGCAATTCATGCAACATCAGGCGAGAGCGGCTCCTATCCAAAATGCAGGTGGAAACATTGGCAACTCTCGGATGGTCACCGCCAAGCAGTTTAAGGAACTGAGACCACCGGAGTTCTTTGGAGAGCCAAAACCACTTAAGGCGGAAACGTGGATTAAACAGATTAACAAGATATTTGATGTCTTGGGATGCTCCGAGGAGCAAAAGGTTCCCTTTGCCACCTTCATGTTGCGTGTGGAGGCAGATTACTGGTGGGAATCTGTAAAACGTACTCAACCTGCCGCACTGAAGATGTCTTGGGAGAAGTTCCAGGAACTATTCAACGACAAGTACTTTCCCGAAAGTATTCGACATATGAAAGAGGTAGAGTTCATCAAGCTGGAGCAAAATAACATGATCGTGTCGCAGTACGAAGCCAAGTTTGCCGAGTTATCCCGATTTGCGTCCCATTTGGTTGATAATGAGGAGAGAATGACACGAATGTTTTTAAGAGGTTTGAAACATGAGATACGACAATATCTTATATCTCATAAACTATGTTTGTATTCAGATGTTGTTAATAGGGCTCAGTTATTGGAGCGTGATAATGAGTCAACCCAACCAAAAGAGAGCAGCCGGCAAAATGATAATACCAGTGAGAACAGTCATCGAAGCGGTGACAACAAGCGTGGAGGGAATCAACAGGCCAGAAATGGTAACCACTTCGGTGGTAATCAAGGCCAAAATAGTAAGAATGGACATTTCAAGAAGAGGAGATTCAATAATGATGGAAAGACGTCAGCACCAGCACCCGTTGTGAAGGAAGGAGAACGACCACCTATTATATGCTTCAAATGTGGAGGGGAGGGACACATCAGTCCAAACTGTGCGATGCCGTCCAAAGCATGTTATAATTGTGGAAGAGAAGGTCACCTAGCCCGATTTTGTCGTTCACCGAAGACAAGCTCAGCTAGGATGGAAGCACCAAAGGTCGTCCCAGAAAAGTCAAAGCCGGTAGTGCAAGGAAGAGCGTTTGTTGTGACCTCCCAGAAAGCAAGGAACCCGAACGAGGTCATCACGGGTAAGCTTATCATAAACTCTAGCGAAGTTTATACTTTATTCGATACTGGTTCTACCCACTCTTTCATTTCTCCTACTTGCGCTCAACGTTTAAATTTGACTCCGGAGAGATTGGACTTTGATTTATCTGTTGAAACTCCGTTGGGAGAAACCTTCATTACATCCACGGTTTATAAGTCTTGTTTGGTTCAAATCGGTACCCTCACATTACCTGTCGATCTTATTTCATTGAAAATACTTGCATTTGATGTAATTCTAGGGATTGATTGGTTAACTACTCATCATGCAAAAATTGATTGTTTTCGTAAGGTTGTTAGCTTTCATATTCCTAATCAACCTATTATGCGAATTCAAACAACCAAACCATTAAAATCAATCACTGTCATCTCAAGCCATAAAGCTATTCGTTTATTGAAAAATGGATGTCAAGCTTTCTTAGCTCATGTCACGGATCTAAACAAAAATACGTCAGTTTTGAATGATATTTCTATTGTTAATGAATTTTCTAACGTATTTCCTGAAGAACTTCCTGGCCTACCCCCAGAGCGTGAAATTGAATTTTGTATCGACCTTGAACCCGATGACAAAACCCATTTCCAAAGCCCCATATCGAATGGCTCTATTGAACTTCGAGAGTTAAAGATCCAACTACAGAATTGTTAGAAATGGGCTTTATTCGTCCCTAGTACTTCTCCTTGGGGTGCTCTGTTCTATTCGTGAAGAAGAAAGATGGGAGTATGCGACTTTGTATTGATTATCGGGAGTTGAATCATGTCACCATCAAAAATAGGTACCCATTGCCATATATTGATGACCTGTTTGACCAGTTGCAAGGAGCCAAATTCTTTTCAAAGATTGATCTTCGTTCCGGATATCACCAGTTGAAGATTAGAACCGATGACATTCCAAAGATGGCTTTCAGAACTCGGTACGGGCATTATGAATTCCTAGTCATATCTTTTGGATTGACTAATGCTCCTGCTGCCTTCATGGATATGATGAACCGAGTATTCAAGGAATATTTGGATCACTTTGTGGTCGTCTTTATTGATGACATCCTTATTTATTCCAAAAGTCGTGAAGATCATGAGCAACACTTGAGGCTGATACTCCAAAAGCTTCGTGAATATAAGCTTTATGCCAAGTTGAAGAAATGCGAATTCTGGCTTGAGGAAGTAGCATTCCTTGGGCACGTGGTATCAAGTCATGGAATATCTGTTGACCCAACAAAGATTGAAGCTATTCAAAGCTGGGAGCAACCTAAATCAGTGACCGGAGTACGTATCTTTCTTGGTTTAGCTGGTTATTATCAGAGATTCGTGAAAGGATTTTCTCGAATCGCTACTCCACTAACTCAGCTGACTTGGAAAGATACAAAGTTCGGTTGGAGCGAGGAATGTGAGAAGAGTTTTCAAGAACTCAAGAGGAGACTCATTTCAAAGACTGCTCGACAATACCATCTAGGCTCGGAGGATTTGTCATCATCTACAAAGATGCTTCTGCAAAGGGTTAGGATGTGTTCTCATGCAACATGGGAAAGTCATAGCCTATGCCTCACGACAACTCAAAGAATATGAGAGGAATTATCCTACTCATGATCTAGAGTTGGCAGCTGTTGTCTTCACACTAAAGATTTGGAGGCATTACTTGTATGGGGAGAAAGTGGAGATCTTTACGGATCATAAAAGCCACAAATATTTCTTCACTCAAAAGGAACTCAACATGCGACAACGACGTTGGCTTGAACTATTGAAAGATTATGATCATACCATCCAATACCATCCTGGAAAAGTGAACGTGGTAGCTGACGCATTGAGTAGAAGATCATATGCGGGTACGAGTGCGATATTGTCAACGCAAAGGCCCATTTTGTATGACTTGCAAAGGATGGAGATAGAGATAAAGACTTCAGGGACCCACGTGATGATGGCGAATATACGAGTAGAATCGACTTTAATTGATAAAGTTAAAGCTGCTCAAACTACAGACTTGAAGCTGATGCGTATGAGGAAGAAAGTGCAAGAAGGTGCTATGTTGGAAGCAAAAATCGATGATGAAGGAATACTTCGAGTCAACTCCAGACTTTGTGTTCCTAACGATCCTGAGTTAAAGTATAACATGATGGAGGCGCACAACACACCATTTGCAATCCATCCTGGGAGTACCAAAATGTATCGTGATCTTCGTCATACATTTTGGTGGAGCAATATGAAGAGAGATAGCACTGTTTATCTTAAGGTGTCTAACTTGTCAACAAGTCAAGGCGGAGCATCAAGTACCAAAAGGTCCATTGCAACCACTTGAAATTTCAGAATGGAAGTGGGAGCACATTACCATGGATTTCGTTACTGGTCTTCCCAAGGTTTCTCAAGGCATTGATGCAATTTGGGTCATTGTTGATAGATTGACCAAGTCTGCTCATTTCTTACCAATACGAGAAACTTATACACTTGAACGTCTTGCTCGTATGTATGTACATAAACGAGATTGTAAAATGCATGGTATGCCAAGATCCATAGTTTCGATCGAGACCCAAGATTCACTTCAAGATTTTGGGTTAGTTTGCAAAAAGCTATGGGCACGGATTTACGATTTAGTTCAAGATATCATCCTCGACGGACGAACAATCAGAGAGGACTATTCAAACTCTGGAAGATTTATTAAGACTATGTGTCCTTGACTTCAAGGGAAGTTGGGATAAGTTCTTACCATTGGTGGAGTTTTCCTACAACAATAGTTATCAAGCAAGCATTGACATGGCTCCATTCGAGGCGTTGTATGGAAGAAAGTGTCGTTCTCCAGTATGCTGGGATGAGGTGGGTGAAGCAACGTTGTTGGGACCGGAGTTGGTACGTATGACTACGAAAAAGATTCAAACGATCCGACAACGTATAAAAACCTCACAAGATCGACAAAAGAGTTATGCTGATCTTCATCGAAAGGACGTGGAATTCGATATAGGAGATCATGTGTTATTACGTGTTGCTCCTTGGAAAGGAGTTACAAGATTTGGAAAGAGAGGAAAGCTCAATCCTCGATTCATTGGCCCATTTTTAATCCTCGATCGGGTAGGAACTGTGGCCTATAGACTCGCTTTACCGCCAAGTATGTCTCGTGTTCATAACGTTTTTCACATATCCATGTTACGTAAATATATGGAAGACCCGAACCACATTATTGAGTTAGAACCAGACGAAATAGCGAAAGATTTAACGTATGAAGAGGTTCATGTTCAAATCTTGGATAAGAAGGAACATATTCTACGCTCCAAGGTTATACCTCAAGTCAAAGTTTTGTGGAGAAACCACGATGTTGAGGAAATGACCTGGGAGTTAGAATCTGAAATGAAGTCAAGGTATCCTTACCTCTTCGATATACCAGGTACGTACCCTAATTTCGAGGGCGAAATTTCTTAAGAAGGGGAGGTTGTAAGACCCCAACTTTTTGAATAAAGATGAATTTTTCTATAATTATCATTTTTGAATATTATGGAATGAATTTGATATAATGTTATAGTTGTGGGTAATATTTATAAATTTTGCAAAGTATGCAAGTTGTCATATTATATTCGATTGGTTGGAAATATTCTTTTGTCGTGGAATATCCGTATTTGCACAACAATCATTGGTGGACCCTACAATGTAATTATTATTATTTTGATTGGAAAAACGACAAAAAATATTTTATTAAAAATAACGGCGGAAGTTTTACCGTTAATCTTGTTGAATTACTCATTAGTAGTAAAGTACAAATACTGCGTGGTTCGCATAGTAGCACACACTAGATCGATTATTGATGCTTACGTGAGAAGTCACTCAATTTTGCTTATTAGTTGGACCCCATTTACCAATTTTTAAAATAATCGGTAGGAAGTTATTCATTATATATATATATATATATATATATATATATATATATATATATTATGGGGGGGGCATGAGTGGGGGAAAGTGTTGCCCACATGTTGGTAGAATTTGGGAGGTCTCGAATGGTGGGAGTTAGCATTATTAGCTAGTGTTATTATATATATATATATATATATATATATATATATATATATATATATATATTTATATATATATATATGATATATTATACATATATGCAGAATTTGTTTACATTTGGGGCATGAAGAAGAATCAAATCGTGGGAGTGTATCCCATGAGATTGTATCACATGCTATATATATATATATATATATATATATATATATATATATATATATAATATTTTATTTAAAATTTTTGCTTTAAATATGGACCGTTAGATTAAAGTAAATCAATCTGGACCGTTCATGGATTAGTTACTATGCATTCCATTTTCCTATAAATAGAAGCTCATTCCTTCATTATTTTTTTACTTAATTCACTAAACTCTAGAGAGAGAAAACTATAGAGAAAGACTATAGAGATAGAAGAAAAGTTTTCTCGCTACTTCACTACTCTTATATCAAGTATTATTTTACTGTAAGGGATATTATTCTTTTGTATTCATGAAGAGAACTTCATTATTCCATTCCTTATTATTCTCATTGGAATAACTCAGATACGCTGAATACCCTATACTTGGTGACATTCTTCTATTATTCTCGTCTTTTATTATTCCGTTGGAACATCCTCGTTTCATGCTTTTTCGCCGGACCGGTTCCGCTTTTTATTATTCTGTTGGAATATCATATCGTGTGTTTTTACACGGACCGATTTACGCCTTTATTATTACTCATTTTTATTATTCTTTGGAATAACTTTATCTATCTAAGTCTTAGTATGCATGGTGATTTCGTTGTTATTCCATTTTTATTATTCTGTTGGAACATCTTGTCGATTGTGATTTTCACCGACTTCGTTCCGTTATTATTATTCTCTTGGAATAACTTTGTCTATCAAGCACCTGCATGCATGGTAATTTCATTATTATTCCATTCCTTATTATTTCTCAAATTGGTTAAAATTTTGACTTCTATACTCCATGAAATTAGTGGAATATCCTTGATATTTGCGCTTCATCCAAAGATCTTTTCATGGAAATATTCTTCCGAGCATTCTTGAATTTTACTTTACAAAGAAGTATCATGTTGACAATTTGGACGTTATTAGTTCTGAATAACTTATTTCTTGAACTTGTTTTATTGAATTCTTATATCATTATCATCATCCTCATGTTTATATTTTTTTGAAAGTCATCTATGGCCTGTAGAGCATGGATGGACTTGGTATGATTATGACCAGGGATTATTCAGTGTAATCATGACCGTAATGTTACAAATGATGTGGTAAAAGTCCTCATTGGCCCGTAGTGCATTGATGGACAGTTGTTGGCATGATCATGACCATTGATGAATACACAAATATCCTTGGCCGTAGTGCATGGAATTTGTGGTCGTGACCCTAATGAATATCCTTGGCCGTAGTGCAGGGATGATGTGGATTATTTATTTAATTTGAGTCTCAAATGACAAAAGTGATGAAAAACTTTTAAATCATAAAAGATAGTAGAATTTATTCTCTACTTGACTCTTTTAATGGATTGCTTGATCCGCTGTAGTTAAACTTGATGTCTATTGTATATTATCAGTTTAACATTGTTGAAGACTAATGATAATTTATTCTGCATTATCTTAGTCATAATATTTCTTACTGGGCTAGTTGAGCTCACCCTTTTTCTTTCACTGTTCTCTTCGTGAAATGAGAACGTAATGAGACGAGTCGTCGAGGAGCGGAGTGATGTTCGGATGATAGTGTTAGCTAGTAGTCCTTACTATTCTCATAAATAGTGTGACAATAAATGTATTGAACTTATTCGAGTGTGAATATTATGCAGAAGACAATATTTGTATTAAAACTCACATGTATTTTGTAGTATTATCGTGTAATTAAACTTGAATTTTGTACCACGATGTATTGTATTTTATTACCTATTTTGGGGTGTCACAAAAACGTTATAATTTCAAAAAAAACGTATTTGAATTTTTACCATACAATATGTTTACATCTCAATAATGCCAAACTATCCATACATCTCAAATTCACTTTTAATATAATTACTACTATATTGAATTGTGAATTTGACTACATCCACAAAATATACCAAACTATCCATAAAATTAAACTACTACCTAATTAAACTATCCATAAAAAACCTGTAACAGAAAATAACAAAAAAAGATCCATATCAATGAACTGTAAACCTGTACACCACCTGCACAGTGTAAAATAGGCTGTAAGCTAAAATTGAAGCACCAGAGAGATGGGCTTCCTATAAAAGTGAACTCTATTTAAATAGCAGGAATAAATACTAATTTATACATATTTTACCTTATTGATGTTTACCTCATTACATCAATAAGCGAAAATAAAATTGGAGAATATGTATCTTTATGTGAGTTGGAAGAACTGCTAGACATTTTCTTTAATAGCAGACCAGTAGAACAAGGCAAGAAAACTATCTTACACAGCCCTAACCAACTTATATGTTACCTAATCAAAAAGCAAAGATAGAACTATCTAACTGATCAAACCATTAAACAAATTCAGACACCAAGTAACTGCATGAGTAAGATTTACCCAATGATACTTTCAAGGAAAGCAGTAAATGAGCACAAAATGGTTTTAGTAGAAAATACTTCATTTAAGTACAGTTATTATTGCTAGCTTCTGACAATTGGTTACTTTTTTGAGCATTTCCAGCAGGGGCAAGCTCCACCAGTAGAGGCTTTACAGAAGGAATGATTATTTCATTGTAAAACGTGATGATATCAACATCATCCCTTCCTGTTTTCTGTTTCAATACCATTCAAAAGCTAAGGATTTTCTCAAAAGATTGAGGACATGAGAGTCGTAGAAGAGTAACATACCCCATTGCGACGAGCTATTGACCAATCAACAAACACACTTTGAAAAACCTGAGGCTTACATTGAGGTTGTTTTCTGTAGTTGTGAATGATTTCTTTAAAGGTCAGGTTTAGTTGAGAAATCTGCAGTTCAGAACACAAGGGATTAAAAGGATGATAAAAGAGCAGGTCAAGTTCCCATAGTTATCTAAAATAACAAACCTTTGCAACTCCATAAAGACAACAGATGATGATCTGGTCTATATGGTGGTTTAAAAAATAGAGCAGTCCGCTGCACAAGGATCTGCTGAAATAGACAGTACACATTCTCCCTTATTTGTTGTGACAATTGTAGTCTTTCAACCATACCATTGATTCTGACAGCTGCTAACTTTACATTTCAAACAATACAATGTTAGCATATAAACAGATAATACAGTCAATAAACAAAGTTAAACATCAAATCTAATTACAAATCAGTGCAAGTAACATGATCAAAATAGGATGTGAGGCAAGGGAAGCAAAATTTCCTTCAAACACAGAGACTGAAGTATATGGAAATATATATATATATAACATAATAGTTCATTGCTTAGTAAAGCAGTATACACAAAGCCAGGCACAACTTAGCATTAAATGATACATAATCTTTGAACTGCCTGTTTGCCACCTAAATCCGTCAACATATACAATTTGGGTCTTTGGAACATTGATCATCCAACCATCCACAATGCAACCGTCTATGGGATGACCCAAATGGGTAAATGTGAAGATAAAGTCGGTGCCAAAGTTAGAAATCAATGTTTTAGTGACCTCTAATATAAATAAGTTAAATAACAAGATAGATATGAGTGCATGAATTTTATGTTGACATATGTAACTATAAAACTAAATGTGTGATGTATATTTTGGCCTATTTATCAGCTCTGATATTTTTTATCATCTCTAACTTTGTACTCGCAAGAGGATCCTTATACAGGGGCACCTTACTTTTCTTCAACCTTGTTCGTTGATTTTGGCTTTTGGCCTCATTCCCAGCAGAATTATCCATATTATCTTTCTTCTTTGTGGGGCTTGTTCTTATGGGTTGCCTACCACTGGTTGGCCTTCTCCTTGGATTTTCAAGACCAACAGGTGTGCCATGATATTTAGATAGACCAGAGTATACCTGGTCACGGTAAGCCTGGTAAGACAAGAAATACTCGGAATGATAAGCACTTAAAGTAATGACACTCCCTAGTTACTAAATTCATCATAAGAAAACTTCAATACTACCCCAACTATAGTACTATATTTTCAAGGTATGATCAAGTATGATGCATATTTCTATGATTCATAAGACTTAAACACTAGATATTCCTTGACCGGAGAAAACAAATTTTGCAATTATTATAAGTTCATACAGGATCAGCGCATTTAGCAGCAATGGCCTCAGAAATTTTTCTTCTTTGCTCAGCCAATTTAGGTGCTCTCTTGCTACCTTGTGGCCTAGGGGTTTTCTTCCTCTGTTCAATACTCGCCAACCACTCCTGCTCAAGCTGCTCATCCAAGATCTCATAGGAGTCCCATTGTAGCTCTTCCTCACCAACCAAGCCCCTTCTAGACGCATCAACAATCAAATTATGCCACTCAAAGTGGCAAGTTTCCTGCAGCATCAGCTTCTCACGACGCCTATTCCACCCAATTCGCACCCCGACTCCAATTTTTATCCTTGTTTCTTCACTGTACAATGGATAACATATTGTTTGAAATTTCAGAAAATTGCAAAACAAGTCTAGAAATGAATAATTTAAGTACATTGCAACATTGACAAGGGATAGATAGTACAAGCTGAGCAAGGGAAACACCGAGTATCCAATGAACTACACTTTCGAAGTTTCACAATCACAAAACTGGAACCAAAGAAGTAAAGGCACAAAATGTTCTCAAAAGTTACACTCAAAATGGTGATATATCATTCAACGGTCTCACAGTTCTTTGCAACCGGCAGAAATCATTCTCTTGACATTAATAGCCTTATCAACACCCTGTACAGTATAAAAAAGAAAATATCAGTTGTAAATAAGCACATCTAAACACAAGTAAATATAAGTACTCTATCAATTTCAAAATATAGGACCAAGTTTTGACCATTTCACATTAAATTTACACACTTTCAAATTTAAAATGGAAAACTTTTTAAACACTAACATTTTTCTGATCTTGGTAAACTTTGTTTCTCAAAATCGAAAGAGACTTTCACACACACAACAACAAAAAAGAGCTAATTATTAAATCAATGAGTTTGAAATTTGGACCTGCGCTATGTGCATTCTTCCGGAGGGTTCAAACCGGTCAACCGTAATGGGTTGGGGCTTTACAGTTAAGACACTTCGAAGCTCATCCTCTGTAGTACATTCCTCCTAAATACTTCTCAAGGTACTGAACTTTTCTTCCGAATTCATCCTGCTCTAGAAATTTCAAACAAATTAAATAAATTTGTATTATCAGTTCTTACATCATTTATATGCAAATATATATCAAATACTACTATTTATTTTATATAAAAACTCAGACCCAAAGATATGGGGTTTAAGGGGAGAGATTTATACTGATGAGAGCAGGATTGTAATGGTCGCTCTTTATCTTAGCATTAGTGAAGGCTTCAAGGGAGAGCCCTTTTCCTCCCATTCTCATCTTGTTCTTCTTAACGTCTTCTGATTGATTGATTCAGGGCCGTTCATTTTCTTCCAGTTTTCATTAGGGCCATTTTCAGACCTATTCTTCATTGCCGCAATTTCTCCGTTATTATAACCACCGCGACGAGCACCATGAGGACCCCCACGAAAAGACCCACGAGGCCCACCATAACCACCGCGACGACCACCATGATTTGGGTTAAAGAGGACCGAACTTGCTTAGAAAGACCCAATTGCGTAAGGACCGAACTTGTACCGGCAAACGGACCGAAAGAGAGCAGAGAAAGGAACTTCAAAGGGGAGAAATAACTAGGGTTTTGGTTTTGTGAGCGAAAGAGAGAGAGAGAGAGAGTAGATCTACACGAAGGAAACCGAAGCTCTGCACAGACGAGCCTCGGAGAGAAAAAGACAGTATGTTTTAATTTTAAGTGTTCAGTTCATGATTCGTGTTTTTCTTGATAGACAACGATTTAAAAAAAAAATGTTATCTAATTAAAACTAAAAAAATATTCTTTTAAATAGATAACGTTTTTGTATATATATTATAATATTTTTTAAAAAATATTATAAAAAAAATATCACAACATTTTTATAAAAAACGTTGTAGTTTAAGTGTTGTCATTTATTATTTTGTAGTAGTAAAAAAATCATATTTCTAGGATTTCCATATTAGGGTTTTCAAAAATGAAAAGTAATAGTTTTAAATTATAATTAGAGTTTCCTAATTACGATATAATTTCCTAATCACATTAGGACTAAAATATATTAGGATTAATATTTTCTAATTAAGATTGCTAATTTAACAATTTAATCCATAATTGTATATTAGGATTTCTGACGGAACAATTAGGGTTTAAAAAAATTTGTAATTAGGGTTTGCTAATTAATTAAGCTTTACCCTAATTAATATTATAATTAATAACACTTAAGCATTAAAATTCTCCTTTAAGTTCCCAGATTAGGGTTTCAAATTATCGGGATCTGAAATTGGAGTTTTCAGATCTGGTATTAGGGTTTTCTAATAATTAGTTATGGTTTTCAAGTAATTCATTAGGGTTTTCCCTAATAAATTATAATTAATGACATTTAAAACTTATATCAGCATTTGCATTCATAATCTAGGGTTTTAAATTTCTGAATTAGGGTTTCGGTCTTCCGGAACTGAAATTAGGGTTTCAAAACTAGTTTCTAGGGTTTCTTATCCATTGCTAGGGTTTTCTAACTTAACGCTGATGTTCTTAATATATACCATGGGTTTGACACTGAAAAATTTATCTAGTCAACCCTTGACCCATAACCACATACTGAACACATAAAATATCATAATCACAGAACATATTCACGTATACACTTAATCCTGAATAATTCACCTAAATCCTTCACAGAATTTTGTAATCCTCAAAATTTCATCCCAAAAATATCAAACACATACACTCATTTTCTGTCTAGGTTCTAATTTTGAACCTTAAATCAATTAATTAAGATTTTAAATTTTTTCTAAATTCTCGGGTTGTCACAGTGCAAGATCAAATCTTGGCTCAACTCTCCATCCATGACAAAACCAGTTATCCTAATTGATCAATCAAATTGATTATGTTAAGGACTTTTATCTGTACTGTAGTGTCATTGGTCATTATAAATCGGAAGAGCTCCTTAGATATCTAATATCTATCAGTTTTAATTTCCTCACCATCAATTACTTGATGTGCAGGAATATAGTAAGAACATCCATAGTTTCATGCTGACGCTGAAGCTCGTTACTCATGGATGCGAGCATGATGCATTGAGCCAATCAGGCATCATTTTGCCACTTTCTAAAAGTAGCAATCTCTTCCTCGAGGCATTGTCTGCAACCATTGTAGGGATAGGCGAATTAAAGACATAAGATAACTTTTCAGCCGTGAGAACTATTCTCAAATTCCTTAACCAATCCGTTTAATACGATCCGGTTAATTTAGCATCTAATATGCTACGCAGTGATAGTAATTTTAGACATTGTAAAATTATGTAAATGAATTTGTAATTAACAACATTTTAGCATACATTCTTTTATTAATTACCAAAATAATTTAGGTCTTGTTTTAAATTGGTATCTCCCACTATTTTTATCAAACTATATTACCCTCAATTTATATAGTTCGGCAATATCTAATTAAAGATATGCTAGTGATAATAAGGATCTCATTTCAAATGTATATAGCCTTGTGTGTGCACAACAAACTATATATAAATAAATAGGTAGACAACTCTTGTCAATTACATCAACTATGTAACTACTTGTATTTAGCCTCTTAAATCATAATGGTCAAGTGTGTGCACATCCAAACTAAAATGATTTAAGTTAAGTCAGACCTAACATTTCCATATAAGTGAAGAGAAAACTACAGCCCTTGTGTGCACAACAAAGCAGTAATGTTCAATTCCTTATAAACATCATATATAATAAAAACAACATCTTAAATATTTAATACTTGCCTTGTGTGTGCACAACAAACTCATATTAAATATTCAATACTTTATTGTTTCTATCATGCTAGAAGGCGACGTTCGATATTCCAAATATCTTTGAACGTTACAACTTAATATAAAATATTTGAGGAGTTTGTTATTAATTTGTCTCATCTTGTTTAAGCGCATGCACACATATATATATAAAATACGTCGTATTAATTAACATGCGAAGCATGTTTGCATAATATATAATATATATAATATAAGCATGCACATATAGAATACTATATTCTACTTGGATTGATTATGGACTTTTATTCTAGTTTGGTTCACTAGAGCCACCAAGTGAATCAAAAGGTCAAACCCTAGGGGTGCAAGAATTAATATTTAAATATAACTATTACATTTAAACCCGGGCTCCATTACAAACGGGTCTTCAAGCGCTCCTTGATCCTTGATCTCCAATTCTTCAAAATTAATTCTAACTATTCCTATTACAAAACTATTTAAAGTAAATAGAAACCTTGATCAGCATTCAAGGGGAAGTACATAGGAGGGAGTTAGAATTTACATTAAGAAAAATTAGAGTAGTATTTATATGACGCAGAACCCCATTTAATAAAACTCATACATTCAAGCATCCAACTAAAATAAAATCCAATCACATTGGTCAATAGTCCATAATCAATCCCATTTATTATCATACACATCATCATATGCATTAATAAATAACATTCATCTCATGAATAATAAACATTCAATATATACATTGATATCATTTAATGGGCAAATTTAGTTAGTATAAAATCTAATTTTGAATCAAAATAAACTCCTTTATTTTAATCCAAATTTAAATCAAAATAAACTTCTTTTATTTTAATTTTATTTATTTTGAATAAAATAAACTATTTTATTTTAATCAAAATCTTTAATTAAAATAAACTCATTTATTTTAATTAATTATGGAATCTAATTCCAAATAAAAAAAAAACTCCTTTATTAAAGGAAACACGAATTCTCTTTCCTATTAACAAATAAACTCCTTTATTTTGAATAATATGAAATCTTATTCCATATCTAAATAAACTCCTTTATTTAAGAAAATACGGATTCTCTTTCCTATTCACAAATAAACTCTTTTATTTTAGGAAACATAGAATCCAATTTCAACTCCAATTATTTATCATAGAATCCAATTCCAACTCTAATGAGTTATCATGGAATCCAATTCTAACTCTAATTAGTTAACATGAAATTCAATTTTAAAATTTAAATAAACTCTTTTATTTTAATATTAAAATAAATCTTTTATTTTAACCGCACGAAATTCATTATCACGTGCATATTAGAGGATTTCCCTTTCCTATTGCTTAGCATTCACGTGGTTAGTTAACAAGGGATATATATACAATGATTTCATACTCCTGTACCATTCACATAATACTTGCAGGCTAGGAAACATAATATATATATAAGGTGAATCACTTCTGAATTCTGGGCCACGTGGGACATATTACATAAGAATGATAATAGGATGAAATCCTGGGCCACGTGAATTTTGCAACATATTGTAATATATCTGAAGGTGCGATAGAAACATATTGCAACAACAAACATACTGCAACAAATTAATGAGTTCCGTGAACCATGAACCGTGTTTGCAAGAACAGCGAAAACACGGATAATAGTTTTTAAATAAATTTTATACAACAAATTATGCCTAATTAAATTATTCTAAACACATATCAATATACATATCAAATTAAAACAATTAATAATTTGTATAAAGGTTTGGCTCTGATGCCACTGTTAGGTTTGTAATATTCATAAACGTAATCAAATTGCACAAATTAAGCGAAAACGTGTAAAAATCAAAGTTTAAAATTTTACAAACCATATACTCGGATCATCCTTTATGCACAATTATTAATTAAACGAAAAGATATGAAGAACAAGAATCATACCCTTGAAGATTCGAACTTCCACATGTACAAGTTCACCTCCAATCCTTTTCGCATTCAACTTGAATCCATCGGGTTTGGTTCCTTCCTTTGATCAACGTTAGCCACCCAAGTGTTTGGCCTCTAGAGGTGATCCACCAAGGAAGAAGAAATATTCAAGAAGAAGGGTGGTTGGCTAAACCCTAATTTTCTATCTCTATAGAAAAAGGGCGTACTCTCCAATAATTGGAATCACGTATGTTGTGAAAAAGTCAACAACCACTCTCTACACCCATAATAAGAGTCCTCTTATTTATAAATGTAGGCAACCCTCCTTAACAATTAAAGAATTGAGTTTTATTTTAATTAATTAATTTTTTTAATTAATTAGGCTCCTAATCTTATTAGGAATAATTAATTAAAATCTTTTAATTAAGTTAACCTCCTAATCTTATTAGGATTATATGAGAGTACTTTTATTAATTAATTTCAAACTCCTTTAGAATTAAATAATAATAATAATAATAATAATAATAAGACTCCTCTTATTAATTTATATTTAATATTTCCAAAATATTAAATAATAAATATATATTAAGCTATTTAATTTATTCTATCACCATAGATTAAATTAAATATACTTAACTTATTATTACGATTATGCCATTAACTTCTTAAATAATTATTCTTCCTTTTATGGTGTGACCCTTTAGGTTCTCCATATTAAACCTAGGTTATGAATAAATCAATTAGAACAATTCTAATCTTATTTAAATAAATAAATTAATTTATTAATTTATTTAAATAAATAATATTTATTCTACAATATAGATAAGTTTCCCTAGCGATCAACGACTTTCTAGATAATATAGATTTCAACATTAATCATAAAAGAACCTTTGAGTAAATAGTTACCGTACAATTCAATCCTTCCACCATACAATGTTCCAATTAAATATAAGACATGAAATTACTATCAAGTCTTATTTTATTTAATTATATGTATTTCGTCTCTTAAATGCACAACTCCAAATAATGCAAATTAGAAACTCCTTTCTAATTTCATTCAACCTTTTCCAAGGACTACTAGGTTGTCATTTATCGAATCACATAGGACATTTCTCTTCTTTTACTAGAAGTGGTAGATTCTTTATTGATCATACATTATCTCCATGTACAAGTTATTATACTCAAGCATACCCTTTGATATACCCTAAGGGTCTTAAGGAATAAGTCAAAGTATAACTCATCATACACAAGATACTATGATGATCTCAAGTCCAAGGATCATTTGTACTACTATCACTACAGGAATTCCTATTGACATGCAAGTAAAACTCCATTAGGTATTCCTTAGCGAGTCACGTTCAGTGAACTTATTCTCTAATAAGCACCTACATACTTGCTTTAGTGTCTCCACACAAATGATCATGAGATCAACCATCCTCATCCAATGAGCAAGCAACGTATATACCAATCTATCCAGATTCACTAATTCCCAATTTAGTATTGGGAACTATTTTAGTTTTAAGTTTTCTAAGAATTTAGATCTCACTAGAATGATCATCTTCATTATTCTAAAAGCATTGCTTAAAATTATGGGTTTATCACATATTATAAAGCAGCATCATATAGATAATTAAAAGTCTTTAATAAATTAATACTTTTTATTAATAAATGAATAAGATTGTTACAAAGTATATGCTTTATCATCAAACATGATTGGCTTGTGTGCATACTACTTTCACATGTTCCTAATTATCAGGTGGTGCACCAATGCCTCAAGCAATGCTGCAGCTTGCTGCTCCCCCTGATACAGCTCCTCCAACTCATGGACCTTGTCATCCAACTCCGTAATCCTATCCATCAACTCATCCAACAAAAGTATCCTCAGGTGCTTCTTCGGAGTCCTCCTCGGGCTCCTCTCCCTCTTCAGGATACTCCTCTGGGTCTGAGTCAGCTGCTGCCTCAGCTATAGGCTCAAGTACAGCTGTCACCAACTGCTCACTCACGACGTGGATATCTCTAACCTCCTCTTCTCTTGACATCCTTCAAACAAGACAAAATAACTCGGTTAGTAGTTTAAAATAGATGTTTTTGTTTTTAGAAGAATAGATTTGACACAACCCCTAGAACTCTACGTGAGTTCATCTCCTTATTTTCTCTACTAACTTCTCTAAGGTTATAGTCTAAGGTTCCCCACCTAAGGTTTATAACCTATTTCTTTGATACCAAACTGTGACGCTCCCAAATCCGTGTAACATCGATTACAGGACATGGTGCTCACGATACACATACATAACCATCTAACTACATAAACTCCGAAAAATAATAATAATAATAATAATAATAATAATAATAATAATAATAATAATAATAATATCTATTACATATCTATTCAAATAAAATCCCAAGTCTTTACAACCTTAAATAAACTGAAACTTTAACTTAGCGTTTATCGCTACATTACATCATATGCGAAAATATAACTTATTACATAAATAACTCTCATCATTTCATCTTAGACTTTTCCTTGTCCTCGCCTTGAAGTCCTCGCCGTTATCGATATTAATCGAAAGGTTTAAGCAAGAATGAGCACAAATTTCCCAGCAAGTATATAGAATAGATGGAAAGCATATGTCAGGAGTAAAGTCATCTGAATAGCTAAATCTCAACAGTTGAAAGAAATATCAAGTGTTAGGCCGGAATATCAACAATAAGATTTGAAGAATTCTCAATATCATACTAAGGGGTGTAGAATACCCTGAACATTACTTTGTTTCATCGAAAACCATCAGACGGTTTAACAATCAAATAGATTGTAAATGGTCTCTGCAAGTACTCCAGGTGATCAGCCTATCGTACCCTACATTATGCACAAGTATAAAGTTTAACTGCATAATCATAAATGGGACTATATACCCGACATCTGTTTGCCCGATTATTCGGGTTGTTCATCTTAGTATTCATGCGGGACCTTACCAAAAAAATTTGGATTGGTAAACATTTAATAGCTTCAAAGGATTTGAATTGTTCAAATGTTATATCATTTAACATCAATAATATCTAGCCGAAACAAAAAGCCAGAAAACATCCTTGGAAACAGTTCGTTAAAGAAGTAGAACTTTAAAGTATAGTAGTTGTAATAATAACTGAGTAATCATCAATAACGCTTGCAAAGAAATTGCTATTATATAACTTTACGACAAAGAAACTTGTACGAAAAAGTAAATAGCACAAGTCCATTACTAACCCTCTGCAATAACAATGAGTAATGATTGAATAATTGCTCAATAGAACTTAGGGTTATGAAACTTGCCTGATACGTCTTCTACAATTTATCGCTATCTACTAGCCCTTCACGTAACCTATTCACATGTGTCATGTTAAGCAATTTGGTTCTCGAATACCACTTCGAAGTGTAATGGTTCCCTTTTATTTGAATAAGATGATTAAACTGGCACGCATTCAAATACAATTCAATTACATAACATGTTGCTACGTATAGGCCACGTGGTTAAATAAAAGAATCTGGGAAACATAAATTTATGACATTTTATGGACCAAAACCTCTATCAAAAATTTGCATAAAATATGCTTAGAGGTCTCAAGTCGGAAAACCTTATTTTCCTTATTTTTGACATCACATATTTAATTAAACTCATTTATCCATATAACATCATTTATATGAAAAATACCAATCACTCTCAAAAATATTTCTTTTCTGGGATTTTGCAGAATCTAGTCCCACATTGAACATACATTTTTTTCTAGAATTTTTAAAATCCATCTACTATTTTTAAATAGACCATAATAGCCAAATATTCTCAGATTTTTCATAAATCGAGATTAACTCCAAAAATTCTGAAATTGTCAGGGTTAGCTCCTGTTATATACATGTACTTCCAGTAAAAAATTTGTAATATTTGAATTTATACACAGAGAGTTATTCGAGTATCTTTTCAAATAGTGTCCTTAGCCGTAAAATCCATAACTCTCAAATCGTATGGCCAAAAATTCTTAAATTTTTACAGGACCTTCATATCTTCTTATATTAATACTCCAAATTTTTCCAGAATTTTTAAAGTATAAAACAGTGGATGAAAATGCCCCCGAGACATAATGATCCAAAAGAGTCCCAAGAAAGACATCAAATTTTTGTTTCTTGCATCCACTTTTACGATTTTATTCCTACTAATCTAAAGATGATATGACCATGATACTTGGACACAATAAACTTCATACAACAAGGTATTTTACAAAAATATAACATTCATGAAACTATCATGCTAAGACCACAAACCAATTGCATTCAAAAGCGTGCCAGCACTGGTTCTATACTTCAAAAAAATCTGAAAATTCTAGATTTTCTGCAGATTTTGATATGAACATGCTTGCTTACGATTTTCATAACTTGCTCATTATAAATCTGATTCTAACGAAGTTTGGGACATATTAGACTTCATACTACATACTATTTTATAAACTTATTACATACGCTAATCGAGTCATATAACCCACGAATCCAAGGCTCTGAAAAACCCAAAAAGTCATAGATTTTAATTTAGTTCAATTCGACAAAACTCAACGTTTTCAATTCTAGCATGTAATGGAAAGGCTCCTACTATCCAGAACTCATATACTAACATATATGCACGTAACCCAATAATCAACTTCACGAAATTAACATGATTTGAACAAATTGACATCTAAGAGGCATAATATCAAACACCTAGCATGCATACATGAATTCCTTGAATTTCTATGATTTTGAAACATGTAATATACCAAAAATTTTCATGCACTTTTCCGCTAGTTTCTCAAAAACATAAAAAGAGACTACAAGGCTTACCTCCTTGATGAATTCTTCTTGTTTGAATACTTCTAATGATTATCCTTGCTTGATTAACCCCCTATGAAAACTCTAGAATTCTCACAAACTCTCACACCCTCATTCTCACTATCTATTTGCTCTCTTGGGTGGAACTTTTAGGAAAAGGAAGAATGAGTTTAGATGGATTGCATATATAGAGGTTATAGTCTTTTTATTTACCATGGTCATCAACTCTCCATGATCAGTTATACATCATAAGTATATAATATCAAAATAATTTAGTATGGAGTGGGGGGTTAGAGAAATGGAAAAGTCTAGGTTTATTAAGGAGTGTAACTCCCTCTCGCTCAACATATTGCAATACACGTGCATGCTCCCTCCTTGTCCCCATTTGATGGTCTCGTGGACCCCCCAGCTGCTGCAACTATTTAATTAAAATATTATTCTAATCATGTAATCAATTAATAATCCATTTTGACCTTTTTGGCTTTTGTAACCGAACGTGTTCGATACTTATATCGATTCCTACTAAAGTCGACGTTCCGGACGTCGTGGAAGTATCCATTTCGTCAAAATCATCTTCGAAATTCACAGTTAACTTTTTTCTTGAAAAAGTCAACCGGTTGACTTTAACCAAAAAGTCAACCGTTACACATTTTCGTGGTTACAATCTATTTTGACTACTTTCAACGTTCCGGACTCAAATACGCAGTCCACATTTCTAAATTCCGCTCCGAACTCAAACTCATGCTTTAAAGCCATCCCACGAAATTAATAAAATTAATTCCATAATTAAATCAAATAGTTAAATAAAACTAAGCCAACCATTTAAATATATCTCATCACATATCTTAAAATATCACATATACGTATACCACATATAAATCTAATAAATGAAGTCACACCAGAGTTTCACATAAGTTCGTCTATTGATAACTATTAAATTACATAAAAACTCGAATATTACCGTTCTCGCTATATTCTCGCCTCTTGAGAAGAAAAAATGGAACAAAAAGGAAAAAGGTGAGCTCAACTAGCCCAGTAAAGAATATTATGACTAACATAATGTAGAACAAATTATTGTTAGTCTTTAATAAATCAGATAAAATATAATGGACAACAAGTTTTTGATCAATATTCGCAGTAGAAATAACAATTCATTATAAGAGTTAAGTAGAGAATGAAGTCTACTATTTTTTATGATTTAAAAGTTTATCATCAATATTTTATCCATGTAACATCAATCAATATACATCTTGAATCAAATATTCATCTTTTCACTACGGGCCAAAGATATTCATCAGTTAATCATTCATCTTTGCACTACAGACCAAAGATATTCAGTTATACCACCATTTAGGACTAATGATGATAAAAATATTTTCAAGAAAACGAATCCAGAGATATAAAAGTACAAAGATTAGGGATTCGTACTTTAGTTTATCCAAGTTCAAAAATACTCCATAATAATCAATTGTGGAGCAAAATTCAAGATTTAAGATCAAAATATGGATACAATCAAAGATAGTAATCATAATAGACAACTTGAACAAAGAAAAGAAAATTTAATTTTTCTGTGCATAGTGTTGTATTCATGAATAATGTCGTATACGTTAATAATGCCGTATACGTGAATAGTAATCCCGATACAAAAAGGTAAAAATTTCACAAGAAAAATTATACTTCTGAATAATACTCGTGAATAGTATTATATTTATGAATAGTGTCATATACGTGAATAGTGTTATATACGTGAATAGTAACCTCGATATGAAAAGGTAGAAATTTCATAATAAAATTCATAACAATATTTTGGTATAATAATATTGAAAGAAACAACATCATTTACTTGAAAAATAACATCCCTTACCTCAAAAAAATAGCACTTTTGACTGGAATATCAGATATAATGCTGAAGAAAACTTGCATTGTATAGCAACATTCAAGATATCTAAATACTCACAAAAATACGCTTGATATTATAGAGAGAAACTTCAGATTCTGGTGTGATTTTCAATTCTAACCTAAGCACCCTATTTATAAGAAAATTCTTAGAACGCCAAAGCAGAAAATTTAATAAAATATTAATATTTTTAAAAATTTTCTACGCACACCTCCTTGACCAAATCATCAGCCCACATAAGTGGGGCCCACCTCACAAAAATGCTTTTCTTATAAAAAACATTTATAACTCCAAAAATCAACTATTCTGGAACTTCAATAATTCATAATAAATAGCCATTTTATCAGAAAAATTTAAATCTTATGTCTATTCCATAGGAAATTTAATTCTCTACAACTTTGTAGAATAAAGTTTTTCCAAATTCCAAATAAAAAATGATCGAAATCTACATACGGATGATTTTCAACACCTTCATTTCGTCAAAATACTGATAAAACACCTCAGCATTAATTCCTTCATTTATATCCACATAAAATAAATATTTTCTTATCATATAAATCAATTATTAAGTATTCACAAATAATATTACAGAATTACAATAATGACAACCAGGTCGTTCCCAAGAAAGATGGGGCTTTCCGATAAGGATTTCTCCTTACTAGCGCACAATTAGGCGACCAAACCCCTTTCCTAGACATAACTTCCTTAGACATTGCCAATAATGCTATCTAATAATATTATTCAAATAACATGAATTATTGATCTAATAATGGGAAATACTGTGCAATGATAATTATTGAATCAATAATATAAAATATCAACGTAGCAATTATTGAATCAATAAAATAAAATATTGAACAGTAATTACTGTAACAATTATTGAGTAGTGACTTCTTACGTAAGAATCAATAGTTGGTGCAATCTGCAGTGCCACGCATGTAACATCGCCAGACATCAGTATTTTAACCACCGGTATTCTAACAATTATTATGATAAATAACTCTGCCAGTTATTTAAACAAAACTCATATTTGACATTTTCTTCATCTGACATTTTTATATTATGGGGCCCACAAATGGCTGCGTCGTCATACGAATATTCCCCAACAACAAGAATATTCCACGACCTAACGAATATTCCCGACAACAATGAATATTTTATAACCACTTGCTTATTTAAAATATTTGCGCATTTTTACCCATAACTAACCATATTAATCAAATAAACCCTTACTATTTCAAACTAGAGGAATTTTAATTTTATAAAAATTGGAGTCTTACACCATACATGCATATAACATCATAAACACCTTGGTAGCAATTTCCAAATCAAGTTTACAAGAATTGAGTAGAATTTCTATGATTTTCCAAGTTTGGAATTAAGAACTTAAAACAAGAATTTACCTTCTAAGAAGCTTAGTTTATTCCCTCTACAATTCTAGACTCCCTCTTAAACAATAAGCAACTCACACTCTCTATCTTTGAATTCAACAGACAATTCACAACAACGAGAAATGAAAAATGGAGCTGCCTTTTTATAGAAGAATACACGGCCAGCTAATTTCTTTACACTAAGGTCTGAATCCATGGGGTAGAGGAAGAAGATAATGGTTATAGAAGAGTTGCTCAACCACTCTCCCTTAGCCATTTTTATAGCCATCATCACCTCCCCTAGCTAGCCACTGTTCCAAGTCCGACAATTCACGCAAAGGAGATATAGGTTACTGTTTGGGCAACTGAATTGGAACACGCCTTCTAATTCTCAGCATTTGGTTTCCATTATAGTTAAGTTAATTCCTCTTTGGATCCCTCATCTAAATTTAATCTACTAATGTTACTACATAATGAAAAGTTAGGGATTATATATGTACCCATATCATATAATTCATGTACATTGGTGATGAGTGTGTTTTATATATGTACCCATATCATACAATAATCATTTTATTATTGTATAATGTAGTTTTATGTGTTTTTTTTTGTAGGAATTGAATGGAATGTCATTTGGGTCGATGGTTGGAATCGCCAAATTCGCATTTTCGGTTTGCCATTGACATAACAGTCCCGTGAAGCCTAGTTTTTGCCATGATCGGATAATTATCTGTCTAAACTCCAAGAATGAAAGTTGTAGATTAATGTCTCCTCTTTCCGGATTATCTTGAATCGCCTAAATTGGAGTTCAGATGCTAGATTTATGGCCATTTTCCCAACGGGTGTCAAATCTAGAAACTACCTACAACCATTTTCATAGTAGTCACTTCATGGCATATTTTAGCATTGTTCAAGCCATTATTTCGAAGAACTCAAAAATAAAAGTTTTAGATCTCCCTCTCCTCTTTCCGGATCATCTTGAATCGCCTCAATCAGAGTTCGAATGAAGAAGTTATGGCCATTTTCCCAATAGACGTTGAAGCTGAAAATTCTAAAAAATGAACCGGCGTTGGGCGCCCTACCATAAGAAAAATTCAAGTACTGCAGTTTCTTCTTAGCGATAGCTCATCCCATTTCTGACGTTGCATTGCCTCTTTTCAAGGCAAATATGGCGTTGCAACACCGAACACAGATTTTTGATAGATTTCAGCTGTTAAATGCTCAACCTAATGACCCAATGAACATATCTTTCATTCTAACTTGCAACCTAGAGGGAGAAAAGAGAGAGGAGGTGGAAGATCTTGGAGAAGGAAGGCTATGGCCTTGTTCCATGGTTGTTCAACAAGTTTTTGGTGCCGTTATCGGGGAATTATTTTTCTAATGCTTGACCATTATTAATTTCAATCGAATTGATCTTATTTTAAACTTATTTTTTCTGTTTAAATAAAGTCGAGCCGAAGACTATAAACCAAGAGCTTATTGGGAGGCAACCTAAAGTGTAAGGTTTGTGTTAGTTAATTTTAGGTACCGAGTATCGTGCAACAAGTTTGGCACTCCCAACTCGGAGGACTTGGAGGATGATGTCGACGACGATTGACATATTCTCAAGGAAATTCTATGTTTTGATTTTTCCTATTTCTGACATTGAGGACAATGTCTAGTTTAAGTTTGGGGGTACTTGTTATGACATTTGGTGCTTGAGCTAGTATTTTGTTATTATGTTAGTTATTTTGATGTATTTCGTTTATATGTGCATATTAGTTAGAAATTTGAATTTTTTTGATTTTTTTCCAGTTTTTTTGTCATATCTTAGCAAATAGTAGGAATCGGTTGCGGAAAGCGAAAACTGATAAATTATCAAGGATGTCGTTTTCATTTAATTCATCTATTTTGTTTAGTGAGGACATTGCCAGTTTCAAGTTTGGGGGTCTTCTACGTTTTGTTTTGATATGTTTTGTTTTATTGTGTTTTTTATGTGGGTTTAATTGCATTTCTAGTATAGGTTGTCTCTTGAGCATTGATTTAATTTGAATTGAGCTATAATATATAACCAGGCAAATGATTATTAAGGTTATAACTCATGAAATTTGGATAAATGTTGCTTAGTTTGGGTGATTGACTTATTGTTGGTTATTGCTTTGCTTATGACTCCTACTTTTGAGCACTCATCCATTTGTAATGAACTAGTTGTATACTTAGAGAATGTTTATACGACCGAATGCTTGTGGGAGATATCAATAAGCTCTAGAACTCATTTAAACATCACTCAAAGCAATATACTTAAGTTTGATTAATTGGTCATGTGGTGGGTTGAGATGGAGCGTAAAACACACTCACTCATAAACACATACTTTGGGGAGATAGAGCGTAAAACGCACTCACCTATAAAAAAAGGAAGAAATAAAAATATCAAAAATCTTGTATTGGGTTGAGATGGAGTGTAAAATGCACTCGCCCATAAAAGCGGACTTAGGGTTAGATGGAGCGTAAAACGCACTCACCCATAAAAGCGAACTTAGGGTAAGATGGAGCATAAAATGCAATCACCTAAGATTCCTTTGATCTCAAATTTTTGGAATGTTTGATTTGTCTACAATTGTGATAAGTGATGTGTTAAGCATGTAGTTTTTGAAGTTTATTTCTTTCATAAGGTAATATGGTTGCATAAGCCAATCTGAGCTATAATTGGTTTAGTGCAAATGGATATACACACACGCTATCATTGTTATGAAAGTTTTTCTTTATCCTAACTTACTTACTTACTTTATGCAAGTTCTCTAACTCTACTTTTACGATCATGCAAGTTCTTTAGCCTAACTCTTACTTTGAGAAGGTTTTTTTATCCTTAACTTGTTCCTTATTACGCAAACTCCTAAATTCTATTATTGATCAAGTTTTAATCCTCAACTTGTTATTAATTATGCAAGTTTATTAACTCAATTCTTTCATTGAGCAAGATTATAACCTTAGCTTATAATTGTTTAAGCAAGGTTTGTTATAACATCCAATGCCTATGATTTCTAGTTCATTTCCAAAGTATGATTTCGATGTAGAATGTTGATTCACTTATGATTCATGACTATTCCATATCATATTATTATTGAACACTTGAAATGATATCAAACTTTATTGATTCAACTAATCATTAGTTGATGTTCGTCAAACTCTAAATTACTCTAGAAACCTATCCAAACCAAACTTCCTTTGGTGTGGACTCGTATGTTAAAACTGAGAGGAACAACCCTATTATAGGGGATTTATTACGCGTAAGCATTTAGATCGATGTTTGTGCACAATACATGGTACGAAGGGCTGATCACCCTAAGTACGGGGAGTCCCTATAGTTTTATGCCTGTTTAGGTTTAAGTTGAAAGAATACTTATAACCTTGGACATAGTTCATGGTCTTGTGACCCTAAGATAAATTTTAAATTCTGATTTCAGTTCTTGATTATCAATGATAGAGAATGTAATTCAGTTTAATTGAGCTTATTCATTGACAGTTACTATATTTTTATTATTCATTGCAATTTCAAGTGAGCATTTGTTTTGCTTACTCTTGCATATATAATCATTGCAGCTAAAGTTGAAAAGGTTGATGAGCCAACCACTAACAAAGGAAAAGGAAAGATGAACAAGTGTTGAAGACTTGTAAATCTATTGATTTTAATGTTGTCAAACTTTATTTTAGTTATGGTGATGTAATTATTTAATTTTCTGCACTTGATGAATGTTTTAAAGGTTAGATAACCTGAGAGATTTATTGATTAAGTTATGTAACCCTTAATGGGAAGATTTATTGTTTAAATCTTATTATATTTGGGTAGTTAGAAATGAATGAATGAAAATTGAACACCAAATCTTGTGGGAATGGAGTACCTAGATTTGGGGGTGTCACAAACAAAAACTCTCCTCCTTCTCTCCTTAAGCCCATGACAGCTTTCCTCTCTCTCTCTCTCTCTCTCTCTTGTTTTTCTCTTTAGCTTATTGGGGACTTAAGACTAGAAAATGAAGTAAATTGTTTTCTACCAAATGAGAAGACACTTATTTATAGCTACCAAAGTGTATAGATATAACATATATATGTATACATAATATCATTACATATCCCTTCTTTTTCTTTGCTTATCCCACATTTTAAGGGATTTAAATTTAATTTGCTAGATAGCTTAAGGACAAGGGCTAGGGAAAGTTGGTAAACAACTTTGAAAAATTTAAAGTAAGCATTTAAAGCCCCTCCCCCTCTCTATAGTCGGCAACCCCCTCCCTATAATCCAAAATTTGATTTTTTTAAATGCTTTAAATGACTATTTTATCTTCTAGAAAGTCCACACAAAATGGGCTAGGGTTTGGGCCAATCCATTTATTTATTTAGGCCAACAGTTAAATTATTTTGGGTCATATAATCTAACATATGCCCAACACATAAATTCCATACCCTTTCTATTTAATTAGGGTTACTAGTCCACTTATTTTGGACTTTAAATAATTACTGATATTAGTTTAATTACATAACCCAATTATACTAGCTTTAATTAGGTTAAAATAAAATCAGGTTAAGCTAATAAAATAAATCTCTTAAGCTAGTTCACTTAGTATATAATTAAATACTTGGACTCTTTAATAAATATAACACTTAGGTTAGCTAATCCTCAACATATATAAATATGTTTCAAGCCTTTTCCTTTCCATTACTTATTATATATATTTATTCAATAACACTATACATAAGTCACAAGGTATTCACTTCATTGATAAATAATTAATATCTTTATTTACAATGTGACCTAATATTTCAATCCAACCTTTCAATATGGCTTTGGCATATTCTTAATTTGGAATACCATATTAGTAACTTGTGTCATTTTTACAAGTCCTTTAATAATTAAATATTTAGGCTTGTTTACTATATTCATATGGTTTGTCATATATATTAATTTGACTTGCCATAATCTTAATCCTTTTTGGACTTTTATTAAGTTTCTAACACTTGACTACTAGGTTAGGCATAATTTTCATAGGCTTGTTTAATTAAGCTTTCCATTATTCTTGTATGATTAATTTAATTAATCATTTCTCTTGTTTGGCTAAAATATAGATAATAAATCTATAAGTATATATGTATCTACATGTATACATTCACTTTAACCTTATAATATCTCTTCATTTGAAATTTATTTCCTTGATAAATTTTCCACATACATAATCTCTTTCATCGATTAATTCACGTAAATTTAAATGTATTATACACTACAAAAAAATGGTCTATCAACGACCACCGTATGCGGTCGCCAATATGAGAACTAATGACCGCTTTTGGCGACTGTAACTGAATCTAGTCGCTATATAATAACAACGACCGCAGACGATCGTTGGTTAATTTTTGCTGCCCAAAAAATTGGTGCAATATGTTGGCGGGGGAATTTGTAGCGACCACTAAATTTTAGCGACCACATGCGGTCACTACTAAGTCCACATCATTAAAAAACAGTGACTGGACGCGATCGCGGATAGAAGTAGCTGATTCTTTAATACTAGAGAACCAAACAAAACGAGTTCAGTCGAACAAAAGAAGAAAAAGAAGAAGAAAGAAGAACAAGAAAAACAACAAGAAGAAGAACAACAACAAGAAGAATAACAGAGGGATATCGAAGTGAGAAGAGAGGGAGAAGAGTGGGAGAACAAAGCCGAGAAGGGAGAAGGGAGAAGAGAGAAGTTCAACGCCCATCGGCCACCGACCACCTGAACGGTCGCTGCCCACTGACGCCTGAACAGCCACCGCCCACTGCCTAGGTCTCTTGCAAACAGGTAATATTTTTATGGATTTATATGTATTTATATGTATTTTGCACAATATTATTTAAAAATCTATGCGATTGAGTGATTGATAATTATTTATTTTGTTGGTATTGAATGTGACTTGTATAGTTTTCAATTTTAGCTACTGGGTTGTATTAGTATTGTCTATATGTTTATATTTAGGGGTGTTTAATTGGGATATATTTTCTGTTAATTTTGTGATCAAATTTTAGAGTATGAAATCATTGAAATTTCAGAGAATATTTGTAATTTGAAGAAGATGAGTAATTATATATGTAGCATTACTGGGGACAAGAAGTGAATGATTGAACTATTAATTATTTTAATTTAGCATTACTTCAGACTATTTTATCTTATGATAGGATATTAATAGCCCTATAGGCTTGTCGACGTCGGGATTTTTATTTGTCCCTTTCTATTCTTATCTTTCGGTGTTCTCATTTTAGGTGAGATTTGTTTGAAAAAATAAGTTTGAAAAGGTTCGACATGTATATGTCGATGATTTGACTGTTTTGAGAGTCACCAGTTGATTATTTTTAAATGGTTGCACCAACTCAACCGGTGAAATGTTTGCACAAAGACCTAGTGATGTGACACTGTTTAACTAGTCTGGAAAATTGAAGTTCGTTAGGGTCCGGGGGCTTGATTAAGCGGAGGGGAGGTGTTAGGCACCCCCCGATTTCCGAGATAACACAGTTACCGCCACTATTCATTAAAACTTTTATCTGTGTATGTGTGTGTTTGTGAGTTAGGTCTAGGTGCAATTGTTTGGAAGTAGTGTTATGTCTCATTTGCACCTATATACAAAGGGTTTGACTTTTGTATAAAAGTTCAATTTTAACAGGATATAGCAGTGATGTTTTGTAAAAATAGATTTTTCAAACCCTTATGCTTAATAGTAATTGAGGCCTATGATACTTCCATTTTATTATGCTCAGCTTGATTGCTTTTATTTTTGAGATGTGAAGCATTTTCGAGAAAATAAGATACATAGAAGTGCCGAACTCCTTGTGGGCATGAGAGCCATCTAAGGATATTCAGACACCGTAGATAATTTACATGCTGGCTGTAGCTGCAAAACGTCCATTACGGGAACCGAATCTAGATTCAAAAATTGAATATGTGATCACATGATTCCTAGGCTCACATGAAAAATCAATATATACAAAAGCTAGAAAAAGAACTGGATTTGAGTAAATCTAAACCATTCCAGCTTCAACGATTCTAGTTTAGTCACCATGAACCGATTAAAGTGAGAAATAGCCAGATTGAGGCAGATCTAGCCCGCATGATGAATGATTAAATATCTACATTATGAAAGCGATTAAAGTAGATATTTTTATAAAAGTGGTATATATATATATATATATATATATATATATATATATATATATGAATGATTAACTACCACGAAGTGAACTCCAGGCATGACTTTGAAATGTAAATATATATATATATATATATATATATATTTACATTCTTTTATATACATATATATATATAAAAAGTGATAAATGGCCACAAAGTAAACTCCGAACTTTGTGAAATGTATATAAATATAAATATATTTCGATTGAGCACGGATCACGATATCCGGCGTTTATGGTATATATATATATATATATATATATATATATATATATATATATATATATATATATATATATATATAGAGCGATAAAAAGCTTAAAAATATGAAAAATCTTACGATTGAATGCCAAGAAGACTTCAAATAGCTTTAGACGCCTGAAAACTTGGTTTCCACTGGTTAAATTTTAGTATATAGCAAAAAAAGAGCGTACAAGTGTTTAGAAAGAAGAATCACTCAGTTTAGAGCATTCTAGCAGTGTTTACAGACTGAAATGGACAGAGTTTTCTCTCATTTTCTCTTTTTTTTTCAAATGAGCAGCCAAGAGCTCATATTTATTGACCAAGGAGCGATTGGTCAACTCATGGCAATGCCAGGTCTGGTTGTCCCGAGTCCATGAGTCCTTTCTAAATCTCGAAGTATGTGCTGGCTTCGAACCTTCATAACTTTCAATTTGGGAATCTGATAAATGCGTGTTGTACCTTTTTGGAATGCTGTTGTCGAGAGCTACACAATGACATGAGATTAGACGTTATACGAAGCTGGGAAGATGGGTCCACGACCAGATCTCCATGTCTTCAAATTCTATCCGGTGTGCTATCTTGTGTAGTAGTCATTCGAGATTTTGAGCTATGGTTCTTGTGGGACACCTTGTATGCAATGTGGATTGAAATGTGTTGAGACGACGTGAATGTGGTATTAAGGTGGAAAAATGACGATTTTTCTCCTCACTGGGGTTATCTCCGGCTTTTATGCAGATGTAACAGTCGTTGCTCAGGGTTATCTTTGAGATTAGGCTGCTGTGAATGCTGAATGTCCTCGGGGTTATCTCCGAGATGTGCATGACCTCCCGGGGTTATCTCCGGGGTTAGAACTGAGTATCCCAGGGTTGTCTCCGGGGTTGAAAATGACTTTTTTGGGGTTATCTCCGGAACTATAACTTTAATCCTCAGGGTTGTCTCCGAGGTTGGAACTAAATATCTCGAGGTTGTCTCCGAGATTGAAACTGAGTCTCTCGGGGTTATCTCTGAGATTAAAAACTGAACTTCCTGGGGTTGTCTCCGGGGTTGAGCCTATTTAACTTCCAGGGTTATTTCTGGAATACGATTTTGCCCTCCTGCAGGGTTAGTAATAGGAATGCAAAATTTTGAGTGTCTACAGATGCCTCTCTTTATCATATTCATGCAATATAATGGCATGGATAAGATAAATATCACTAGACACTTGAAATGTGGCAAGATAAGCATGAGGCAAATGCAATACAGCATGATGCAATGTATGCTGAATGTTGTTTGTTGAACCATTTTCCAATGGGATGTGACAACTGTCTGCTCCCACCGCTTTTGTTAAGGGGAATGGCGTTTGTTGGGTAAAATCTAATTACGCACAACACGCAAGTATACGTGGTCAATAAGTAATAAAGTGATAAGTTGAGTATCGTTCCCACAGAGAATTAGTTAACAAGAATTACCAAGTACTAACATATAACCAATTTAATCTTATTTAAACGAATGATTTAATAATTTAATTTAAAATAGTTAAACAAACTATTACTAACTATCCCTAGAATGAAACAAGATATTAAAGACTTGAGATTACAATTTCACTTATTGTTTCATTTAAGTCAACACACTTCCTGTTAAGCCAAGTTATCTATACTGGATTGTTAATCAAGAACACGAAAGTAAAATATGGCCATCTCTCAATGCACCATATTCATATCAAATCAAATCCATAGATGATAGAATCAAATTGAACACCCTAATTAACTAACCCACTATATCTCTATGTGAATTACCATTAAAAAGGGTTTAAGCATAAGTTCTTATTAGACTACATATGGCGTAAAGGCATATCTCTATCCTAAACATAAATCATGAATTCCATCTATGCAAAAATCACAAACACATGCTATCATGATCAGATCTAAATCTATACTTCATCTCTCGAGTTCATATAGATTATCACGGTAATTGTTAGCTAGGCAATTAAGCAATTAAGTCCAAATCATAATAGACAATCCAAATATAGCTAATAAGACTAACAAAGAAGCATATCAAAGTAAACTACACAATAAGATCCATAGTAACCTCAAACAAAGAATTAGTTCATGATTATTTAATTAAAACTAAGAATCCACAATTGAATACACATTAAAAGACAAAGATAGAAGAAGATGAGAAGATATAATCTATTGTCTGTAGATTTGAAGCTCCATCCTTGCTTCTACTTTGAATCTTCAATGGTCTCTAAGTTGCTTCAATCTCCAAATCTAATTAGAACTAGTGTTTTGATCTAATCTAATCTAATAGAATCATCTTTCTAATCAAATCTATCCCCTCTCTTTTATGCCTCTCAACATGTATTTATAGTTTACAAGTCTAATTTTTAGCTTAGGAACAAACCCAATCCAATTTGGAGTCAAAAAGATATCAAAATTCGATCCAAAACGCATAAAAAACGTGTTCTGGCCCATACCCCCGCCCCGACGGACTTTTTCTCTTGGCTAGGCCCGCCCCGGTGGGCTATGCAACTGTTTTGCAGCTGGTACCCCCGCCCCGGCTGGGGGTTTCCTTAGTAAAAGCCCGCCCCGGCGGGCATCATTTTTCTGCTGAAGTGTCCTTTGGTTAAATGGCCATAACTTTTGATCCGTGAGGAGTTACGGGGTCTGCAGCCTATCAAATCGAATATATCGACGAGCTCTACAACTTTCATTCTTTGAGAATTGAGAAATAACAAACGGATGAAGGCAAAAATTGGTCTGAAAGTGACTGCTATACAAATGGCCACCCAAAATAGTGACGTTCGACGTCCGTTGGTACAAATGTCATAACTCTTGCATCCGAACTCCGATTGGAATGATTCAAGATGTTCTAGAAAGCTAAGAAGAAGCTCTACAATGTAACCCAAGTCCTAAGCCAAGAATATGAAATAAACATGAAAGCCCAAACTATGTCCGGATTGCTTTTCTTTGCAATTTCATACCAATTCTTTGCAATTTCAGCTCCCAAGCATACAATCTACAAAATGAACACAAAATGCATGAAAAGTAACTAAGAAATATGAGATTAAACAACTAATTCAAGTAAAAAAAATACCTAATAAGTAGGTATAAAACCTACTTATCAAATACCCCTAAACTTAAACTGTTGCTTGTCCCCAAGCAACACAATATAATGCAATCTACATGCTATGAAATGCAACTAATCTATATGCCTACGAATCCAGCAGTATTACTAAACACAAGTCTATTCAACCGGCCTTAGAGAAATCAAGTAAACATGATAATACATTATATCAAAACCAATCAACAATTTCCTAGTCAATCATCAAATCTTAAACTGTTATCACTGATATAGTGTGTGTGTGCTCCACAATAATGTTAACTGATATAAAATCAAATTTAACACATAACAAGTCTCTTCGAAGGCATCATACAGTGTAAACTCAAGAAATCCAAAAATAAGCTAGATCCAACTAAAATCAAATAATTACCAATATCGAGGGTCAACATGGGATACTTATGCTTTATTTTTCCTTACGGGGGCTTTTTGCTCTTTTCCCGTTTTATTTTTTTTTTCTTTTTTGGTTTATATACACATAGCTATGCAATGTCTTATTCCCTTAGGCTTTTCAATGCTACCTTAACGAGCTTTCGACCAACGACTCCCATACCATTAAGACCTTAGGGCGCTAGGTGTAAAGACAATCCCCTCGGGCTTACTTACTCAAGTAACAAAGGCCACAAAACTAGACAAGCACGCCACGGTGTTTATTCAAACTTTTTTATCTTTTATTTTTTATCTTTTTTTATATAGCTTATATACCCCAAATATTCCCTCAAACTTAGGTTCTTATCTAACTTTAGCCATCTCTGCTTATTCATGACTTTCATTCATTCAAACTAGTATTATCCTTAAGAAATCCATTATGTATCAATTTAAACTTAATCAGTCAACAAAGTTGTTTCTAACGTGCTAACCATGATTATACTCATTTCAAACAGGAAAAGATTCAAGTCATAACAAGAAATCCCATCAAAGCTCTAATAATTAGTACTATACTTGTCTACTCAATTCCAATCTCATCATTGGCCAAAATAAACTGAACTATCTAACAGCTGGAATCATGCAAGATGAACATAATAACTAACTATTATTTTTGAATTTTTGATTTGATTTTTTTCTCTCTTAATAATGAACCTAAACTAAATTAACAACATATGCAAAATAACATAACATAAACATGAAACTAAATATGCAATAAAGAACTAAACTAAACTCCCCCAAACTTAGCAATTACAATGTCCTCATTATAAGAATATAACGATAAGTAGAAGAGAACTTCCCTGTAATCAGCTAAGCTTGAAGTGATGATGGCGATGGCGGCGACGATCATTTTCCTATCCACTGAACCTCCAATACCTGCAATGAAGAGAGACAACATGGAGTAGAATAGCACTTTGGTATATAACGTGATTCTTATCTACTAAATAAACTATGAAAGCATATAAATATAAAAATTCATGGGTTGCCTCCCAGTCAACGCTTAATTTATAGTCTTTCAACCTGACTTTGTCTGGTCAACACTATCCAATTCCTCGTCAATAATTGAGGAACCCTCCATCCATCAGAAATAATGTAGCTTTCAGTAGGTTCCCATTTGTGCTAGCCATTGTATTAAAGTCACCTAGCATGCTTTGTTTTGGTATGATCTTAATCAAGAACATCCCACAGTTAGGTGTTTTCTCCATTGTGTATGTGATCACTTTGGGGCATGGAAGCTTGTCACACACAATGGGCTCTTCGTTTATCTTCTCTTTCTCGTCCCACCATGGATTCAAAATTGTACTCGCTCTTATGTCATCAAGAGCTTCACCAACGACATGACTACCAAGTGGGCATAATTTTGCAAATCTGACCGACTCTTTAATCTTTGGTAGAGACCCATTTAGATCTTCGTCGACCTCTATTTTATTATCCCCAATTGTCTCCACACTTCTGATATCTTGTGGCTCATCCAGTTGTAGATTTGGTTCGGGTTCTCCGTCAATTTCGTCATCCATGTCATTACACCAATTGTTTGGAGGAAGGTTGCTTACGGCTTTGGTCATTTGATCTATCTTATTCTGAAGATTCTGAATTGACTTCTCTTGATTAATCATTCTCTCCTCATTTGATGCTATGAACTTGGACAACAATTCCTCCAATCTCGAATTATCTGTCTCAATTTTGGAATCCATGTATTGAGGACCATGAGTTGAAGTGGTGATGAGTTGTTCCATCTGGTGCTGAAAATTGTGGCTCGATATTTCTTGACTCATCATCCTCTCCTCTTGGTTTGCTATGACCTTTGACAGTAATTCCTCCAACTTTGACTTTTCTTCTTTTAATGGAGGTTTACATAAAAATTTAGGTGTGTATGTTGGATTTGGAGCGTAGTATTGGTCTTCATAAGTATAGCTCCATGACGAATCCGGGTGATACCCCCAAACTTGATGATAATTAGTATATGTATAATCGTTGAGGTATTCACCACCATGTTGTCCCGGCCCAAAACTAACGGTACATTGATGACTCGGATGATTACCAGCACAATAATTGCAAGTAACTGCTATCCTTCAATTACGTTGGGCTGCAACAACGTCCAACCTCCTCGAAAGTTCTTCAATCTGTGCTGATATTGCGAAAAATGCATTAAGTCCATCAATCCTTGTTTCCTTTGGTTGAGTCATTTTTGCTATCCTTCGACTCTGTTGGATTGCGATAAACTCCAACGTCTTTGAATTTGCCTCAATTTGTACTAACTCTACAACAAATGTATTAAGTCCATCAATCCCTGTTTTCCTTGGTTGAGTCATGTTCGTGTATCGCCATTGATAGGCAAAGTCATCCATGGTACCTGAAAAGAGAGAAATATAGGAAGAGAAATAAAAATAAAAAAAATGTTTAAATTAAGACTAATTTGATTAAAATTAATATTGGTAAAAAATATTAAACTAATTCCCCGGCAGCGACGCCAAAAACTTGTTGGGTAAAATCTAATTACGCACAACACGCAAGTATACGTGGTCAACAAGTAATAAAGTGATAAGTTGAGTATCGTTCCCACAGAGAATTAGTTAACAAGAATTACCAAGTACTAACATATAACCAATTTAATCTTATTTAAACGAATGATTTAATAATTTAATTTAAAATAGTTAAATAAACTATTACCAACTATCCCTAGAATGAAACAAGATATTGAAGACTTGGGATTACAATTTCACTTATTGTTTCATTTAAGTCAACACACTTCCTGTTAAGCCAAGTTATCTATACTGGATTGTTAATCAAGAACACGAAAGTAAAATATGGCCATCTCTCAATGCACCATATTCATATCAAATCAAATCCACAGATGATAGAATCAAATTGAACACCCTAATTAACTAACTCACTATATCTCTATGTGAATTACCATTAAAAAGGGTTTAAGCACAAGTTCTTATTAGACTACATATGGCATAAAGGCATATCTCTATCCTAAACACAAATCATGAATTCCATCTATGCAGAAATCACAAACACATGCTATCATGATCAGATCTAAATCTATATTTCATCTTTCGAGTTCATATAGATTATCACGATAATTGTTAGCTAGACAATTAAACAATTAAGTTCAAATCATAATAGACAATCCAAATATAGCTAATCTTAACTAACAAAGAAACATATCAAAGTAAACTACACAATAAGATCCATAGTAACCTCAAACAAAGAATTAGTTCATGATTATTGAATTAAAACTAAGAATCCACAATTGAATACACATTAAAAGACAAAGATAGAAGAAGATGAGAAGATATAATCTATTGTCTGTAGATTTGAAGCTCCCTCCTTGCTCCTACTTTGAATCTTCAATGGTATCCAAGTTGCTTCAATCTCCAAATCTAATTAGAACTAGTGTTTTGATCTAATCTAATCTAATAGAATCATCTTTCTAATCAAATCTATCCCCTCTCTTTTATGCCTCTCAACATGTATTTATAGGTTACAAGTCTAATTTTTAGCTTAGGAACAAACCCAATCCAATTTGGAGTCAAAAAGATATCAAAATTCGACCCAAAACGCATAAAAAACGTGTTCTGGCCCATACCCCCACCCCGGCGCACTTTTTCTCTTGGCTAGGCCCGCCCCGGCGGGCTATGCTACTGTTTTGTAGCTGGTACCCCATACAAGCGAAGGTTTTCTAGTAAAAAAGCTAGCCCGACGTCATCATTTTCTACTAAAGTGTACTCTGGTAAATTGGCCATAACTTTTGATCCGAGAGGAGTTACGGGGCCTTCCACCTATCAAATCGAAGATATTGACAAGCTCTACATTTTTCATTATTTGAGAATTGAGAAATAACGAATGAATGATGGTCGAAATTGGGCTGGATGTGACTGCTATGCAAATGGCCACCCAAAACAGTGACGTTCGACGTCCATTGGTACAAATGTCATAACTCTTGCATCCGAACTCTGATTGGAATGATTCAAGATGTTCCAGAAAGTTAAGAAGAAGCTCTACAATGTAATCCAAGTCGCAAGCAAAGAATATGAAATAAACATGAAAGACCGAACTATGTCCGGATTATTTTTCTTTGCGATTTCATATCAATTCTTTGCGATTTCATACCAATTCTTTGCAATTTCATCTCCCAAGCATACAATCTACAATATAAACACAAAATGCATGAAAAGTAACTAAGAAACATGAGATTAAGCAACTAATTCAAGTAAAAAAATACCAAAAGTAGGTATAAAACCTATTTATCAGCGTTGTCCATGATAACCCTATTGAACTACTTGGATGTCTACTTGACTGGTAGTTTCCAAAGCTCACAAGAATCTCCTGATGCCATGCTGGAGTTATTGCCAGTAGTTTGAACTGTCCATCAGTGTTATTCGAGCCTGATTTGCCGACAAGTTGCAAAGATGTCTTTAAAATATTTGGAATGGATGTTTCTCCATGATTGAGACGACAAGATGTTGACATTGGGGTTATCACCAAAGTCCTTAATCCTCATTACAGGCTTTCCACCGAAGATGATTTTCTCATGTGCGAGAGACTCTTGGGGAATTGTGTTATGAATGCTGAGGATCTGTATAACAGATTCCATCATTGGTCCTCCCCGATGAGGATGGTTTTCCACGATTTGCATTGTCAGGTCTTTTTGACGCTTCCCTGGAGTTATTGCTAATGACTGATAATGTCAGGGCTGCCTGACCTTCAGTGAAATGTCCTTCAATGGTTAACATCATCGGACCATCTCCGATGCTTCGCTGGAGTTACTGCCAATGGCTGATAATGTCAGGGCTTCCTGACCTTCGCTAAAATGTCCTTCAATGATAATCGAACTACCTCCAACGCTTCGATGGAGTTACTGCCAATGACTGATAATGTCAAGGCTGCCTGACCTTTGCTGAAATGTCCTTCAACGGTTAACAATGCATGAAATCTCTGCTGGGGATAGATTTCTGACGAGAGATATGCTTTTGATTGTAATTACAACCTAAGTGATGGCACCAAACCTTTGTGAGGTATTGCCAAGGGTAGATTTCAACAAATTTGATCATCGTCTTTATAAACCTTATGTTTGGGTGAATACCAATGATTGATATGTAGACCCGTAGTTTGGTCTTTGAAAATCAGGATTTCAGGCTTTTCCGCTTAATCGCGTAGCGTCTTTTTTCTTGATTTGACTTTTCAGCTTGTGGGACCTCCTTTTCAACTCAGATTTGATCAAGCTGAAGGGGGTGGGGACCACCCAGGGTAGCTGTAGATGGACCCACGGCTGTCACGAGTACACTCGCGGCCACTCGTGGGGGTGTATATCTCACTTTTTTCCCTTTCATAAGTCATTTTCAACTTAAAGCCACACAGGAAATCTGAGATTTCATCTTTTGATCTACTGAGTTCGGGCTGCTTTCTGCAAAATCCGTCACTGTACAGTTGTTCTGCACTATCCTGGTAATGTTTATATGTTTTCTTTTCTAGTTTTAACTGTTGGATAGTGACATATCATATAAAATGCTTCAAAACACATAGTAGTGAATATGCATGCTCATATGACTTGATAAAAATTATTCAACATAATAAATGTTAGTATTTAACCATTTTGAACGTATTAATGTGAAAAAAATTTAGGTGTGAGGAGGAGAGCTTTAGATGTGCCTCGGCCTCGTCCAGCCCGACAGCCTGTCGGTTGACAGATTTAGTGATTCGTCCTATCCGGGTTGAGAGACTAGATATTGAGGACGAGGATGAGGATGAACTCGTTGCGGATCCTGCTCCTTCCATTCCTCGTAGGGAGCTTCTAGCCATAAATGTGACGAATCCAGAGCTTCTGAATGATTTGAGTCGTCACCCCTCGATCTATCTACATGCGAACGAGGTAAAAACTCTATGGTTCTTCCTTTTCCCATTTGTGGGAGCAAGGGTTTTTGATGCTGATTTGCATTGTGATGCAGGTTCCCGGCTTTATGCAGCCCAGAGGGAACTAGTTCAACATACATTCTCTATACCAGACTCTTCATCTAGAGTATCGAGATATTATGCATGCTTGGGGCTTTGAGGCTTTCTTCTCCATCCTCCCCCGTCATTGTCGCTGGGGTTACCTCAGGGCCTTGTCTGAGCGCTGGTTTACCCAAACACAGTCTCTCCATTTGCTGGATTATGAGGTGATGATGACACCGATGGATTGGCGGTTCATCACTGGGATGGAGTTTTCTGGGGCGCCAGTGCCTTTTGTGGCTGACATTTCCCTGACTGCCGTCAGATCCTTGCTAGGAGTCCCAGCTGTGACGCTCAAGGGCAGGACAGTCCGTACTAGTCCTTTGAGTGTAGATTCCGTGAGCGGGGCTTTGAGTGAGCCATTACCCAATTATTCAAGGGTTAGAGATCGCATCCTTCGATGATTGTTTTTGATCATCCTCAGGGGTTGCTTCCTGGATAATAACTCTTCCATGGTGTCATTCACTTTAGTTAGCGCCACACGGGATGTGGACCGTATTGGAGAGTTTGATTGGGGCTCCTACACCTTTGCCTACTTTCTCAAGAGAATGCGCCTACGCTTAGAGGGTGTGACAGAGGCTTGGCTAGGGTTCTACCCATTCTTGTTGGTGAGTATTTTCTATTTTGATTTCCCTTGTTTGGGTTAAGAGTTTGACTGACCACAAATACTTGATCTTGTATTGGCATGTTTGGGCCTATGAGAGGCTCCCATATCTTTATCTCGTTAGCCTATTAGGTTTAGACACCTATCCACGGGGATGGCGATGATATCACTTCACTTTAGCGAAGGTTTCTGTAGCTGAGGGTTTTACCCATTCGTGCTTACAGTTGGAGTTGTTGATAGTCGATGCCATTACAATCCAATTTGGATAGGTTGGATGATGTGGACATCAACACTATTGACTTCTTCTGATGCATTTCTTGATATATCTTTTGATAGGCCTCTGTTAGATATTGGGTGGTTGTGCCCCATTCTCATTATATCTTTTGATATGCCTCTATTAGTTGTTGGGTGGCTGTGCCCCATTTCCATGTATTTTCCAGTTGTACACAGAGATGATGTATTTAGATGATGATGTACTTAGGAATGTATGTATACTATTTTCCATTCCCTACATCATATTATCATTTGTTGTTTATTATGTATGCATTATGTTTATGGACATGCATTTCTAGATATGAGTTTAGCATTGACCCTGAGATGGTCTTATGACACAGCCCTATAGATGTTTTCATCGACAGTCAGCCGAATTCAGCATACCCCACCAGTATTAGTGGCATCTTCCTTGAGATTGTGGTATGACAGTTTGTTCTCCATAGATAGGGTGATAGTTGATAAGTTGCTGCGTTACTCTATGACCCTCTTGACATTTCAGGCTCCATCGGGCTTTGTAGAGGGCATGCTAGAGCATTGGGTACTAGATAGGCAGGTATTCAGATTTGCTACCCAGGAGCATTGGGTTCCACTTTGGAGGAGTATGAGCGTCTTACAGACTTGCCATTAGATAGGCCTTGCGCTCGAGATGGTATGGGTGACATGGCCCACTTGTTTATGACCTTCTGGTGCTTGAGGCACGATTTGCCAGACACAAGATTTCCTCGGGGCATGTAGTGTCCATGAGTTTCTTGATTGACAGATTTGGGTTATTGGATAGCTATCTGCGATACTCTAAGGACTTCACCATTTCTAAGGGTGATAAGCATGTCGCCCATGTAGACATACTCTTGATATGTATAGTGGCTTATCTGTACATGCCATTGTACATGGACCACCTAGATATCGGCGTGATCATGGTAGTTCATGCTCTTTGGGAGGGACATACCATCTTACTGATGATTCTGGCAGAGACCTTGAGGTCAGCCACGTATTGCCATACCCATTCTATGGGGATGTTTATAGGCAGTTCAATCTTGTTGTACGTGTGGTTTATGACACACTTGAGACTGATTGACACCTTCCAACGCCATGGGTATTGTTTTTCCCACGAGATAGCCATGTTATATTCCTTCCAGCTGGCAGAGGGTACAGACGCAGCTTCTTGGTTGGCTTTCTTGTCAGGGATTGAGGATCTATTTGATATTTTGTCGTGTTTAGGGCTTAGCTCTCCCTACATCTTTAACACTCATGCAGCTGGCATGGACTATCTTCCTCTGGCTGGTTTAAGGGGTGTGACCACATATCATCCATTGGCTGTGATGGCACAGTTTGACCAGTTTTATGATGTTTATCCCTGTGACAGGGTAATGGGTCAGCGTTTGTCATCTCGACTTCTATCAATAGAGGATTTGTTCAGGATTTATACCCGTTGGACCCAGCGTGAGAGGGCTAACTTTTCTACTAGCCATCCAGGTCGTTCTACAAAGTATTCTACATGGTTGAAGGCAGAGGTTGCATCGGCTGGGGTTGTATCCTCAGAGACGGGTATTGATTCTGATAGTGGGGAGCCTATGGAGTACCCTGATTCTCCCACTAAGGATGAGCTATTTACTGGGTTGTCAGTAGCTCTGGTTGATTCCCCCAATATTCTTGCTACTGTGACTCCACATTCTGCAGAGTATTTATAGTAGAGTTTACATCAGATGACGTTTGAGAGGGATCAGGCTAGGGCCTTGGTGTTGACAGCTCTTTCTGATAGAGATGCCGCTCTGGTTGAGAGAGATGATGTGATAATTTGATTGTTTGAGTTGTGATTCTGGGGACAGAATCCTTGTAAGGAGGGAAGGATGTAACAATCCGGAATTTCAAATTATAATTTTAAATATTTATTTAATTATAAATATTTATTTGAGGTGTTTATTGTTGAATAAATATTTTGTTGATGTGATGGTTGTTAGTAAAAATTTATGAATTTAAATTTATTAGATAATAGTCTAAATTAATTGAATTTATAATTTAGAGAGTTGTAATATAGCATGAGATGTTATATTGTTGTTTTAATTTAATAATTTAAAGCGGTATATTAAATTATTAAATAAAATTATAATTTTGTGATACTTGTTTAAGTGGAATATTTATTTAAATATAGTATGTGTAATTAATTTATTTGATTAATGTTAGATATGAAAATCCAAATAAATAATATGTGATTATAAATTATAAACTAAATGGTTTATTAAAATAAAATTAAAGGTGTTTAAATTAGTTATGACCAAACAAGGCTGAAAATATTAAGTCTTTATTTTAAAGACTTTTTGCCAAACAAAGCCTTAGGGTTTTTGGATTTTTGATTTTTGAATTTTTAAATAATATAAATAGAATAAATAAAATAAATAAATTAATAAATAAAATATAATTATAATCTAAACGTTATTTTGTAACTAATAGTCTAATAATGTGCGTATTAAGGTTTATCAGTTCTAAATTTTTTTACGCTTAAATTAGCTTTATGTTGATCTTTGAGAAAGAGAGAGAGAAATTGAGAGAATTGAGAGAGCTTACAATTTCCAAAGCAATTTCCAATGAATTTTAGCAAGGATTACAAGCTAATTGAAGGTATTTTACATAACCTTAGTATTGTGTATGTGTGTGTGTGTGTATATATATATATATATATATATATATATATATATATATATATAGAGCCCTTCATGTGTGGGTTGCTTATATAGATGTCTTTATCTGACACCCCTTTTTGGATAGTTGATAAACTTATTGGAAGGTGAGATTGAAACATAAATATACCAAGCCAAACACACTTATCTATACAAAGCTTTTATTTTAATATGAGGACCCCACATAGTCAACATGTTGTCGGTTTGTTTAAATAAAAGCAATTTTTAATATTAAATAATGCTAAATAGACAAGACTCTTCAATTTGTTAAAAAAAAAAATACCAATAAGGACAAGCTCTTACGACTTGTAAAAAAAAAAAAAAATACCAATAGGAACAAGCTCTTACGACATAAAAAAAAAAAAAAAAAATCTAAAATCTAAGCCAAGCACAACATCTTAGAAACATATAAAAAATAGTAGCACAAGTTCTTTATTTGCTATTTTTTATAACAATATTTGTTATTTTATAAAACAAATATTTTTATAAAAACAAATATTTTTATAATAACAAATAAAGAATATAAAATATTTTATAAAAACAAATATTTTTATAATAACAAATATTTTATAATTCTTTATTTGCTATTTTATAAAAAATATTTTATATTCTTTATTTGTTATTTTATAATAGGATATAAAATAAGATATAAAAATATTTTTATAATTCTTTATATAACAAATAAATGCTATTGTTATATAAAATAGGATATAAAATATCATAAAGAATTAATATTTTAAATTAAAGTGGGAAGAAATTAATATATTTGTTATATAAAGAATTATAAAAATATTTTTATATCCTATTATAAAATAACAAATATTTTTATAAAAATAGCAAATAAAAATTATAAAAATATTTGTTTTATAAAATATTCTTTATTTGTTATTATAAAATAAAATATTTGTTTTATAAAATAACAAATATTGTTATAAAAATAGCAAATAAAGAACTTGTGCCACTATTAGATTTTTATACAATAGGAAGAGGTTGTGCTTAGGTTTAGATTTTTTTTTTTTTTTTTTAGCGTAAGAGCTTGTCCTGCTTTCTAATTTTTTTTTACGTTAATGAAGAGCTTGTCGATTCGGGCATTATTTAATATTAAAAATTACGTTTTTATACAATAGGAAGAGGTTGTCTTAGGTTTGATTTTTTTTTTATACTGTTTAGTACAATGTACATGCATCGTATTATTTAATATTAAAAATTCGTTTTAGTTAAACAAACCGACAACATGTTGACTATGGTGGGGTCTCATATTAAAATAAAAGCCGCTTACAAGTTGTGTTGCTTATATATTTTATGTTTCAATCTCACCTTCCAATAAGTTTATCAACCCGGTCCAAAAGGGGTGTTACTGCAATACCCATAGCAACCTATTTGCTATGGAAGGGCTCCCTATATATATATATATATATATATGAATTTACGACATGAAGTTTTAAGTTCTGTGAATTCTATTTCTTTCAAATTGTTGGTAAACAACTAAATTATGATGATTATATGTGTTGGTTATGTTTGAGTTGTATGTAAACAAGGAATTTGGTATGCTAATTACAGTTAAAAGTAGGAAATAATGACAGTGTTTGTATTTTTCATATGGCTTGTGTAAGTACCAATTTTGGTGGATGATTCGTATGCTAAACTATAAATTGAGTCTTGTTTATGCTAGTTCGTTAAGAAACGAAGAGAACATAGTTGGAACGAAGTGATTTGGTATAAAACTGAGATTATAGTGATGATTTTTGTGAAGGATATCAAAAAATTGAGTTTTTATATGAAAACATAAAATTTAAGAAATTAAATTAGTTAAAATGGTTGTTAAATTATTCTATATTGATGAATATATGAGGAAACATGTTTATGATATTTTTATATCAATTGTATGTGTTAATATTACTGTTTAATGGGTGAAATTCGTGTTAGTTGGGCTAAAGTTGAAGCTCTTGTTCATAGCCTTTACGGTTACTGCATGCCTTTAAGCCTTGGTATGCTATGCCAAGGCCGTAAATCTGGTGGAGCTGCGTCGGTCCCAAGCTTGTGTATGGCACAGCTGCGCCATACCCTGTCCCGAGACAATGACTTCTGTTGCTGCTGCAGATCTTGGGTACCCTTATAACTTGGTCTAAGGTTATGGTAATGTGTCAAACATGTAGTAAGAAGGTTAAAACAGAACCGTGATGTGTAATTGATATTTTCAACTTTATAAAAATGATTAGTAAGTTATGAGTGTATTGTGTTATAACTTAGTGTACACAATGAATGTTAGATAAGTGTTGTGAAGCCAACACTTAGAATTTCTTAAAGTATATATAGTAACATAAGACTTGTACGAAATTAACAGGTCTAAATAGAAATAAGTGTTATGTTGGAAATTGAATGTTAGTATATCTAAGAGATATTGTGGTTTTAATACTATGTGTAGGTGAACGTGAGTTTTAATATTATAGCTTACGTTTGAGGCAAGTTTTCTAACTCTACACTTTTGTTAAGCTAGTTCTATTATTACATTGTGCAACTTTATTCTTATGATTGATCAAGTTTCCTATCTTAAATGTTATTGAACAAGTCATTTGTTCTTAAATTTCATTTGAGCAAGCTTTAACTCTAATTTCATTGGAATTCTCATTATGGTTGATTCATTCTAAGTTGTTTATAGTTAAGCAAGTTTCTTAAGTTCTATTCCTGTATAATGAACACAGTTTTTGAACTCTCGTCTCTATTATTGAGCTGTTTTATTACTTTGCATGAGTTATTACCATGTTGAGCAAGTTTTTAGTTTTCAGCTTGCTATCAGTTAATGTATGTTCAGTAATTTCATTTCTAATGTTATAAGATCCTAACCTTAGCTTGTTATTGTTCAAGCGAGGTTTACTATTTCATTCAATACTTATGTTTTAGTGATTTTTAAGCATAAGTTTAATAAATAGTTAGTTTATCTACAATTATTCGTTGTTCCATACCATGTTGTTAGTAATCAAATGTAGAGTTATCAAACTTTGTTGATTCAACTAATCCTTTAGTTGATGGTCGTTAATGTGAGATCCCGAATTTTATGAAATAAAAGTATTCAATTTTTCTATTTTGGTAAATAGTTAAATTGATAAATGTTTAAAGTTAAGGGTGATATTTGAAAATTTTGCAAAGTAAGCAAGTTGTTATAAAAAATATTAGTTGTGTGGAAATATTTGATTAGTGGGGAATATTCATTTTAACGAGGAATATTAAATGCGACGACACAATCATTAGTGAACCCTACAACGGAAGTATTATCCTAGTTAGAAAACGATGAGAATTATCTTTTATAAAAATAACAAATGAAGTTTTACCATTAAACCTGTTGAACTACACGGTAGTAAAAATACGATGTATGTCATGGTTGCATAGTAACACACAGTATTGATTATTGATGTTTACGTGAGAAGTCACTCAATTATACTCAATTATTGCTACAGTAATTGTTGCATCATATCTCTCATATTATTGATTCAATTATTATCACAGTATCATCTGCATAATATGATATATTATTAAATCAATAATTGAGACGACAAAGTTATTCATATTATTATTTGCAATATTGACAATGTCTAGAAGTTCTGTCAAGGAGAGGTTAGATAATCTAATTGCGCGCCAATAGGGAGAAATCCTTATCGGAAAACCCCCTCTTTCCTGGGAACGACCTGGTTGTTAAATATTGTGAGTTATAATATTAATGATGAATAAGTTCATGTTGATTAAAGATGAAATTGATAGTTCCATTGTGTTGGGATTATTAGTGTTAGTGGAAATCGACATTTATTTCGATAATAATTGATGTCTGGAAGTTATATTGACCAATAGGGTAATTAATCGGATAAATGAGCAATTAATTGCTACTAATTCACATGCTTATAACTATTTGTTCACATGTGTGTACTATTGATTCACATTCATGTACTATTAGGGGAGGTGGTGCAAGATTGATAATACTTACATGACTAAGTTAAAAATGGAGGTATACATAGAGGTACTATACTGTAATTCATATTTTCACATGTATAGAACTATTGATTCACATGATTGAACTATTGATTAACATGATGTACTATTAGGGGAGGTGGTGCAAGTTTGATAATACTTGCAGGACTAAATTAAAAATGAAGGAAAAGATGAAGGTATTATACTGTAATATTTTGAGCCCCAAAATGTGCAATTATTGAAACTATGTTCTTCTATAAATAGAAGCTCATACTTCCTTCATTTTGACCAAATCACTAAGACTCGCAAGAGCCATTATAGAGAGAGAAGCTATAGAGAGAGAAGCTATAGGGAGAAAGAAGAAGAGTAATCTGCTACTTCACTACTTCAGTATCCAGTCTTCTTCTGAGGTAAGGGGTATTATTTATTTCATATTCGGAAGAGATGTTATTTTTCGTATTCGTATGAATATTATATTAGATTCAATATTAAGTAAGGAATATCATCTTAGTTCAATATTAAATAGGAATATTATTTTAGATTCAATAGTAAATAAGGGTATTATTTCTTCGTAAATGATATTATTTCTTTCAATATCATTATGCCAGAATATTGGTACAAATTTTATTGTGAAATTTCTACCTTTTTGTGTCGAGGTTACTATTTACTCTAGTATTATTTACTCGGGTATTCGGGGCACTTTTCGTGCCGGAGTACTATTCACGAGTTACTATTCACGGGTTATTATTCACCCGATTACTATTCATTCTAGTATTATTCACTCGGGTATTCGGGGTACTTTTCGTGTCAAAGTACTATTCACGAATTACTATTCATAGGTTACTATTCACCCGGTTACTATTCACTCTTGTATTATTCACTCGAGTATTCGGGGCACTTTTCATGCTGGGGTACTATTCATGAGGTACTATTGCTGAAGTACTATTCATAGGGTACTATTCACCCAAAAAATATATTTCTTTTCCGTTCAAATTATTTTTGATACATGAATATTATTCTTGAATTTTACTCCAAAAGCAGTATCATGTTGACAAGTTGGATATTTTTAAACTCTGGATAAATTTAAAGTCTTTTCTATTTATCCTTGATTTCGTTTGAGTAATGGTTATATCATTGTCATCATCTTCATGCTTATATTGTGATGAAAGTCATCTTTGGCTTACGTGCATAGATGGACTGTTGATTATTGGTTTTACAGTTGTATATCTTTAGCTTATGTGCAAAGATGGACTGTTGATTATTGGTTTTATAGTTATATATCTTTGGCTTACGTGCAAAGATGGACAGGTGTATGGCATGATCATAACTACTGGTGATAATAACGAATATCCTTGGCCCGTAGTGCATTGATAATTCAATGATGTGATTGGCAGGATCATGACCATTAGTTAACAGTTGAATGTCTTTGGCCGTAGTGCACTGACAGACAATATATTGGTATAATCATGACCATTGGTTTTATAGTTGAATATCTTTGGCCCGTAGTGCAAAGGTAGACAACTGATTGGTATGATCATTGTTATTACATTTGAATATCTTTAGCCTTTGGGGTAAGGATATTGAGTAAACGTTCTATTAAGCCTTTGTGGCAAGGAGAAACTGTTGATTTACATGATTATAAATATGAATTATGGATTTAACTATAATCTTGATTGGTTTAAGTGAAGGCGGTGATGATAGTTCTTTTGTCTTCGGTATAACAAAGAAGCTGTTGTTGAGTATTACAGGAATGAAATATTAACGATGGACTTTTAATCTAGAAGAGATAGTAGACATTATGTTCTACTTGACTCTTCTAATAGATTGCTTATTCTGCTACAGTAAAACTTGTTGTCTATTATATTCTATCAGTTGTTATACTGTTAAAGGCTAAGGATAATTTATTCCGCATTATCTTAGTCATAATATTTCTTACTGGGCTAGTTGAGCTCACCCTTTTTTTTCATTGTTCTCTTCAGGAAATGAGAATATAGCTGGGACGAGTCGGGGAATGGAGTGATGGTCCAGGACAAGTGGCTTTAGTAGTCCTCACTATTCTATGAAATAGTGTGATAATAATTGTAATGAGGACTCCATTGAGTGTGGATATTGTCTAGAAGTCAATATTCATGTTTAAACTCTCGGCTATGTTTTGTCGTATTTTGCACGATAGTTATATAATTAAGTTTGTATTTGATTTATGTACCATGTATTTGGCGACTCAGAATGGGTGATGTATACCTGTTTTGGGGGCGTCACAGTTGGTATCAAAGCTTAAGGATATGATCCCTGGCTGAGATGTGAGATAAGAACAAGAAGGGGAGAGACGGGAAATTCCTTCGCTAGTATGACCTACCTAAGTTTATTTGGTATTTAATTGGTCAGTCAGAATATAGTGATAATATGTGGCATGTCAATTAACCTTTGTTTTGAAGATGTATTCTAGAATGATATCAAAAATACATGAGATGAGAAATGGGAAAATCATGATAGAGAGGAAATAACCGGGAAGGTACAATCCAAAAAGAAAGCAAGGTATTCTCATCTCTTCGAACGACCAGGTACGTAAATTTTGAGGGCGAAATTTCATAAGGAGGGGGAGATTGTGAGATCCTAAATTTTATGAAATAAAAGTATTCAATTTTTCTATTTTGGTAAATAGTTAAATTGATAAATGTTTAAAGTTAAGGGTGATATTTGAAAATTTTGCAAAGTAAGCAAGTTGTTATAAAATATTACGTTGTGTCGGAAATATTCGATTAAGTCGGGAATATTACGTTTTAACGAGAGAATATTAAATGCGACGGCACAATCATTAGTAAACCCCACAATGGAAGTATTGTATGTAGTTAGAAAACGACAAAATTATCTTTTATAAAAAATAACGACGAAAGTTTTACTGTTAAACTATTGAACTACCCGGTAGTAAAAGAAATGCGATAATATGCATGGTTGCATAGTAGCACACGATATTGATTATTGATGCTTCGTTAGAAGTCACTCGATTATACTCAATTATTACTTTCTGATAATTGTTGTACATATCTCTCGTATTATTGATTCAATTATTATCACGCATTATCATCTGCATAATATGATATATTATTAAATCAATAATTGAGGGCGACAAAGTTATTCATATTATTATTTGCAATATTGACAATGTCTAGAAGTTACATCGAGGAGAGGTTAGATAATCTAATTAAACGCGATAATAGGGAGAAATCCTTATCGGAAAGCCCTCTTTCACAGGAATGACACAGTTGTTAAATATTGTGAATTATAATATTAATGATGAATAAGTTCGTGTTGATTAAAGATGAAATTGATAGTTCCATTATGTTGGGATTATTAGTGTTAGTGAAAATCGACATTTATTTCGATAATAATTGATGTTTGGAAGTTATATTGACCAATCGGGTAATTAATCGGATAAATGAGCAATTAATTGTTATTAATTCACATGCTTATAACTATTTGTTCACATGTGTGTACTATTGATTCACATTCATGTACTATTAGGGGAGGTGGTGCAAGATTGATAATATTTACATGACTAAGTTAAAAATGGAGGTATAGATGGAGGTACTATCTTTGTAATTATTTTTTCACATGTATAGAACTACTGATTCACATGATTGAACTATTGATTCACATGATGTACTATTAGGGGAGGTGGTGCAAGTTTGATAATACTTGCAGGACTAAATTAAAAATGAAGGAAAAGATGAAGGTATTATACTGTAATATTTTGAGCCCCAAAACGTGCAATTATTGAAACTATGTTCTTCTATAAATAGAAGCTCATCCTTCCTTCATTCTCACCAATTCACTAAGACTCACAAGAGCAATTATGGAGAGAGAAGCTATAGAGAGAGAAACTATAGGGAGAAAGAAGAAGAGTAGTCTGCTACTTCACTACTTCAGTATCCAGTCTTCTTCTGAGGTAAGGGGTATTATTTATTTCATATTCTGAAGAGATATTATTTTTCATATTCGTATGAATATTATATTCGTTCAATATTCGTAAGGAATATTATCTTCGTTCAATATTCGTAGGAATATTATTTTCGTTCAATAGTCGTAAGGGGTATTATTTCTTCGTAAATGATATTATTTCTTTCAATATCATTATTCTGGAATATTGGTACGAATTTTATTGTGGAATTTCTACCTTTTTGTGTCGGGGTTACTTTTCACTCTAGTATTATTCACTCGGGTATTCGGGGCACTTTTCGTGCCAGAGTACTATTCACGAGTTACTATTCACAGGTTACTATTCACTCTAGTATTATTCACTCGGGTATTCGGGGCACTTTTCGTGCCGGAGTACTATTCACAAGTTACTATTCATAGGTTACTATTCACCCAGTTACTATTCACTCTAGTATTATTCACTCGGGTATTCGGGGCACTTTTCATGCTGGGGTACTATTCACGAGGTACTATTCCCGAAGTACTATTCACAAGATACTATTCACAGGATACTATTCACCCGAAAAATATATTTCTTTTCCGTTCAAATTATTTTTTATACATGAATATTATTCTTGAATTTTACTCCTCAAAGCAGTATCATGTTGACAAATTGGATATTTTTAAACTCTGGATAAATTTAAAGTCTTTACTATTTATCCTTGATTTCGTTTGAGTAATGTTTATACCATTGTTGTGACACCCCCAAAATATGTCCACACGACCCATTCCGAGTCGCTAGATATCACACTATAAAAATTATTTACAAACTTCATTTATACAACTGTTGAACTGTCGTGCAAAATACGACCATAGTTAAACTGTGAGTTTTAATACAAATATATGTAACTCTCATGGTTCCTCGACCACAACCTTACAATGGTACTTTACATAAAAGTACTGTCAAAAATTATTTTAGAAATTAAAATCTTTGGGAAGTGCTCAAGGAAACCTTCGTACATAGGAGGCCATGCGTCAAGGTTATGATAGATATCATATGTCCACAGAATTATCCTTGGTTGACCTAATAGACCCCAAAGAAAAACGAGAAGATTACTATCATGTTCTTTCCAATGGGGAGTCTTCTCTTGACATATAACTATCTCCACTGTCTGCAATTGAAAATTATATTTCAACCAAACTCTAAGATCATATAGGTAGTGCTCGTAGATATACTCAGCAAGTGGATGTGCACAACCCTTTCTTATGATGACACAAGGTTGTATGTCATTAGACGTCTTGTATGATAGTGGCAAAACACCCTTCCAAAGTTGGGTTCACCTCACCCTATTTGGTTCACCAAAATTAAATATCAAATGCGTATACTGATCTGACACACTTATCTAAAGTTCTCAATAAAATTATTTCCATACTATTTAAGGAGAACCTCAACAGCTATAGACCACCATTCTATTCTCCTGTTACCCCCGCTCGATCCAGCTACACTCTTATTACCTGAAAGGAATTGTGAAGCAAAAAGGGTGAGCACAACTAGCCCAGTAAAGAATATCATGACTAAAGATAATTTACATCATCAATAGCCTTCATCGATAAATCGAGATTTAGAACATATGGTAGATGATAAAACTTTTCAACCATAGTTGTAGCGGAACGAGCAATCCATTAGAAGAGTCAAATAGACTATCAGATCTATTATCTTCTCCATGTTAAAAGTCCACCAATAATGTTTTATCCCTGTAACATCAATAAACAATTCCTATCCACAATCATATGAATAACTTATAATCATAATTGTGATTCAAAATTCCTCTTCGCACCTAGGACGAAGATAATTTTCATCACCTATCTTCACCCGAAACATCAAAAATTATGGTTATACCAAATCACAATTCCTGCTCATAATCATACTAATAAATTCATCTTTGCACTACGGCTAAAGATATTCATTAACAATTTATCTTTACACTATAGGCCAAAGACATACAACTGTATTTTAGAAGAGTTAAGTAGAGCATGATATCTACTATCTTTTACTTAATTAAAAGTGTATAATCAATATTTTATCTCTAGAGACTCGACAATAAATAATCCACATCATCGAATCATCACGCACTTCTGACGAGGATATTCATGTAATCATCAATGGTCATGATTATACCGAATAATCCCTAGTTATAATCATACCAATAACTGTCCATCAATGCACTACGGGCCAATGAGGACTTTTACGACCTCATCAATAACATTACGGGTCATGATTATACCGAATGATCCCTGGTCATAATCATACCAATAAACGGTTCATCTATGCAGATAAGCCAAAGATACTCATCAATCAATAGTTCATCTTTGCACGTAAGCCAAAGATATACAACTGTAAAACCAATAATCAACAGTCCATCTTTGCACGTAAGCCAAAGATGACTTTCATCAAAATATAAGCATGAGGATGATGACAATGATATAAGTATTAATCAAACGAAATTAAGGATAAATATTAAGGACTTTAAATTTATCCAGTGTTTAAAAATATCCAAATTGTCAACATGATACTTCTTTGTGGAGTAAAATTCAAGAATAATATTCATGTACCAAAAATAATTTGGACAGAAAAGAAATATATTTTTTGGGTAAATAGTACCCCGCAATAGTACCCTATAAATAGTATTTCGGGAATAGTACCTCGTGAATAGTACCCCGACATGAAAAGTACCCCAAATACCCGAGTGAATAATATTAAGATGAATAGTAATTTGGGTGAATAGTAACCCATGAATAGTAACTCGTGAATAGTATTCCGACACAAAAAGTGCCCCGAATACCCGAGTGAATAATACTAGAGTGAATAGTAACCGAGTGAATAATAACTCGTGAATTATAAATCGTAAAAGAAAAATACCAAAGGAAATGATATTCCATGACGAGTACAAAAGAAATGATATCTCATACGAGTATAATAGATTATACGAAACTGCAAATGAATTTTAACCCACCATGCGGTAATCCACATAGACAGATCATTTCCATAATTTAATAAAGAATGAATACGAAGGATCATTCACCATGCATCACGATAATCCACATGAGGCAGTTATTCCAATGAGAATAATAAAGAATGGAATAACAAAAGAATTCACCAGGCATGCGATAGACCGCACAGACAGGTTATTCCAACAGAATAATAAAGAATGGAACCAGGCTATGCATAATCCGCACAGACATGATATTCCAATAGAATAATAAAGAATGAAATAATAACAGAATTCACCAGGCATGCGATAGTCAAAATGCAGACGCAGAGTTATTCTAACGAGAATAATAGAAATGGAATAACGAAAGAATTTCATCATGTATGCGGTACTTGGCATGAGCGAGTTATTCAACATAATAATAAAGAATGGAATAAAAACCCTTACGAGTATTGAAAGAAAATAACTCTCTTCATGAATACGAAAGAATAATACCCCTTACTATAATAATAATATCCCTTACCTAAGAAGAAGACTGGATACTGGAATAGTGAAGTAGCAGACCTCGCTTCTTCTTTCTCTCTATAGCTTTTCTCTCTATAATTTCTCTATAATAATTGCTCTTGTGAGACTTAGTGAATTGGTGAAAAATAATGAAAGAATGAACTTCTATTTATAAGAAAATATAGTTTTCATAATTGCACATTTTGGGGCTCGAAATATTATAGTATAATACCCTCATCTTTTCATTCATTTTTAATTTAGTCATGCAAGTATTATCAAACTTTCACCACCCCCCCTAATAGTAAATCATGTGAATCAATAGTAAATCATGTGACTCAATAGTTCTAAACATGTGAAAAAATTAATTATAGTATAGTACCTTCAACTATACCTCCATTTTTAACTTAGTCATGCAAGTATTATCAATCTTGCACCAATTTCCCTAATAGTAAATCATGTGAATCAATAGTACACACATGTGAACACATAGTTATAAACATGTGAATTAATATCAATTAATTACTCATTTATCCGATTAATTACCCGATTGGTCAATATAACCTCCAGACATCAATTATTATCGAAATAAATGTCAATTTTCACTAACACTAATAATTCCAACACAATGGAACTATCAATTTCATCTTTAATCAACACGAACTTATTCATCATTAATATTATAATTCATAATATTTAACAACCAGGTTGTTCCCAGGAAAGAGGGGGCTTTCCGATAAGGATTTCTCCCTATTGGCGCGCAATTAGATTATCTAACCTCTCCTTGACATAACTTCTAGACATTGTCAATATTGCAAATAATAATATGAATAACTTTGTCGTCTCAATTATTGATTTAATAATAAAACATATTATACAGATGACACTGTGACAATAATTGAATCAATAATATGAGAGATATGATGCAACAAATACTGTAGCAATAATTGAGTATAACTGAGTGACTTCTTACGTAAGCATTAATAATCAATATCATGTGCTACTATGCAACCACGCGTATTACTATACTTTTACTACCGGGTAGTTCAACAGTTTTAACGGTAACACTTTCGCCGTTATTTTTATAAAATGATAATTCTGTCGTTTTCTAACTACGACAATACTTCAGTTGTGGGAGTCCACCAATGATTATGCCGTCGTGAGAATATTCCCTGATAAAAAGAATATTTCCCGACAAAACAAATAACAACTTGCTTACTTTGTAAAATTTTCAAATATCACCCTTAACTTTAACCCTTTCTTAATTTAACCATTTACTAAATAAAATAATAATAAGAAAATTGAATACTTTCATTTCATAAAATTCGGGGTCTCACAATTGTCATCATCTTCATGCTTATATTGCAATGAAAGTCATCTTTGGCTTACGTGCATAGATGGACTATTGATTATTGGTTTTACAGTTGTATATCTTTAGCTTACGTGCAAAGATGGACTGTTGATTATTGGTTTTATAGTTGTATATCTTTGGCTTACGTGCAAAGATGGACATGTGTATGACATTTTCAAAACCACTGGTGATAAGACGAATATCCTTGGCCCGTAGTGCGTGGATAATTCGATGACGTGATTGGCAGGATCATAACCATTAATTAACAGTTGAATGTCTTTGGCCGTAGTGCACTGACAGACAATATATTGGTATAATCATGACCATTGGTTTTATAGTTGAATATCTTTAGCCCGTAGTGCAAAGGTAGACAACTGATTGGTATGATCATTGTTATTACATTTGAATATCTTTAGCCTTTGGGTGAAGGATATTGAGTAAACGTTCTATTAAGCCTTTGTAGCAAGGAGAAACTATTGATTTACATGATTATAAATATGAATTGTGGATTTAATTATAATCTTTGGTGGTTTAGGTGAAGACATGTGATGATAGTTCTTTTTATCTTGGGTATAACAAAGAACTGTTGTTGAGTATTACAGGAATGAAATATTAACGATGGACTTTTAATCTAGAAGAGATAGTAGACATTATGTTCTACTTGACTCTTCTAATGGATTGCTTATTCCACTGCAGTAAAACTTGTTGTCTATTATATTCTATCAGTTGTTATACTGTTGAAGGCTAAGGATAATTTATTTCGCATTATCTTAGTCATAATATTTCTTACTGGGCTAGTTGAGCTCACCCTTTTCTTTCATTGTTCTCTTCAAGAAATGAGAATATAGCTGGGACAAGTTGGGGAATGGAGTGATGGTCCAGGACAAGTGGCTTTAGTAGTCCTCACTATTCTATGAAATAGTGTGATAATAATTGTAATGAGGACTCCATTGAGTGTGGATATTGTCTAGAAGGCAATATTCATGTTTAAACTCTCGGCTATGTTTTGTTGTATTTTGCACGACAGTTGTATAATTAAGTTTGTATTTGATTTATGTACCATGTATTTGGCAACTCAGAATGGGTGATGTATACCTGTTTTGGGGGCGTCACAGTTAAACTCTAAATTACCTTGGAAGCTTATCCAAACCAAACTTTCTTTGGTGCGGCTTTGTACTCTAAAACTGAGAAAAACAACCCTATTGTAGGGGATACACAATGCGTTTAGATGTTTGTGCACAATACATGGTACGAAGGGCTGATCCCCCTAAGTACATGAAGTCCGTACAGTATAACTGTTAAGGTTAAAGTTGAAAGATTAATTGTAACCGTGGACATAGTTCGTGGTCTTATGACCCTCAGATATATATTCCATATTTTGATTCCAGTCTTTGGTTATCATTGATAGAGTACTATTCAGTTTTGATGAGCCTATTCATTGGAAGTTATTATATTCTTGTTGATTCATTGCAATATCTAGTGAGCATTTTTTTTTTGCTCACTCTTGCATAAATATTATTATTATAGCTAAAGTTGAGAAGGTAGATGAGCCTTCAACTAGCAAAGGAAAGGGAAAAATGTGCAAGTGATGAAGACTTGTAATTTTATTTATTATCATGAATGATAAACTTTTTATTTAATGATGTAATGAAATTTCCGCACTTGATTGATGTTTAAGGTTAGACAACCTGGGAAGATTTTTTATTTAATGATGTAACCTTTTTTTAAAGGGAGGATTTATGATTTAATTTTATTATACTTGGATAGATAGATATGAATGATTGGATAGTGAACACCAAATCTTGTGGGAATGAAGTACCTAGATTTGGGGGTGTCACAGATGATGCTCTCGCTCACAGGGATACCGCTGTTGTTGAGCGGGATGACACTCGAACATCTAGGGATGTAGCTATTATTGAGCGAGATGGTGTTCTAGCTACTCGAGATGCTGCCACTATAGATAGTACTGTATTGGGATCTCATACTGCTGACATCATTGCAGAGATTAGTGCATTCATTGATGAGCGTAGTAGCACCATGCAGATTGCCATAGATCTTCTGGCTCGTGTGGATACCCTAGGGCAGGAGCTCATAGAGTTACCTCTATCTTCTAAGAGGGATGCCATGTCAGACTTGGTAGCTCGCTTATCCAATGGTTTGTAGATTAGCTTTAATTTTCTTGTATAGACTATGTTAGCCATTTTTGTCATGTACATGACACATTGTATATATCAAACAGTATTATATGGCAAGGAAATATGTTTTGATTCACTTCCCTTTTAGTTATGCCTTGTTACTTGCTTGATAGTTTCCTGTTCTCTAGGGCTTGTGATCTTGATGTATTCTGAACTCCTCCTTGATCGATGGACATTGAGATGTCTCAGGATCTTTCAGAATGGATCGTTGATCTTTGTATTCCCCTACCCTTTTGGTGTCTTGGGACTAGTTTCTGAATGTGGTTATGGAGAGGGTTTTATCTTTCTTCTCTGAGGTTGACCACCCCACAGATGGTCGCCGGTACTCCCTTATATGGAGGAGATCAGGTAGTTCTATCTCTTATGGATTGGTGTTTCTCGATGAGGATTCAATCGCAGCTTAGATGGTCGCTGATTTTTTCTCCCATTTATGTGGAGAGACCAGGTAGTTCCATCCCTTTGGTCTAAGTCGATGATATGTGATTTAATTTCCCCACATATAGTCGTCGATGTATTCCCGTGTATTAGGGAGATCAGTTAGTTCCATCTCTTATGGTTTGGTTTGAAAGTGGAAGGATGATCCTAGTATTGTTGATAAGGTTTTGTGTTTTTGGTAGGGGTGAGACCGCACCGTGAATAGCTGCCTATGTACTCCCATTGATGAGGGGGAGATCAGGTCTGTGTAGTTCCAACCTATCTTGAAAAGGTTGAAAGTTGTATGTGATGAAGAGTGTGTAGAGATGTTTTTTTGTATAGTTAGACCGGACCATAAAAATGGCTGCCTACGTACTCCCGTGTATTAGGGAGATCAGGTCTGCGTAGTTCGTCCCTGATGGGACAAACTGATGTGGTGAAAGTTATTTGTAGTGAGAGGTTTTGAAAACTAGAATTGACTGATGGATCTAATGATCCAAAACTAGGATGCTGGTTTGCAGGTAACTTCAGACATAGTACCGTTTCACGGTATCCTAGTTGATGAGTTGGGGAAATTCCTCGCCATCCATCTGTTGTAATCTGGGGCTCTTCCTGTCAATACCTCCTAGACAAAAAACGGGCCTTCCCAGTTTGGGGGAGAATTTTCCTTTAGATTGATCTTGGTTGTCAAACACCTTCTTCAAGACCAAGTCATTTTATTTGAACTGCCGTAGCCGGACTTTCTTGTTATAGGATCGAGAAATCCTATGTTGGTATAATTGACCATGAAAGATGGTTGTGGCCCGCCTTTCATCTATCAAAGACAATTGGTGGTACCGATCTTGTAACCATTGGTCTTCATCCAGCTGAGCGTCTATCAATACTCTCAAGGATTCCATTTCCACCTCTATAGGAAGCACTGCTTCCATGCCATAGGTTAATGAGTAGGGGGTTGCCCCAGTGGAAGTGCACATTGATGTTCTGTAGGCTAATAAAGTTAGAGGCAACAGGTCAGGTCATCCTTTGTGATTAGCGAACATCTTTTGCATGATCTTTTTGATATTTTTATTAGCCACTTCAACAGCACCATTCATCTTTGGATGATAGATGACGGAGTTGAGATGATTAATGCGGAATTTACTGCACAATTCCTCCATTATTTGGTTGTTTAGGTTTTTGGCATTGTCTGATACAATCACCTCTGGTTGTCCGTATTGACAAATGACATTGTTTTTGATAAAACCAATGATCACCTCTTTAGTAACCTTGGGGGAAGAGGCTGCTTCTACCCACTTGGTGAAATAATTGATCATGGTGAAGATAAACCGATGACTATTGCTGGCTTTGGGTTCGATTGGTACGATCACGTCCATTCCCCACATTGAGAAGGGCCAGGGTGAACTCATATCGTGGAGCTCCCTTGGATGGCATGGATAACATTTTCATGAATTTGGCATTGATAACATCTCTTAACGTGATCATCACAGTTAGCTTTGAGAGAGAGCTAGTAATGCCCTATTCTTAAGATTTTCTTAACAAGTAGAGGGCCGCTCATATGTGGGCCGCATACTCCACCATGGATTTCATCCATGAGTCTCTAAGCTTGGTCTTTGTCTAGGCATCTTTGAAGGCCTAGCCCAGCATCTCTTTTGTAGAGTGCATATTCGTTTAGATAGAATTTCATGGCTATTCTCTAGATTTGCTTTCTTTCATTTTCACTTGTCCCAGTGGGCATAGATCCCTCTCGCAGATACTCCTTGATGTCCTGGTACCAAGGGTGTTTAATGGGAGGCAGTTCATCTGATATTTCTCCGATGTAATTCCTATAGACTGGGTCATTTTGCTTGGAAAAGGTGATATTTGGCATGTCTTCCTTGTCAGATATATTAATCAAGGAGGCTAAAGTTGCTAGTGCATACGCAAAGTCATTCCTGTTCCAAGGAATGTGGAGGAAGGATATTTCTTCAAACTCCAAAGCAATCTGGATAACTTACCGATGGGAAGGCAGCAAATGTAGTTCCTTTGTATGATATATCCTAGTGGTTTGCTTGATCACTAGTTTGGAATCTCCAAAGACAATTAAGCACTTGACGCCCATGGATTGGGCTAGTTTCAACCCCATGATTTGATGGTACCCAACAAAGTAGTCAACAAAGGAGTACATGCCATACTGAGTTGTATTGTCAATAAGTATGTGGATGAATGCTACGGGAATGCTATCTTTGAGATAAGCTTTGTTTAGATCCCTGTAATCCACACAAACTCACACCTCCCCTCCGAGTTTAGGTACGGGAACTATGTTTGATAGCCACTCAGGGTCTGTTGATACCATGATGATGCCAGCTAGAAATTATTTCACAATTTCTTCCTTGACTTTCAAAACCTGAGTGGACAGCTGTGTTTCTAGAAACTAAGGCGATTAAAACCTGAGTAGACAGCTGTGATGAAGGGGCGGTTATCATCTTCCTCCTCTTAAATGATGAGCATGATATCTGGATAACCATCATTTGGAATGTCCCTGTTCATACCTTCTATATGGATCAGAACGCGCATGTTTGACAAATGTCTCTTTATATCTTATTTGCGCCTTTGATTCCTTTCCTCAATGTCTAGGTCTGGAATCAGGACTTCTTTCCCATTAACCAGTATTGGCTTAGGAAACAACATACCCACCATAGAGATAGGAATTATCCTTAGAGGTAGTACATAATCTGCATCTATAGGTTTAGGTGTGACATCCCCAAATCCGGGTCCCAAATCACCACGGATCTGGTATACTAAATCTATAACTATTGCGGAAGATATAAACATAAATTGTTTATACAATAAACTTACACACTTTTCCCCAAGGTCGAGAACCTTCACTTAATACACAATTCATAACTTATTTGACTTTCAACAACATTAATATACAATATTTATACAAATTTAGCTGCACACATAAACTTAAAGCTGGAACTGTCTTTAACCTTTCCTTGTATTCTACATATTCGCCTTAATCTGCAATGTTTTATCATGATATAGGAAGGGTGAGTATAAATTTGCCCAGCAAGTATAAGTTTATTTAAGGATATATGATGATTGAAAGAATTTGAATAATAAGTTGGCTATAATTCAACAATATAGTTGTGAATTAGCATGAACAAATTTTTATAACTGAACGAGCATTGAACATGAACATAGCAATTATATCTGGACCGAATGGTAATGAAGGTGATCAGCCTTTCATACCTGATGAATACATGCAGTATGTACAGAATGCGATTTAATAATTCTTAGACATGGCAATCAGAAATGATTAACCATAAGTATAATTGAATAATACAACTCGGGGTCGAGTTTAAGGAACTTGCACAATAATTAGAAGTTCAAGGTTAGGAACTTGTCTGTTCGTTCGATTACTGTTACACAATTTATTAAGCTTTGACTGAAGACCTAATATATAAATAATATTGATATACAAATTAGAATAATATCATCACAATATAATACTATTATATATATATATATTCATAGAATAATCTAAACACATAACACATAACCCTATAAGTCTATACAACACATAAGACTTAGCATCAAGTTAGACTATTTCAGTCTGAGTTGAATCCGGCATAATTCTGACATCCCGACGGTCTAGTCGGACAATTATCAAGTTTAAGTTCAATTAAACTCTGCCTAATTACTTAACAATTATCTTAGATAATTTTATTATCAGTCAAAATAATTTTCATAGGCTTGTAATAATTTTCAGATAATTATTATCATTTATCATGATTTTTCAATCATTTATATTGTATTTATAAGATTTAAATACCACATAATTCTCTTATCATTAATATTTATTTAATATTAAATATTAATAAAATCATAACATAATATTATAATATATTTATAATATATCAAAGTATTTTAATACCTTAAAATCATATTTATATGATTTTTAAACGATTAAATTCATTATCAGATAATTGCTATTAATATTAAAATATTAATATTTTTATGACAAAATATCAAAAGTTATATTTTATAACTCAAAATATTTTCTAACCCTTAAATCATTTTTAAATGATTTTTAAATCATTAATTTTATTTTTCATAATTTATTTAATATATTCATTAAATCAATCTATTACCATTAATATTAATTTATTATTCATCACAAAATAACTTCAAATATTTTCTAACACCATAATATAATTTTTTTTTATGATTTTTCAAGTATTAAAATCATTTTAACTAATTTATTTAATGTTATAATTAAATAAATTAAATTCCATTAATATTCCAAAAATATTAAATATTTATGGAATATACTCAAAATAATTAAAAACTAATTTTTAGGCTTTAAAATAATTTTTAGGAATTTATTTTTTATTTTTCATAATTTAAAACTAATTTTCTCTATTTATTTAATAAAAATAATTAATTTTCTAATTAAACTGTGACGCCCCCAAAAATAGGTATACATCACCCATCTTGAGTCGCCAAATACATGATACAGAATACAAATAGAAACTTAATTATACAACCGTCGTGTAATATACGACAATACATAAACTGAGAGTTTAATAGGAATATTGTCATCTAGACAATATCCACACTCAAAGGAGTCCTCATTACATTTATTGTCACACTATTTAATTGAATAGTGAGGGCTACTAATGCTATCATCTGGACCGTCACTCCTTTTCCCGACTCGTCCCAGCTATATTCTCATTTCCTGAAGAGAACAGTGAAAGAAAGGGTGAGCTCAACTAGCCCAGTAAGAAATATTATGACTATGATAATGCAGAATAAATTATCAATAGTCTTCAATAATGTTATACTGATAAAATACAATAGACATCAAGTTTAACTGCAGCGGAACAAGCAATCCATTAGAAGAGTCAAGTAGAGAATAAAATCTACTATCTTCTATGGTATAAAATGTTTTCATCAATTTTTATTGCTAAGACTCAGGTTAATAAATAAAACACATCATCTAATCATCCCTGTACTACGGGCCAATGATATTCATTAAATCATCAATAGTCATGACTATACCGAACAATCCCCGGTCATAATCATACCAAAAAATGTCCATCAATGTATTACAGGCCACTGAGGACTTTTTCCATATCATTTATAACATTACAGGTCATGATTATATCGAATGATCCCTTGTCATAATCATACTAAGCCCATCTATGCACGTAAGCCAAAGATGACTTTCATTTTAATATAAGCATGAGGATGATGACAATAACATAATAATTCAATACAACAAGTTCAAGAATTAATTTATCCAGAAATTAATAACGTCCAAATTGTCAACATGATACTTCTTTGTGGAGTAAAATTCAAGAATGCTCAGAAGAATATTTCCATGAAAAGATACTGGATGAAGCGCAAATATAAAGGATATTCCACTAATTTCATGGAGTATATAAGCCAAAACTTTAACCAACTGAGTATAATAGAATATATGAAACTGCAAATGAATTTTTACCCGTCATGCGATAATCCGCGTATACAGATCATTTCCACAATTTAATAAGGAATGAATACAAAGGATCATTCACCATGCATGTGGTAATCCACATAGACAGGTTATTCCAACAGAATAATAAAGAATGGATCAACAGAAGGATTCACCATGCATGTGATAGACAGCACATACATGTTATTCCCAACAGAATAATAAATAATGGAACCGAATCCGCAGAACGCATGCAGCGTGATATTACGACAAAAGAATAAATAATGGAACCAGTCCGGCGTAAGCGTCTGAGCACGGGATATTTCGACGAATAATAAAGAATGGAATAACAATGAAATCACCATGTATGCGATGAGACCGCACAAACAAAGTTATTCCAATGAATGATAAATAATGGAACCCGAGTCCGCGTAAACGCATACATGCGATATTATTTCGGCGAATAATAAGGAATGGAATAACAACAGAAATCACCATGCATGCGATAGACCGCACAGACAGGTTATTACAAGAGAATAATAAATAATGGAACCAGGTCCGGCGTAAACGCACAAATAGGATATTCTGACAGAATAATAATGAACGGAATAATAGAAGAATTTCACCATGTATGCGGTACTTCGCATAAACAGGTTATTCCAACATAATAATAAAGAATGGAATAACAAAAGTTCTCTTCATGAATAAGAAAGAAATAATACCCCTTACCTTAGAAGAAACTGGATATTGGAATAGAGAGGTAGCTGACTTCTCTTCTTCTTTCTCTCTATAATTTCTCTCTCAAGAGTTTCAAAGAATTAAATAAGAAATAATGAAGGAATGAGCTTCTATTTATAGGAGAATGGACTGAATAGTAACTAATTCATGAACGGTCCAGATTGATTTACTTTTAAACGGACGGTCCATATTAATTTACTATTAAAACTTAAAGCAACGGTCCATACTGATTTACTATTAAAATTTTAAACCAGCGATCCATATTGATTCACTATTATAACTTTCCACCAACGGTTTGAAAAATTAGCACATCTCCTCATGGAATAATATTGTACCCAAAAATGATTTGGACCGAAAAGAAATATATTTTTTGGGTGAATAGTACCCCATGAATAGTAACTCATGAATAGTAACTCGTGAATAGTACTCCGACACGAAAAGTGATCCGAATACCCGATTGAACAATTTAACCTCCAGACATAAATTATTATCGACATAAATATCGATTTCTACTAACACTAATAATTTCCACACAATGAAAATATCAATTTCATCTTTAATCAACAAGAGCTTATTCATCATCAATATTATAACTCACAATATTTAACAACCAGGTCGTTTCCAGGAAAGAGGGGGCTTTCCAATAAGGATTTCTCCCTATTGGCGCGCAATTAGGTGACCAAACCTCTCATTGAGAGAACTTCTAGACATTGTAAATATTGTAATTTAATAATATGAATAACTTTGTCATCTCAATTATTGATTTAATAATATATCGATTATCTGGATGATCTTTGTGATAATAATCGAATCAATAATATGAGAGATATGATGCGACAATTCTTCAGAAGCAATAATTGAGTATAACGAGTGACTTCTCACGTAAGCATCAATAACCAATACCGTGTGCTACTATGCAACCACGCAGCGTATTCTTTGTACTTTACTACGGGTAGTTCAACAGTTTTAATGGTAACACTTCCGCCGTTATTTTTATAAAAAAATAATTCTATCATTTTCTTACTACGACAATACTTTCGTTGTGGGGTCCACCAATGATTGTGCCGTCGTACGAATATTCCCTGTTAAAACGAATATTCCTCGACCAATTGAATATTATATAACCACTTGCTTACTTTGCAAAATTTGTAAATATTACCCACAACTATAACATTATATTATATCCACACCATAATATTCAAAAATATAATTCGAGAGAAATTAATCTTTATTCATAAAAGTTGGGGTCTTACATAAACTGTCGCTAAAGGGGCTTTAGGCGACAAATTCGTCGCTATTGGTGTTCTTAAGCCTAAACCCATATCTTCATGTCAGTGTGTATGGTAGGTAGTTTGATCGCACTTAATTATATGTTCCAATTGATTTCTGGGTTTGTAATGATGTTAAAGTTGTAGTACTGATATAGCACTACAACCACAAACAAGATTTATTGCCAAAACATAACACAACAGTAAGATATAATTAATCAAAAAGCTCGTCGGACCTGTTCTTCATTTCTGGGTTACCCAGAAATGAAGAACAGTCTAGGGTGCCATTTTTCAGCCCTTAAAACTTGTATTCTAGGTTTAGTTTGTGTGATCTAGAGGTTCTAGGTTGTAGTCCTGATGTCAAAGTACCATTATATCACATAATATTAACTTAACCACATCACACATGTAAAATTAGAGCCAGTCAAAGTAGGCCAGAAAGACTGTCTTTGAACATTTTTGGGTTTTCTAGAAATGTTCTTCGGCAGACGGTCATCCCAAGTTTGACTTTGATTATCGTTCAACCTGATCATGATTTAAGTGTCCTAATGACTTGTATGTGTAGTCGACATGTCATACAACAACTCTAATATAAAAACAATGTCAGAATCCTTAAGAATTGCAAGATCAAAGGCCACAAAAACGTTGTCAGACCCTATATGGGTAATCTGGGTTACCTAGATTAGTTCGGTCATGGTCGGTCAACGACCTTTAACTGCTTATAACTTTCAATCTACTCATGATCTGGGCTTGATTCAAGTTCCAGATCAAAGTCTACATGGCAAAGAACAAGTCCATAACATAAAACACACATAACACCTAACACACACTGATCTATAAGCCCTGACATTTGCTTGTCAGTCAACATTTCAAAGTTTTTCCAAATTTTTCAAAACTTCAATTTCGTGTATCTTGATATTATGGATCTAAGATATGATAGCCCAAATCACTCAATAACATCTTAATACACAACATTAAACATCTAAACATAAAGTTTAACATGAATCATAAAGATTTCTAAGTTTAGGGTTTTATACATTCTTTGAGCTTTGATCTAAAAATCTGATCATCATGATATGTTCTTGGTGTTTTAAGGGCTTGAATATGGACTGGTCCACTTAATAATTTCGTGGCTAAGAGGTTGAGAGAGTTTGGTTAGAGGTTGGTGACCAAATAAGCTACTTTTGTGACTTTTTTCTCTCTCAATCTATATATATTTTAAATGTAATGAATTGGCTGGCATTTTGATGGCTGATGTGTTTGATATAAAACACATGGAGTGGTTAGAGTGGGCCAACAACCAAATATATGGTAAGATTTGTACTCCAACCTATATGAAAATCCAAAGAGGGCATTATGGTTTTTTAGCTAGCAAATTTAATGGCAAAATTGACATTTGATCCAACCCTTAAGGTTTGACCCTTAGGGTTAAAATCTAAGGTTTCTATAAATTAATTTTCTAGAATTTCCATATTAGGGTTTTCAAAATAGATTTTTTTTTTATTTTTAAATTATAATTAGAATTCTCTAATTATACTAAGATTTCCTAATCATAATTTCAATCGTGCTAATTAGGATTAACATTTCCTAATTAAAGTTGCTAATTTAGCAATTAAGTCCATAATTGTACCTTAGGGTTTCTAACAAAATAATTAGGGTTTCCAACATTAAAATTAGGATTTTCTAATTAATAGAATTTCTAATTAATCAAATAGGCTTACCCCTAATTAGATTTGTGATTAATACACAAAAACCTTATACCTTGTATTTAAATCCCCAAATTAGGGTTTCAAATTCTCGAAACTGAAATTAGGGTTTCTAGAACTGGTTTCTAGGGTTTCTTATCAGATGTTAGGGTTTTCTAACAGAACGTTGACATTCGACAATAATATTAGGGTTTAACACTGATAAAATTTATCTGGTCAACCCTTGACCCTTAACCACATTCTGTACATATACATGACCATACACACAGAACATATACACTTATATACTTAATCATGAATAATTCACCACAAAAAGTTTTTAATCCATAAAATTTCTTTCTAGAAATGTCAAATCCATTCACTTATTTTCTGTCTAGGTTTATTATTTAACCTTAAATCCATCATTTAAGATTTTAATAAATTGTCCAAAATCTCAGGTTGTCATATTAGGCAACAGCCTTGCAGATGAAGGAACTAGTGTATGCTAGTGCGGGTTCTTGTGAATGGACCCAGAGGAGTAGCCTAATCAGGCATTCCCTGTTTGTCTGGGAACGTAAATTGGACATTTGATTCCTTGCTGATTCTTTTTTAACCCTTGTCCTGGTTGGAAACCTAAGGATATCATCTCTTGACTGGCTGACATTACCTCGGCGAGAACTATGGGTTTCAGAGGTGGATCCCCAATGGGTTGATAGTTAGTGTTACTCACCTCAAGGGCTTGGAAGATGACAGGCTCAACTTCTTCATTGAAACTGATGAGAGTTATATCACTTTGGACATGATACTTTGGTTCAGCATTGACAGTGACCAGATTACTGTTGATGATATACTTGAGTTGTTGATGAAGAGTGGATGGGACGGCTCCCGCCATATGGATCCAAGATCTTCCCAACAGTAAGTTATATCTTGTAGTGATTTTGAGCACTTGAAAGGATATGTAGAATGTATGTGGACCGATTTCCACGGGTAACTCAATCTCTCCGATAACATTTCGCTGAGATCCATCGAAAGCTTTGATGATTGTATGGCTGCTTCGAATTCTGTTGAGATTGATCTTCATTCTTTACTATAGGGGCAGATTTTTAGGGATGATCCTCCATCTATTAGCACTCCTACGACCACATATTCGGAAGACATCACTGCTGTAAGACCCCAACTTATTATTTAATGAAATTAAATTTCCTCTATTTATTATCTTGAAATAGTAAGGGTTGATTTGATTAATGTGGTAAGTTATGGGTAAAATGCGCAATTTTTTCAAACAAGTAAGTGGTTTTAAAATATTCATTGTTGACGGGGAATATTCGTTTGGTCGTGGAATATTTTTACTGCCGGGGAATATTCGTACAACGGCGCAGCCTTGTGTGGGCCCCATAACGGAAAGCGATTGGATGAAGAAAACGACAAGAATAAGTTGGTTATAAATAATCTGGTGAAGTTATACTGATTATCTTGTTGGAATACCCTTGGTTAAAACACACAAGAGTGCTACCAGATATTACACCAATTATTGATTCTTACGTAAGAAGGCACTACTCAATAATTGTTACAAAGAATTCTTGCTCAATATTATATTTTATTGATTCAATAATTGCTACGTTGATATTATTGTTGTTTTAATAATTGTCACGCACAATATTTTCATTATCGGATCAATAATTCATATTATTTGAATAATATTATTAGATAACATTATTGGCAATGTCTAGAAATTTCTGTCTAAGGAGAGGTTTAGTCATCTAATTGCGGCTACCAAGAAGGAGAAATCCTTATTGAAAACCCCTCTTTCCGAACTGCCTGGTTGTTAGTATTGTGATTCTGTAATATTATTTGTGAATAATTAATTATTGATGAGGAAAATATTGATTTTATGTGGATATAGATGGAGAAAATTTTTAATGTGACAATTGTTGAAAATTAATATTTTATCTTTTTCTGATAAAATAATTAATTCAAATATATTATTTTAATAATATATTGATGGTGATATTTTTACAATGAATGTGAGATATATGAGTATATGAGGATGAAGAGTATTTTGGTGGCATTAAATGATTAACACATGTTTTGTGTGTCGGTGAATACTAATTCTTGATTGAAATTTGATTATAGCACAGTAAAAACCTTGGTTTGTGGATTTGATTCAATTTCATTTGGAATTTGGAAAAACTTTCTTCTGCAAAGTAGTAGAGAATGAAATTTCCTATGGAAAGGACAGTGGTTTGAATTTTTCTGACAAAAGGGCTATTTATTGTGAATTATTGAAGTTCCAAAATAATTAATTTTTGGAAGTTTTATTTATTTTTATCAAGGAAAACATTTTTTCCATTTGAGTGGCACATGTTAATGGTTGAATCAGCTGGTGAGGTGTGCTAAGGAAATTAAGAAAAGTATATTATTATTTTATTAAATTTTCTGCTTTGGTGTTCTAAGCAATTTCCTATAAATAGGGTGCTTAGGTTAGAATTCAAAATCACACCAGAAACTGAAATCTTCTCTTTCTTTCTCTCTCTATATATTGAGTATATTCTTGTGAGTATTTTGATACTTTGAGTGTTGCTATACGGTGCAAGTTCAAGTCATAGCCTATATCCGGTGTTTCAACTAGAAGTACTATCTTTTTCGAGGTAAGGGATGTTATTTTCTTTTTAAATGATATTATTTTCTTCAATATCATTATGCCGAAATATTGGTTTGAACTTTTAATCAAATTTAGAACTTTTTGTGTTGGGGTTACTATTCACGTATACGACACTATTCACGAATACGACACTATTCATCGAAAAATGAAATTTTTTCCTTTTCGTCCAAAATATCTATTATGGATACTAGCTTTGATTGTATCCATGTTTTGATCATTCTTGAATTTTACTTCACTATGATTATATGAGGTATTTTTGGACATGAAATAGCTGAAATACGAATCCTTGATATTTATTCTTTTGTTTCACTGGATTCGTTTCCTTTAAAATATTTTTCATCATCCTCAGTCCTAAATGATGATATTATTGAATATCTTTGGCCTGTAGTGAAAAGATAAATGATTTTATAATGAATATCTTTGGCCCGTAGTGCAAAGATGAACAGGTGTTGAGATGAACATGACCGACTGATGAATATCTTTGGCCTGTAGTGTAAAGATGAAAATTTGATTCAAGATGAATATTGATTGATGTTACAGGGATAAAATATTGACGATGGACTTTTAAATTCATAGATAATAGTAGATTTCATTCTCTACGTAACTCTTCTATGAATTATTATTTTCTTCTTGAATATTGATCTCGAAACTTGTTGTCTATTGTATTTTATCAGATTTTTTTCCCTGTTGAAGACTAACGATAATTTGTTATATATTATCTTAGTCATAATATTCTTTACTGGGCTAGTTGAGCTCACCCTTTTCCTTTTTGTTCTATTTTTCTTCTCAGGAGGCGAGAATGTAGCGAGTACTAGTCGGGGTATGGAATGATGATTCTAGAAGTTGTTTAGTAGTCCTCACTATTTTGTAAAATAATGTATCAATAATTGTGATGAGGATTTATTTGGGTATGGATATTGTCTAGAAGACAATATTTGTATTTAAACTCACAGTTTTTATGATGTATTAATAAAGTAGTACTTATTTCTGTACCATGTTATTGACGACCTAAAATGGGTGATGTATACCTATTTTGGGGGCGTCACAGTTGCTATGTGCGGTGGCTTGAAATGACCCGTCCCTTCGGGAGGTATGTCATCATCAGTGAAGGATATCACAATGCTGTTGAAGATATGATCTACCAGATGATGAAACTTTTCATCATCAGGTGATCTACCAGACCTTCTTTCATGTTTTGCACCAGCTTGGCTTCATTTTGTTCCATCTTGTGGAGGAATTCTTCAATCTTCTCCTTGGACACTTTCCCCTTAGATTTGATGATTGGCTTCATCACTCGTTGAGGGAGATATAACGGATTTCCTTTAGATACCACATCAGTTGTGTTAGATGTTGATCCTTCAACCTCTTTATAGTTCCATGGGACTTTCTTAAGGCTGATGATAGGATACTGCGGCCTGAATGACAATATGATTAGCTTTGGTGCAGCCACTTTCAAAGGGTTTTCAACTCATTTGAGCTTGATTGGTTGAATTGTAAGTGATGTGGCAGCCAAATCTCCCTCAGAGGATATAACTGCTATGATTTCCTTCCATCTTGAGGAAATGTGTTCCCACTCTCAAGTGATGCAGTGTCATCATCTATCATTTGCAGGTCACCGCTGTCAATCATGTTTTGCATAAGATGGCGGAGTGCCCAACATTCTTCAGTGCTGTGACCGCGAGAATGGGAGTGGTATTGACATAATCAAGTAGCATCAAATATTTTTAAGCATGAGTTAACTAGAGGTAGTAGTGCTGTGATTTTTCCCTCATTGATCAGCATCTGCAATATTTCTTCCATTAGTTGGCATAAATAGGTGAACTCCCTTTTGTTGGAAAAATCCCAATGGGCTTTAGCTCTTGCTTTTCTGGCAAGCATTTCCTCCAAGGTTTCACTTTCTTGGGTGAGTGATGGAGACTTTGTGATAAAAGAGAGGAGACTAGCATGCTCTTGAATGAACAATTGTCGTGTGACTATGTGTTGATGTATCACCAGTTCTTGATAAGTAGGTTTTATACCTACTTATCCGGTATCTGTTACTTGAATTAGTTGCTTAAACTTATGTTTCTTAGTTACTTTTCATGCATTTTGTGTTCATTTTGTAGATTATATGTTTGGGAGCTGTGTGAGCGACTATTGGTATGAAAACGCAAGGAAAAGAAATCCGAACATCATTTGGGCTTTCATGTTCATTACATGTTCTTGGCTTGGAACTTGGATTATGTTATAGAGCTTCTTCTTAGCTTTCTAGAACATTTTGAATCATTCCAATCGGAGTTCGGATGCAAGTGTTATGACCTTTGTACCAACGGATGTTTAACTTCACTATTTTGGGTGGCTATTTGCATAACAGTCACTTGCAACCCAATGTCGACCTTCATCCGTGCATCATTTCTCAATTCTCAAAGAATGAAAGTGAGATTTTGTAATTTAATTTTCTAAATATTTATTGGATTGAATAAATATTTTTGATGATGAATTAATTATTAGATTAATTAATTAATTGATGAAATTATTGATAGATTAATTTAATTATATTAATTATATTTATTAAATTTAATGTGGAGAATTTTTATTATTGATGTGGATGTATGTATTATTCGATGTGAGCTTGATTGAATTAAAAGAAATATTTAATAAGCCTTTGTTATTTTAATTAATTTAATTATTAATTGGAGATTTAATAATTTGACATTATTATTAAAGGAGAAATTTAATTATGTGACTATGTGAATTAATGAGAATTTACTATATTTTATTTAAAATAAATTAAATAAGATATTTGATTTATTTTATAATGGGTGTGACATTTTTTAAAACTATATGATAAGGTTTTATGAAAATAAAGGGTTTTGAAACCTAGTATGCTAGCCAAACGTGGCCCTTAATGGGGTTGAGGGAAGTTACCCATGGTAGGGTAATCGACCATCATCAACGTCGATTTAATTTTCTATTATATTAGGCGTATTCTTTTTTTTTCTCTTCATTTTTTTTTGCTAAGTCGGCATAACAGAGAGAGAGATATGAGTGAGAGTTTGAGAAATTTTGAGAGAGATTGTGAGTATTGTGATTGTAGTAGAGAGAATTTTCATCCTTGTTCATCTACGCTTGGGTAATCTCTCTTGACCCAAATTTTTTTTTACGTCTTTTAAAGTTTTCATGAATATGACTTTCATTCATTACATAAGTCTCTATAATTGGAAAATGGTGTTGTTGTAGGAATATATGTAATAATTCAAGTAGCATAACATGTTTATTATATATTATATATGGTTTCCATATCTTGATTTCATGAAATTATCTGATAAAAAATTTTAGAGTAGGTAATATGGCCATATGGCCTTATATATCGTATTTTTTTAATATGTCGAACATAAATTGTTTTGCAAAATTCACACACTTATATATGATTATGCATGATAAAATGAACAAAACGAAATTTGAATGGTTGGATTTGGTCTTATAACGAATCTATAGGCGTTGAATTTTAGAATTTATGTTCAAAACTTCAAGAACTTCAAGAACATCAAGAAACGATACAATTTGCATGCTTTAATTATGTGATTATGTGTTTTTTATGGGTGAGAATCACTCCATAGATGTTAAGTATTAATTATATATGAATTCTAGCATGTGGGTATGTGTAATTTGATGAAAAATTAATTGTTCAAGTAGTGTTTATTTATTTGATTTTTGTGTTCTTTTGCTTTTCGGAATTTCAGAGTCTAGGTTTAGCTAGCATGTTTTTCTCAGTTCATTTCTCGCATGTATGCATGTAATGATGGCCACTGCCATGTCACATGACCTTGACCCAGATACAAAAGTGGCGCCTTAATGCCACTTAGCGAAATGTCCGAAAAAATTTTTTAATGTTCAAGTATAGAAATGTGTTAGTAACCTAATCTAATGAGCACAAAAACTTGTTAGACATATAATGAGGTGTTAAAATAAATTCTTAACAAATCCATAACACAATTACGTGTGAATTGAATGATCGAATACATAATTAACTTATTGTTAAGTGAAGTCTTAATTTTACACTAAGTGTAATAATTGACTAAAGTATAGTCATGAATTCGAGAGTTAAACAAAGAGTAAATTTATGATGTTAATATGTTATTATTGGTTGGTATTGTGAACGTAATTGGTATGTAGGATTTAATTCAAAGAAACGAGTTTGTTTAAGTGTAATCTACGCATGAGAGCAAGTTTCCTAACCTTTCTACTTGTTATCGTTATATAAGTTGATTAATTCACCTTTCTACATTGAGCGCGAGTTCTCATTATTATTGATCAAGCTTTGTCTTGTATATTAAAGTTTTTTAATCTTTCAAACATGATGTTTGTTATACAATACTTATTCTATTGTATACCTTTTGAGATTCTATTCAAGTTAAGTTATCATTATTGTTAAACCTTGTTAGACTAGCGAACCCTTATTGATTCGACTAGTCCATAGTTGATGAGCGTTCTAAATTTCAGAATCCCTTGATGAATTATCCAAACCAAACTTCCTTTGGTGCGGACTCGAATGTCAAACTGAGATGAACAACCCTGTATAGGGGATTATTTACGCTTTAGCGTTAAGATATTGTGCACAGTATGGTACTAAGGGCTGATCCCCCTAAGTACGAGAAGAAGAGTCCATAGTCTTATGACTGTTAAAGGTTTCAAGTATAAACACTTGACAACCTAGGACATAGTTCAGGTCTTATGACCCTCGAAATTTCTTTTGATTCTTGTTATTCATTCTTGATTCAAAAGTTGAGCTTTTATATCAAAGTTATTATTCCTCTCGCATGTTATTATTCATTTATTATATTGTTATACTTGTGGGCAATCGTGCTCACTCTTGCGTAATAATAACATTGCGATTAAAAACGAAAAGAAGCGGACGAACCTTCCACTAGTAAGGGCAAGGGCAAAGATTAGCAAGTAATGAAGATTGTTTATTTTGTGTGGTTATGTAATGATATTTAAATTGATGTTACTAAGACTTATTTGTTTATGTTTCATAGATGATTTAAGGTTAGAGTAACACAGGATTTATTTATTATGCGATTGATGTAACCCCATAAGGGAGAGATTTATTATTTATTTCTATCTATTGCATGGTTTGCATTTATTTATGGGTAGATAGATAGATGATGTTTATGATGAACACCAAATCTGTGGAAATGGAAATCTACCGGATTTGGGGTGTCACTGAGTTAGTATCAAAGTATATGGTTATGAACCTTAGGTGGGGGAACAACCTTAGGTAGTAGCCTTGTAGGAGATTGAGAATATAGTGGTGGTAAACTCTTATCGAGTTATAAGAAATGAATTTCTAAATTCATTGAAGATAATAAAAGACTTTATGTGCTTATGTGTTAATCTATGTGTTCGCTAGCACGGATTAGTAACTAAAACTTAAAATTTTGTTGTCAGGATGTCGGATGTTGGAGGAGCTAGTCGAGTGGGAGGAGGAACCTCGAGTACCTATAGAGGAGGAGCCCCAGAGACATTCATGTCGTCGAGGAACAGCAGTGGTGCAGAGAGAGCCATCTCCAGTTGATCATCATTGTTGTTGGTCGGGAGCATGAGCGGAGGCCCGATCGGAGGAGGATCAGGAAGAAGAGGAAGAAGAGGAGTTCCCACCGAACTCCATTGATCTTTGAGATGTATGATGCACTTTATGATCGTAACATAGAGTTGCGGGATCTTGTCCGGGATCTGGTGAGCGAGCGGTTGGTTAGTCAATGATTACTATTGAAGCGGAGGATAGGAGATTGTGACTCTTCACACGTTTAGGAAGCGTGGAGTGGGATCTGGTTCACGAGAAGGGTCAAACCGAGATAAGTCCACGAAAATAGAAAAGTTGAAGAAGGATCTGAAGAGAGAGCTCGAGAGAGGCTTGCCATAGCGAGAGGAGGAGGGTGGAGTGCGAGAGTCGCGTCGTCTTGATCTTGCGAAGATGATCGTCGTGTGCGAAGAAGGCTAAACTTGAGGAGACGTACTCTACACTACAAAAATCTGATGGATGCGGTCCAAGATCGAGTTAGGAAGTATCCAATCCGGTTTGAGGATCTACCATCATATATATTAGATCGCGAAACGATGTCTCGCATCATGGAGGAGGAGCGTAGCAAAGGCTATTATTGGTATATTAACGAGACGATGATAGTATTAGTTTAATTATGTGAAAATTATTTGGTAGTTAATGATGTAAATTCGATGTGATTATAAACAAAGGAATATTTTGATGTTTTAAATCTTGTAGATTCTTTATCTCGGGATAGTGGATGTAAATAGCGGTGATGATGCTTTATCTTTTGATGTTAAAACTTTTGAATTTAATGAGAATGTCGAGAGTTTATTTGAATTGATGTGTTAAGTGAGTTATGATTAAATGTTTAGTTAAGTCTTAAATGTTTTAGAGATTGAGTAAAGACCTAATAAGCGTATATTCTTAATGAAAATATGCATCCTAGAAGAAGACAAAATCGTCGACAAAAACCTGAGAAGAATTGATGAACAACAATGACGCCAACGCTACTAACCTGTTCGACAATTGGTGAACCTTTTAATTGGAGCGATTAATAATCAACCACAAGCTCCACCAAATACTTCGTTTAAGGACTTGGGCGGTGGGACCGCCCGAGTTTAAGGGTTCCATAAACCCAATCGAAGCTCGAGACTTGGGTTATGGAGATGGAGAAGGTGTTCGATGTTGCTAAAGTAAGGGAGAAGACGAGAAAAATCGCGTATGCAACGTTCATGCTAAAGTCCGAAACCCGATTATTGGTGGCGAAAAAACAAAAATGAGAGGAGGTGAAGGTGTAATATCACTGGGAAGATTCAAAGAGATGTTCTTGAGATGTATTTTCGACAGTTCACAAAATCGGATGGAAGTTCGGTTTTAGAGTTGAAACAGGGAATATGTCGATGGGTGATTATCGGCAAGGTTCAATGAGTTGGCTAGGTTACCACATACAAGTACATCTGGATGAGAGGAAGGCGAAGATGATTGACGGGGACTGAAGCCACACAGTTGTATAGCAAGGTGTCGATGTTCCAATTGAACACTTTTCTTTGGAGTGTTAGAAGGGCCATACTCGTTGAGGGTGGAAGCGATGCGATAATGAAATATAATCGGGGAGCGAAGAAGAAGAAGAGTGAGAATGAAGGTAATAACAAGGCTGGTGGGAGTAGTATGCTGGGGTAGCCATAATCGAAGAGAGGAAGTGGACGGATAACTCATCAAATTTGGAAGTCGACAAGGAGGCGGAAGAAGAAGAAGATCGAAGCGTGCCCAACTTGCGGAAAAAACTCATTTGGGAGTTTGCTTAAAAGGGAAAGCGAGTGTGCTTCTGATTGTGGTCGGGGAAGGCCACATAGCACCTAACTATCCTAACCCAAAGAAGGGTGCATGCTTCACTTGTGGTTCAAAGGATCATCTTGCGAGGATTGTCTAAGAAGGGATCTGGGGAACGAGTTCGGGAGGAAATAGAGGAGAATACCGGTGGAAGCACTCGACTATCGCGGCACCAACCTGACCAATGAAGCCAATTTGCCGAACATTCAACATGACGATCACGGGGGATGTAGTGCGGTCTCGCGATGTGGTGTCGGTATCATTCCGATCAATAAAGTTAATGCTTATGTGTTATTTGATTGGGTGCTACTTGTTCATTTATATCAGATGACTTTGCTAAGAACTTAGAATTGCTTAAGGACGAGTTAGAATACCCATGAACATAGAAATTGCGAATAGAGAAATATCCCTGTTAAAATATGTGCATAAGAAGCGTAGAGTGGATATTAAGGGTAATATCATGAACGTAGATCTTATCCTATTCGACTTGGAGAATTTGATGTTATTTTGGGTATGGATTGGTTATCCAATTATGGGGCGTAATTGATTGAAAAAAAGCGTATTAACCTTATGACTCAAATCGAAAGGTTGTGTTTTATGGTAGCAAAGTCGCTGAGACAAGCGAGTTGTCTGATGATGATGCGAGCCGAGGAGGTTGTTAAAGGCGAAGTACGTGTAGGATATCTAGCTTACATAGTCGATAGTCGTAAAGAGAATCCAAAAATAGATGAGATACCGTGGTAGTGAGAGATTTAGCAGACGTATTTTTGGATGATTTGCGGGGACTTCCTCCGGATAGAAGCGAGTTGAATTCATGATCGATTTGGCTCGAGAAAGCAGCTCCATATCGAAGGCACCATCTTAGAATAGCACCGGTAGAGATGAAAGAAAGAAGCGATGGTCCAACTACAAAATTCTTGGACAAAAGTAGTATATACAACCAAGCGTATCCAGTGGGGAGCGCCGGGTTTTATTTGTGAAGAAGAAGGATGGGACAATGCGACTCTGCATGCATAGACTATAGAGGCTGAATAAGGTCACGATCAAGAATAGATATCCATTACTGCGAATCGACGACTTGTTCGATCGGTTAAAGGGAAGCAAGATATTTTTCAAAGATAGATTTGAGGAGTGGTTATCATCAATTGAAGGTGAGACCAGGAGGATGTCTGAAAGGCGGCGTTTAGAACACGATATGGTCACTACTGAAATTTTTGGTAATGTCATTTGGTCTAACAAATGCTCTGCGGACATTTATGGGCTTAATGAATGGAGTGTTCAAGCCGTTTTTGGACAAATTAAGTAGTGGTATTTATAGATGACATTTTGGTATATTCAAAAACCAAGAAAGAACACGAAGAGCATTTGAGGGTGACATTAGAGACATTGAGAAGAGAGAAGTTGTATGCTAAGTTTTGAAATGTGAATTTTGGATTGAAAGAGTACAATTTCTTGGACATGTGATTGATAGAGACGAAATTTGGTGGATCCTCAAAAGTCGAAGGCTGTGATTAATTGGGATCGGTAGAAGAAGCGTCGTCGAAGTAAGAAGTTTTCTTGGATTGGCGGGTTATTACGAAGATTCATTCGAGGATTTTTCCAAGATCGTAACTCTCAGTTGACGAATTTGACTAGAAAATCGGTGAAATTTGTTTGGACGAAGAAGTGTGAGGAAAGCTTTCAAGAATTAAAGAGGAGGTTGAGTTCAACACACATGTTATCTCTTCCGGATGACACGGAAATTTTTGTGGTATATAGTGATGCGTCGCATAAAGGACTTGGTTGTGTGCTTATGCAAAATGGTGAGTCATTAACGTCGTGCGTCACGACAATTGAAGGATTATGAGAAGGGTTATCAGACCCATGACTTGGAGTTAAATTGCGATGGTTTTTGCTTTGAAAATCTGGAGGCACTATCTCTACGGGGAGAAGTGTGAAATATATCTGAGATCACAAGAGTTTGAAATATATTTTTACGAAAAAAGACTTGAATATGCGCCAAAGAAGGTGGTTGGAGTTAATTAAGGACTACGATTGTGAGATTCTATACCATCCATCCGGGTAAAGGCTGAATGAATGTGTGGTGGCCGAGCCCCTAAGTAGAAAAGGTCGGGAGAAATTGATGATGTTGACAGCTCGGGAGGAGCTAATTTTAGCAATGGAAAAGCTAGGAATTGGAAGTGAAGTATCCTATGGAAATTGATGAGAAAATTTCGGATGCAAGATGGTATGACTTTCTTGGATAAAGTTAAGGAGGCTCGACTTGGGACGAAGAATGTGAGAAAGTGAAGAAGAAGATATCTGAAGGGATGAGCCAAGATTCAAAATAGATGATGAGGGGACTACTAAGATTTGATAGCGAATTTGGAGTGCTGCTTGATACGAGAGATTAAGGAAGAAATTTTGAGCGAGGCTCACAACTCAAGATATTCGATTCACCTGGTAGCACCAAGATGTATCAAGATCTTGACAACATTTTTGGTGGCCAAATTTGAAACGAGAGGTTGCGAATGTGTTGCCAAATGCGACATGTCGAGAAAGTTAAAGCGAGAACATCGAGGCCGAGTGGGTTACTACAACCTTTAGAGATTCTAGAATAGAAATGGGAACATATTACGATGGATTTACGTGGTTGGCCTCTGAAAACTGACTCGGAAAAGGCTACTGACGCGATATGGGTTATTGTTGATTGATTGATGAAAATCCACACACTTCTTTCCGATCAAAATCGATTCAACTTAGATCGGTTGGCGAGGTTATATGTGAAAGAGATTGTTTGAAGGCACGGAGTTCGGTGTCAATTATTTACGATAGAGATCCGCGCTTTACGTCGAACTTACGAAAATGTCTACGAGAATGCATGGGTACACGATTCTGAAATGAGTACGACATATCACCCTCGAATAGATGGGCCAGTGAAAAAACAATTGAGACATTGGAAGATATGTTAAGAGCTTGTATAATGGACTTTAAAGGAAATTGGGATGATCATCTACCGCTCGTGAGTTTGGCTACAACAACAGATTACCACGCTAGTATTGGCATGCCACCCTATGAAGCGTTATCTGGCAAAAGTGCGAGAACTCTACTATATTGGGATGAAGTTGGCGAAAAACAAATTACTAGGCCCGAAATTAGTACAACAAACAACGAAAATAGTCAAAGTGATCCGAACAAGATTGACAACAACATTTCAAGATAGAGAGAAAAGAAATCGTCGATCCACACCGTAAGAATGTTGAGTTCGAGCCGGGTAGTTATGTGTTTTAAAGGTCTCTCCTTGGAAGGAAAGATCGAGTTTAGGAAGAAAGGAAAATTAAGCCCAAGATTCATTGGACCCTTTGAAGTTCTAGAGAAGGGTCGGAGAAGTTTCTTATGAGGTAGCCTTACCTCCATCTCTGAGAGAATGTCCACAACGTTTTCCATGTCTCGATCCTACGACCCTACAAACTTGATTACAAGCACGTGATTGAATATGAACCCTACATTTTGACAAAGACTTGTCTTACGAAGAAATTCTGTTCAAATTGTCGACCAAAAAGAACAAGTTACGAGAAATAAAGTAATACCTTACATTAAGGTAATTTGGAGGAACCACAACAAAGAAGAAAGCTACGTGGGAACTTCGAAGAATATGATGAAAAATTATCCTCATTTGTTTACTTAGATTGTTATAAGCGATTCTGGGGACAGAATCTTTGTAAGGGGGGGAGAATGTAACGGGATGAATTATTGAGTTGTGATTCTGAGGACAAAATCCTTTTAAGAGGGAAAAGATGTGACAACCAGAGATTTTTGTAATTTAATTTAAATATTTATTGGATTGAATAAATATTTTTTGATGAATTAATTATTAGATTAATTAATTAATTGATGAAGTTGTGATAGATTAATTTAATTATATGTGTTATATTTATTAAATTGATGTGGAGAATTTTATTATTCGATGTATGTATTTATGTGAGCTTATTGAATTAAAAGAAATATTTAATAAGCCTTTGTTGTATTTTAATTAATTTAATTATTAATTGGAGATTTAATAATTTGACATTATTATTAAAGGAGAAATTTAATTATGTGACTATGTGAATTAATGAGAATTTATTATATTTTATTTAAAATAAATTAAATAGATATTTGATTTATTTTATAATGGGTGTGACATTTTTTTTAACTATATGATAAGGTTTTATTAAAATAAAGGGTTTTTGAAACCTAGTATGCTAAACAAACGTGGCCTTAATGGGGGTTGAGGAAGTTACCCATGATTGGATAATGACCATCATCAACGTCGATTTAATTTTCTATTATATTAGGCGTATTCTCTTTTCTTCCTTTTCATTTTTTTTTTAAGTTTGGCATAACGGAGAGAGAGATATAGAGAGTTTGAGAAATTTGAGAGAGATTGTGAGTATTGTGATTGAGTAGAGAGAATTTGTCATCCTTGTTCATCTACGCTTGGGTAATCCTCTTGACCCAATTTTTATTTTACGTCTTTTAAAGTTTTTCATGAATATGGCTTTCATTCATTACATGTAAGTCTCTAAATTGGAAAATGGTGTTGTTATGGAATATATGTAATAATTGAGTAGCATAACATGTTTATTATATATTATATATGTTTCCATATCTTCGGTTTCATGAAATTATACAATAAAAAATTTTAGAGTAGGTAATATGGCCATATGGCCTTATATATATTTTTTAATATGTCAAACATAAATTATTTTGCAAAATTCACACACTTATATGATTATGCATGATAAAATGAACAAAACGAAATTTGAATGGTTGGATTTGGTCTTATAACGAATCTATGGCGTTGAATTTTAGAATTTATATTCAAAACTTCAAGAACATCAAGAAACAGATACAATTTGCATGCTTTAATTATGTGATTATGTGTTTTAATGGGTGAAATCACTCCATAGATGTTAAGTATTAATTATATATGAATTCTAGCATGTGGGTATGTGTAATTTGGTGAAATTAGTGTTTAAGAAGTGTTTATTTATTTGAATTTTGTGTTCTTCGTGAATCGAAATTGAAAGTCTGAGGGTTCGCTTGTGCATGCTCCAACTCCATAGTTCATTTCTCTGCAGCAATGCATGCATATGCCCACGCCAAATTGCGACAATGGCAGCCAAGACTTGAAGATATAAAAGATCTGAAAGTGTAATGGTAGCATGGCAACTTACTAGCGAAATGTCGATAAATGCATTTTTTTAAATGTTCAAGTATAGAAATGTGTTAGTAACCTAATCTAATGAGCACAAAAACTTGTTAGACATATAATGAGGTGTTAAAATAAATTCTTAACAAATCCATAACACAATTACGTGTGAATTGAATGATCGAATACATAATTAGCTTATTGTTAAGTGAAGTCTTAATTTTACACTAAGTGTAATAATTGACTAAGTATAGTCATGAATTGAGTTAAACAAAGAGTAAATTTATGATGTTAGTACGTTATTATTATAGTATTGTGAGCGTAATTGGTATGTAGGATTTAATTCAAAGAACGAGTTTGTTTAAGTGTAATCTCTACTTGAGAGGCAAGTTTCCTAACCCTAACCTACTTGTTATCGTTATATAAGTTGATTAATTCACCTTTCTACATTGAGCAGAGTTCTCATTATTATTGATCAAGCATGTCTTGTATATATTAAAGTTTATTAATCTTTCAAACATGATGTTTGTTATCTGATACTTATTCTATTGTATACCTTTTGAGATTCTATTCAAGTTAAGTTATCGATTATTGTTAAACCTTGTTAGACTAGCGAACCCTTATTGATTCGACTAGTCCATAGTTGATAAGCGTTCTAAATTTCAGAACCCTTGATGAATTATCCAAACCAAACTTCCTTTGGTGCGGACTCGAATGTCAAACCGAGATGAACAACCTGTATAGGGGATTATTTACGCTTTAGCGTTAAGATATTGTGCATGATATGGGTACTAAGGGCTTGATCCCCCTAAGTGCGAGAAGAAGAGTCCATAGTCTTATGATTATTTAAAGGTTTCAAGTATAAACACTTGACAACCTAGGACATAGTTCAAGTCTTATGACCCTCGAAATTTCTTTTGATTCTTGTTATTCATTCTTGATTCAAAAGTTGAGCTTTTATATCCGAAGTTATTATTCTTCTCGCATGTTATTATTCATTTATTATATTGTTATACTTGTGGGCAATCGTGCTCACTCTTGCGTAATAATAACATTGCGATTAAGAACGAAAAGCGAGAGACGAACCTTCCACTAGTAAGGAAAGAAAGCAAGATTAACAAGTAATGAAGACTGATTTTTATTTTTGTGGTTATGTAATGATATTAGAATTGATGTTACTTAAGACTTATTTGTTTATGTTTCCATATAGATGATTTAAGGTTAGAGTAACTTGGGATTTATTTATTATGCGATTGATGTAACCCCATGCAATGGGTTCTATGGATTAGTTTATTTTGATATATTTCATTGTTAGCCTTATTGATTGCTATGGGATTGTCTATTTAGATTCATGCTAATTGCTTAGTTGATTGGCCATCAATTACTATGATAATCCATATGGACTTTAGAGATGAAGTATGGGTTTGGATCTGATCTTTATAGCCTATGATTGTATGTTCTACATTGTGATGGGATGTATGATTTGTGCTTAGGATAGACATATACCGAAGCACCACTCAAAGTCAATTGAGAACTTGGGCTTAAACCATAATTATTTATAAATCACATAGACATATAGTGGTTTAGGTAATGTGGGTGTTCATGTTTATTATATCAATTGTGGATTATATGTGATATGTGTATGGTACATTGAGAAATGGCTATACTTTACTTTAGTGTTCTTGACTAACAATCCGGTAAATTTGTTTAGCTTAACAGGGAGTGTGTTGATTTAAATGAGTCAATAGATGAAATTGTGATCTCAGGTCTTCATTATCTAGTCTTATTCTAGGGATAGTTAGGTTTATTTAATTTAGCAATTAATATTTATAAATAGCAAATCATTCGTTTAAATAAGACTGAAACGGTTACGGGTTAGTTCTTGGTGAACTTTATTAGTTAATTCTCCGTGGGAATGATACTTTACTTACTCTTTATTACTTGTTGACCGTGTATACTTGCACGCATATATTGATCGGTAAAACGACCAACAAGTTTTTGGATAACGAGTTCCATATTGATCGTTTAATGTTTGGATTAGTAATTAGAATCTGATTATTGCTTCTCAGAATCAAAATTAACTTTTAGACTTTTGGATAACGAGTTCCATTTCTTTCTCTCCACCTCAAATTGAAATTTCAATTTGACAGTTCTGAAATATGTTTTTTGCTTTCTCCTTGTAAGCTACTTCTTATGCATTACCCTTGTGACATTCCTCTTAAGGGCGACAACTTTATACATACAAGGGTGTTTTCTGTTCATCATGTATTTAGACACATCACGGTAATAGCTTTTGCAACCTTAACTATATCTATGTGTATTTCTGAGCTCATATGGCTGATGCCCAACATGGTTAAGTTTTACACATTTCTCGTTATTACCCTTTTGCAGGAACATGCTGCTATGGCACTGCAGTATTGGACAAAGGACCAAGGCATGAACAAATATTGGTATTGATTTATGTTTTTAAGTGCCAGTTATATTTTGTAGCACATGTCATACAATTTTCTAGGATAAGATTTATACATATCTGACAATTTGGTGTTACTTTTTTCACCTCTTTGATTAAGCTCCTCTTTACTAAACTGCAGTATATATTTAGATTGTGCTAAGAGCATGTTTACTTTTTCAACAGATAGTTGATCTTGGTACATTGACTGCAGCATGTAAGGTTACCCTTGGGCCCTCAATTGCAGGTAATATGTGATCTTCTTCTCATTGATGAGTTCCTGGTTGGAATGAGATATTTATCTCTACAATAGTACTTGAGATTCTTATCAATTTGACTGTCAAGTTGTTGAATTTTTTGGAGCGAAGAAAATTCTTTGAAATTTGAGTAGTTTTTCCTTCATAGTATTTATGGAACAATATTGTTACTTGTATTGGTTAAATTTCTTTTAGCCAGTTTGTCTGATGCCCATGTCAAATTTTAGACATGAATCTATTTATCTTAAAGTAAAGTTTGGAGGTCACACACAGTTTATTTCTTGATATTGACATTCACACTGCTTCTAAGTATCATACTGTTGACATTTTTTTTTATTCCTGCAGTATAAAAGAGAATGTTCTAGAGCAGCCAAGTTGTCTTGTGGGTGGAAACTTAGAGAGTGAGTTTATTTTTCGTTGCAATAACTGATTCTGTTTTCTTAAAAGTTCAGTGCCTTTTTTTCCTTATTGATGTTTTCCTTTTTTCTCTAGTATTACAATATAAGCTGCTTAAGGTATTAACATAGAACAGTTTCTCTTATCATCCACTATTTTGAGTTGTTTTTTAACTATAGTTTTGCATTCAGGTACCAAATGAATGGACTAAGGTGGCTGGTTTCACTATATAATAATCATTTGAATGGAATTCTTGCTGATGAAATGGGGCTGGGTAAAACTGTCCAGGTATGACAAGTGTAGAAGTTTAGGCCTCTAAAGGAATATCATAATCAATTTTTTCTCCTAGACATTATAATTACCAAGTCTTGTTCAAATTAACCACTTATTAAAAAAATAAGGGTGAAAAAGAGAAGTTGCCTACTAAATGATCATGTTGTTTCCTTCTAATGATCTGAACTGATATTTTTAGTCAGATTTAAGCTAAGGATGATTTATTAGTCTATTTGTAGTAGTTGTACCTTCTTCGGTTTAACATATGAAGTATATGCAACATAACATATAATCTATTTGTGTTTCATTTGTTTTTCAATATAGTTGAAGTGAAGAGCAGTTCTGATGGTTTCATGATCAAAATGAGAGATGGTCGACATTTAAAATGTGACCATACCAACCCTCAGGAACTATTCTTCATCAGGGACTATTCTTGTAGGACCCAAGTTATCTCGCTGACCTGGGTATGTTCTGCCCTTACCACTTAAAAATTCCCAAGTTATCATTAAATGTGTCTTTCCAATGTCTGTTGCAATATGTTGAATTATTGGTAAATAAATCTATGATGTCTGTGATTATAGCTAGCATCTTTGGGGCATATACTGTATGGAAATTTGTCGTCTTAAGAAAAGTTTTTCCACATTGACTAATAGCCTCAATTTTTCCATAATTGTTGTCCTTTCTATATAGAAATCTAAACATTGTTATTTAAGATTGTGTGATGGTATTTAAGATTGTGTGATGCTTGTGGTTGTTAAATGTGACTGAATTCTGACTTGAGGTCAACATATAATAATAATCTACAAGTCTTGTAACAGAAAATATATTTACCACTATGCTTACTGAAATTAATTCATGAAATGGCCGATTAAGATTACAATTTTTTCTTGTAACAGAGCAATCATATAGTCGCACTGAAGGTTCCTATAACAGAGAAATCATTTGGATTTGTAGCAAATGATATTGTGATTGCCTATTTGTCTTTTTCTGCTTATGAGCAATAGGGTGTACATTAGTACCACATAACAACTCTATTGTCTTTGTGTATTGATTTTGGCACTAAGTGCCTCTGGTGACCTATTTGCTTCATTTTTCTGACTTGCTATTATTTTTAAATATGTGCAGGAAGACTACTTCTACGACCTGCCTTACAATACTGGGTATCAAATTTTCATGCTACGTTTACGGAAGACAAGGGACGAAATTATGAAGTGTAATCTCTCTATATATATAGATATATACTTTGATTGAAGAACTGTGGTAGCTTTAGATGGTTAATTGTAAAGATAATGAATGATTATGTAGTGGATGATTTTATTAAGTTAATAATATTTTAATTTTTTATATTTTTGCAATTATTTGCTATGGGGACATTGAACCATTCAGGTACATGAAAAGAATGTCAAATTTTGATTTGGCAATAATATAATTTGTTACCAAAGCATTGTACAAGTTTTAATATAGCAACAAATTTTTGTTGCTAATGGTATTAAAAATATAATATTTGGCAATGAAAAATTAACCTAATAACAACGGAGAGGATATTGTTGCTAATACTAAAATAAAAGGCAACATTTTTTATCGTTGCAAATCATATCAACTTTCGTTGCACATATAAAGAAACGACAACATATAATGTCGTTGCTAATCGACGACTTTCGTTGCTATTGAAAAATAACCAGAAACAAATATTTTTGTTACTGATTCAGCATAATGTCGTTGCCAAATAATATAATCAGCAACGAAAATTGTTGCTAAAAAGTTTACATTCCGCAACGAAAGAAAGCTTAGGCAACAATTTTCATAATTTACTGCAACGAAAAATGTCGTTGCAAAATGGTGTCAATTGCAACGAAAATGCATGATCATTGCAAAAAAAAGAGTTCATTTCGTTGCCAATTAGAAGGCTTTTGCAACGAAATGGGCTTTTTAGCAACGAAAGTTTAATTATTCTACAACAATATATTTTGTTACTAAAGGATCGATGTCTCTGTACGAAAGCCAAATTTCGTTGCAAAATGTATTACTTTTGGCAACGAAAAAATCGCTCATTCATGAACAATTAGCAATGCTCATCATTCTTGACGAAAGAGCCTTAACGACAAAGAAAGTTGTTGCCAAAACCCTTTTGCAACAAAATTTGGCACCTTTAGCAACAAAAATCGGTTGTCGCTGAAGTCCCATTTTTTTGTAGTGGATTATCTTGTTTATCTGTTGAGAGGAAAATATTGTTTTTAATGATAGAATTGTGTAGGAAGTGAGTAATGACCATGAAAACATTGAAACTCAAGCTTTGGGAACGCATGGGTATACTTGCTATATATATAAAAAAAGAAAAAAAATGAATAAATACCATGGCTAGTCTTGTTTCAGAACCTTTGTTACTTGAGTAAGTACGCTTAAGGGGATTGTCTCTACACCTAGCACCCTAAGGTCTTTACGGTCTAGGAGTCGTTGGTTGAAAGCTCGCTAAGGGGTAGCACTATTAGCCTAATGGAATGAGACATTGCATAGTCATGGGAAATAGAATTAATAAATAAAAATAAATCAATAAACACCGCGGGAAAGTGCAAAAATCGCCCTCGTGAGTAAAAATAAGCAGAATAAACCCTTTGTTGAACCTTGCCTTGTACCGATGTGTTAGAGTACTTGTTGTTTCATTTGTATGCATAGTTCCTGATTTAAAACCTCAGTTTTCTGTCTTAAGTAGTATAGCATGTGGTATCTTTACCTCTGTCAAGCTTATTTGTGAACACATCACACACATACAACATCTCTATAGCAGGTTGGGATTATCTGATTATATGTCATTATGCCTTTAGCTTAGTTTGACGCTTTCTTCTTGGATCTTGATATTTCTCTGAAGCACATCTTATTGGAATTCATATTTGGCTGAGAATGTGGGATTCATTGTCATAGTAGCGTAGCTTGCATAGTATGTAGATTGCATTATATTGTGTTGCTTGGGGACAAGCAACGGTTTAAGTTTGGGGGTATTTGATAAGTAGGTTTTATACCTACTTATCCGGTATTTGTTACTTGAATTAGTTTCTTAAACTCATGTTTCTTAGTTACTTTTCATGTATTTTGTGTTCATTTTGTAGATTATATTCTTGGGAGCTGTGTGAGCGACTATTGGTATGAAAACGCAAGGAAAAGCAATCCGAACATCGTTTGGGCTTTCGTGTTCATTACATGTTCTTGGCTTGGAACTTGGATTATGTTGTAGAGCTTCTTCTTAGCTTTTTGGAACATCTTGAAGCATTCTAATCTGAGTTCGGATGCAAGAGTTATGACCTTTGTACCAACGGACGTTGAACTTCACTGTTTTGGGTGGCCATTTGCGTAGCAGTCACTTGCAACCCAATTTTGACCTTCATTCATTCATTATTTCTCAATTCTCAAAGAATGAAAGTTGTAGAGCTCGTCGAGAGCATCGATTTGATATATGGTAGGCCCCGTAACTCCTCCCAGATCAAACGTTATGGCCGTTTTACCAGAGAACACTGTAGCGGAAAACCAACGGCGTGGGCGCGCGAATTTGTAGTGTATTTTTGGCGCGGCCGCGCAAGTCCGTGGACCAAAAAAATGCCATCTGCTACTTGAGCGCAGGTGTGCCTAACTCCAGGCCATTCCCAATGCGGCCGCGCCTCTTTGGAAGTTGACTAGAGCTGACTTTTTCACTAAATAGTGGAATTGGTGCGTAACTTAGAGGGGGGGGGGGTTCAATTAGGGCTTAAAAAGAGATGTATTATCAGTATGTAGAAGACCCCACCCCTTGGGGGATCAATAAGCTACTGTTATTTTCTTTCTTAAATTTGAATAAGTTGATTAAAGTAGTGATTTCTAGATTTGATTAGATATGAAGACTTGAAGCAATTGGAAAACATCAGAGATTCTACCTTGGACCAGGAGAACGGATTTGCATTTCAATTCTCTACTCTTAACCTCTCTTTGATTCCTACTTGTAATTTTATGATGTTTATTCAATATGTGGATGGTGGATTTGATTCAACTATGATTTAAACTCTATTCTGAGATTGCAATGGGTTCTATGGATTAGTTTATTCTGATATGTTTCATTGTTAGCCTTATTGATTGTTATGGGATTGTCTATTTAGATTCATGCTAATTGCTTAGTTGATTGGCCATCAATTACTGTGATAATCCATATGGACTTGAGAGATGAAGTATGGGTTTGGATCTGATCTTAATAGCCTGTGACTGTATGCTCTATATTGTGATGAGATGTATGATTTATGCTTAGGATAGACATATACCGAAGCACCACTCGTAGTCAATTGAGAACTTGGGCTGAAACCCTAATTATTTATAAATCACATAGACATTAGTGGTTTAGGTAATGTGGGTGTTCATGTGTATTCCATCAATTATGGATTATATGTGATATATGAATGGTACATTGAGAGATGGCTATACTTTACTTTCGTGTTCTTGACTAACAATCCGGTAAAATTTGTTTGGCTTAACAGGGAGTGTGTTGATTTAAATGAGTCAATAGATGAAATTATGATCTCAGGTCTTCATTATCTAGTCTTATTCTAGGGATAATTAGGTTTATTTAATTTAGTAATTAATATTTATAAATAGCAAATCATTCGTTTAAATAAGACTGAAACGGTTACGGGTTAGTGCTTGGTGAACTTTATTAGTTAATTCTCCGTGGGAACGATACTTTACTTACTGTTTATTACTTGTTGACCGTGTATACTTGCACGCATATATTAATCGGTAAAATGACCAACAGTTCTGCCAATTGATTGACCTGTTCATCAAGAGACTTTAACTCCCGTTCCATCATGAACTAGAACTCTGAATAATCCCACTTGTCGAAATTATCCTTGCTGGTTTGGGAAGAACCACCCACATATTTGAGGTATTTGGAGCTCTCTCCACTGTATCTATTGATCATGTTAACATCCTCTTCCTTGTGTTGAGGGAGAGGATTATCTTAAACATGCGGTTGCTCGGGCTTGGTCACCACGATCTCACTATTAAGTTCTGGATCTTATGCTTGAGGGCCCAACAATCCTGAGTGTCGTGGCCTGGAGCTCTAGAATGATAAGCACACTTTTTGCTTGTATTGAAGCCCTTTCCACTTGGATTGGCTGGTCGAAAGAGATGAGTGATTTTCTTCTGATCTGTCAGAAGTTTGAAAATGTTTTCGAGTGAGTCCCCTAAAGGTGTGAACACTCTTGAGCGTCTGACTTCTCCACTTTTTAGCAAGGGAGGATTTGAAGAATGTGCTTGAAAAGGGGAGTAGTTTCTCCTTTGAATGGGCAAGTTCTGATTAACTTTTTGTCCTTTTAGTATCAAGGAAACATCTACTTCTTTCTTCTTTATGGACCTTCTGGGGGTTGTTCCCATAACTTCTAGATCGGATATGTTCAGCCATGACTTTTAAAGCGGTGAGGTCTTAAATCTTCCCAGACTTCAATCCCATTTCTGCCATTTCTCCGTGCTTGATCATTTCTGAGAATGGTTTTCCTATTCCAGCTAGGACCCTCTCATAAAATGGAGCTTCTTGACTATCTATGAAGGTCATCACCATCTTAGACTCTGTTATGGATGGGATAACTTGAGCAGCCAGACGCCTCCATCTTTGGTCATACTATCTGAATGACTCATTGACTTGCTTCTTGACTTTGGTAATTTGATACCTGTCTAGAGCCATCTGAGTTTGAAAGCTGTATTGACTGAGGAAAGCATGGGCTAACTCCTCCCAGCTATGAATTTTGGAATTATCCAATTTGGTGTACCATTCTTTGGCTTCTCCAGTCAAACTTTTCTGAAATAGCTGCATTCTCAGCTTTTCATTCTTGGCATAAGATTCGAGCTCTCCAAAGAACACTTTTAAGTGGGTGTAAGGATCTCCCAATCCATCATATTTCTCGAAATCGGGAGTCTTAAATTTTTCCAAATAATGAACACTGGGGAAGACGCAAAGGTCTGAATAGGAAACACTTCTGTGTGTTCCAATCCCTTTGATGGACCGAATGGTCTCTTCCATTTGTAAAACCTTCTTCCAAATATCACAGGTGTCTTGATCTTCTTTAAGATGGGTGATTTTAGGGGTTTTGTTGGACTTCTCATTCTGAGACTCAGGTGCTGGGAGTTCTATGTCCGGACCTTGGATTCCTCCTTGTGTAGAGGGTTCTGTTTGAATGGGTATTTGTGGACCATGAGTTGATTTGTGATATTCTTTGAACAGAACAGCCAACTCTGTTATTTGATTTTTTAATCCTTTAAACTCCTCGCGAGAGACCGGAGTAGGATAAAGATGGGCACTTATAGTGTATATATATATATATATATAGAGTAGTAAAAAGCTTAAAAAACTGAAAAATCTTACAGTGGGTTGCCAAGAAGACTTCAGATAGCTTTAGACGCTTGAAAACTCAATTTTCACTGGTTAAATTTCAGTATGTAGCAAAACACGAGCTTACAAGTATTTAGAAAGAAGATCCACTCAGTTTAGAGCACTCTAGCAGTGTTTACAGACTAAAACGGACATAGTTTTCTCTCATTTTCTCTTTTATTTTTTCAAATGAGCTGCTAGAGCTTATATTTATTGACCAAGGAGTCGTGCGTCAATCCGCGGCAGCCGCGAGTCTACCTGTGGCTGCCTAGGTTACCCTGGGCTCTACGGGTCCCATCGTCTCAAAGTACTTTCACTTGGGCAACACTGTGACCCCCTAAATTCAGGTACTTGAAACCTGAATTCAGTGCTTCACGATACCATTTCTTTGAGCGGAATAATAATAATATTGTCATAAATATCAAACTTAAATTACATATCAGAGTTGTCTAAATCCCAGGTACGCGACCTTAAAACATTTCATTACATGATAGATAATACATATCTTCATCTTATTTAAGTCTAATTATTACATAAGATAACAAAAACATAGTCTGACAGCATTCCTTTCCCTTTGTTCCTGGCAGAGCCCTCTGGTTGGTCATACTTAACTGAAAACATTTAAATTAAGAAAGAATGAGCATTTGAGTGCCCAGTAAGTAATATCAATAATAAACATTAGCTGAAAGGATTAAATGTTTTCTTGAGTGACACTTCTACAACGAAGCAATAGTTGTGAAGTAACTGAAACAATTCTAATTAACATATCAATTCTATTTCAAATTTTTGAAACTACGTACTGACTATAACTAGAGATCAGTCGACAGACTATGAACATTGTTTTCTATTTTCGAAAAGGTTAAACAGAACTTCATCTGTAAACCGTCATAACTTACGGGCACGGGGGGTGATCAGCCCGTTATGCCCTGTATTGATCAATACTACATACCAGAACGATATTCTCGTTCATGAGAACCGCCTTGGGCATACAAAAGTTTCCCAGATTTGGGATGTTCATACTTAGCCTGAATCCGAACCAAAATAATTTGGTTGGATAACAATTGTATTCTATCATGTTCAACGATATTCTTAAATCTGTGTCTAGCCGAGTCAAATAGCTTAGACGATTTTTAATTAAGGTATACATACTGGAAATCAACAAGTATGTATCAACATGTACAATAATTATCCAAGTGAGGACACTTATATAACAATACTTAGAATTTAACGAACAGAATATATATATTTGAATCTTATAGTAATACGATACTGATAAACAATGAACGAATAAAGTTTGGGAACTTGTGTGAATATAAATGATTGGATACATAATCAATAACAATAGAGTTTAATAATCTGGCATAATGATAATATAATTCTGAAACTTTCTTACTCAAGTCCATTGCATAAAGGAAATGCAAAGGTTAGGATACTTGCACAATGTAAAAGATAATTCAGATACTTGCCTGAATATTATGATTAATAACAATAAAGTTTAAAAACTCGTATAATCGGAATATAATTCAATAACTTACTTACGCATGTTTATTGCATAAATAGATATAAAGAGTGAAGATACTTACCTCAAGCATAGTTTACCAAAGTAAAGCTTAATATCAATCCAATGCACTATGATATTCTATTCATGTATAATCGCATTAGTTATACAAGTTCAACATGTACATCTATTATCTTAATTTGCTATCATACACAAGTGAAATTTATCAATGCTAACATATAGTGCTAGTCTTCTAGTCGCATAATCTTATATGTATGTCATCATATAAAAATTAGTTTATAACACACCATGTCATAGTTGAAATAAAAATTTGACTTTAAAGTCGGAAACACTTATTCCACATGGGATCCTATCAACAACATACTTATTAACACATGAATACTACACTGGACATGTATTACAGATTAGAGTAATAACTTAGGCATTTATGAAACCACAGAACAACTACACAAATCTGATCCTACTTCAGGGTGGCCCGGCCACACTTGGTTTGTACTAGGGAGTGGCGCGACCACGCTGTTCTTGGTGCAAACCAAGACATGGCTGCTCCTGCAGAAAACCAGTGAACACACGTCTTGCACATAAATGAATAATCATACGAAACACACGTGTTAGTATGTGGATAACTAAATTTGACATTATATCCTAACGTTAGGATACGTCATCATCTATTTTTATTTAATCAAGACTTTAATTGTTAAATTCATAATTTTTCTTACGGTTAATCGTTACATACATATTATGTGGTCCATAGGTTTCTACTACACCTACTTGCATTAGTTCAATCATGTATGTCAAGTGCTAGAATACTCGTAATATAGTTATTGACAAAAATAGTTTTCAAGGTTCCTTGAAAATACTATGTTAATCTATCAAGTATGCAAAGCTACTTTAATTAATATGCATCATATTTTCACATATGTATAGATAGAACATATAAACATGCTCACAAACTCCTAACTCAAGCATATATAGTTTATCAAGTTTGTTTTTGAAACATTAAGTCTTCATTAATAAGAATTATTTAAGTATGCAAGATAATTCCTCAAAGTCTACATCATGCTTTCATACTCATTTATGCACATATGCAAGTTATTTACATAAGCTAGAAAGATCAAAATTTGAAAATATAATGCTCATCATGCTTTGTTTTATAAATCTTCAAGTTTTCCTTTAGAAAAATCCTTTAAAACCAAGCTAGAAAACTCTATTATACACCAACCCAGTTTATGCCTTATATTATACTCATGTATGTACTTGCCTAGATTATTTACACATGCTCACCAAATCAGAATATACATTATTCCAAGTTTACTATTTCTAGTTTTTTTCCAAATCTTGAAGTACTATGTTCAAAACAATATCTAACCACATGCTAGGGTCATTTATATGCATAATCTAACTTAAGTAGCATGCTCAGAACATTTCAAGGAATCAACAGTAGTAACTGTGATAGGCAACCCGTAGCATGAAGGATTAAGGAAGTGGCGCGCTACCGCCACTTCGGCCCGTAAGTATAAAATATATGGCTCTGCTTTTGCAGAGCCTCAATCACAAACATTGCCAACATCTTCTGCTACAACATAGACTACTACTAGACATGTTTAAACACTTAATTAACACAATGGCATGCTATCATCTACCAATTACAGAGAGTTCGAGTAATTGCAAGAAATTAACAAAACTTAAACTCAAGAACACAAATAAAGTTTATACCTCTTTGAAGCTTAATTTGATTTCTCAAAGCACTAATTATACTCCCTCAATGCTCAGTACACTCACTCTCTTCCTACACTTACCAGACAATTTCTTATGCAACCAAAAATTGAAAATAGAGCTTATATTTATAGAAGGAATTTTACACAAACAATGCATATATACACTAAATTAAACCAATGAGAATGTTAGATTACATGATGGTTAAGAGAGAATTGGTAAATGGTTGTTGAAATTCATCATAATCTCCACTCCCCCTATACTCATCACCTAGAAAGCTTGGAAGAAAGAAAAGGAAATAGGCCTTAGTGTAAGACCCCAAATTATTAATAAATGAAATTTATTTTCCTCTATTTATTATTTTGAAATAGTAAGGGTTGATTTGATTAATGTGGATAGTTATGGGTAAAATACGAAAATATTTCGAATAAGCAAATGGTTATAAAATATTCATTACCGTCGGGGGAATATTCGCATGCACGCCAGTAGCAGATCTTTTATTGGGCCCCATAACTGAAAAACGATTGGATAAAAAAAACGACAAATATAAGTTGTTTATAAATAACTACAGTAGTTATACTGTTAATACTATTGGAATACCCTTGGTTTAAAATACACTAATACGCGTTGTTGAACAAGAGAAGACATCGGTATTGCACCAATTATTGATTCTTACATAAGAAAGCACTACTCGATAATTGTTAAATAATTACCGCTCAATATTTTATTTTATTGATTCAATAATTCTTTGCATTGATATTTTATATTCTTGTTGTTTCAATAAATTGTCATTACACAAGATTTTCCATTATCTGAACAATAATTCATATTATCTCGAATAATATTATTGGATAACATTATTAGCAATGTCTAGAAAGTTCTCGCTCTAAGGAAAGGTTTGGTCACCTAATTGCGCGCCCGATGAGGAGAGATCCTTATTGAAAGCCCCTCTTTCCTCGGAACTACCGTCACAAGATCTTGTGATTCTGTAATATTATTTGTGAATAATTAATTAATGATTTATATGATGAGGAAAATATTGATTTTATGTGGATATAGATGGAGAAAATTTTTAATGTGACAATTGTTGAAAATTAATATTTTATCTTTTTTCGATAAAATAATTCATTTAAATATATTATTTTAATAATATATTAACGGTGATATTTTATAATGAATGTGGGATATATGAGTATATGAGGAGGAAAAGTATTTTTGTGGCATTAAATATTTAACACATATTTTGTGTGTTGGTGAACACAATTATTGGCCATCAAATTTGATTATAGCTTTAAAAAATCGCCTGGTTTGTGGATTTCCTTTGGTCAATTTCTCGCTTGGAATTTGGGAAAACTTTCTTCTGCAAAGTTGTAGAGAATTGAATTTCCTATAAAAACTCGCAAGATTCGAATTTTCTGATAAAAGGGCTATTTATTATGAATTATTGAAATTTCGGAGTTCCAAAATAATTGATTTTTGGAAGTTTAAAATATTTAAAATAGGAAAAACGTTTTTTTAGTTTTGTGGACAGCCCTAGCATGTGCAAGATAAGCTGAAATCAGTTGTCAAAATGTGCGTAGAGAATTTGTAATATATATAATATTATTATATTAAATTTTCTACTTTGGTGTTCTAAGCATTTTCCTATAAATAGGGTGCTTAGGTTAGAATTGAAAATCACACCTGAAATTGAAGTTTTCTCTCTCTATATTATCGAGTGTATTTTTGTGAGTATTTTGAGTATACTTTGAGTATTGCTATACGGTGCAAGTTCAAGTCATAGCCTATATCCAGGGTTTTTGACTAGAAGTCTTGTCTTTTCGAGGTAAGGGATGTTATTTTATTCGAAAATGATATTATTTCTTCAATATCATTATGCTAAAATATTGGTTGAAAATTTTTATCAAATTTGGAACTTTTTCATGTCGGAGTTACTATTCATGAGTTACTATTCACGAGTTACTATTCATGAGTTACTATTCATGAGTACTATTCATGAAGCGTGAAGATGTTTTTTTTGTGAAATTTCTATCTTTTGGTGTCGGAGTTACTATTCACGTATACGGCACTATTCACGAATACGGCACTATTCACCGAAAAATGAAATTTCTTCTTTTTGTCCAAAATATCTACTATGGATACTAGCTTTGATTGTATCCATGTTTTGATCATTCTTGAATTTTACTCCACTCTGATTACTTATGAAGTATTTTTGAACTTGGATTGTTTAAAATACGAATCCTTAATATTTGTTCTTTTATTTCAATCGGATTCGTTTCCTTTAAAATATTTTTCATCATCCTCGGTCCTAAATGATGATATTATTGAATATCTTTGGCAGAAGTAGTGCAAAGATGAATGATTTCTTGATGAATATCTTTGGCCCAGTAGTGCAAAGATGAACAGTGTTGAGATGAACATGGCCACCGATTAATATCTTTGGCCCGTAGTGCAAAGATGAATGTGTGTTTAGATGAACATGACTAATCGATGAATATCTTTGGCTCAGTAGTGAAAAGATGAATATTTGATTCCGATATATATTGATTGATGTTACAGGGATAAAATATCGACGATGAACTTTTAAATTCATATATAGAAGATAGTAGTTTGCATTCTCTACTTAACTCTTCTAATGAATTGTTGTTTCATTATTGTTGTTGATTTAAAACGGTTGTCTATTGTATTCTATTAGATTTTTCCCTGTTGAAGACTAACGATAATTTGTTGTATATTATCTTAGTCATAATATTCTTTACTGGGCTAGTTGAGCTCACCCTTTTCCTTGTTGTTCCATTTTTCTTCTCAGGAGGCGAGAATGTAGCGAGTACTAGTCGGGTATGGAATGAAGGTTCTAGAGAGAGTTGTTTAGTAGTCCTCACGATTTTGTAAAATAATGTATCAATAATTGTGATGGGGATTTATTTATGTGTGGATATTGTCTAGAAGACAATAATTGTATTTAAACTCACAAGATATATATCACGTATTTTGCACGACAAATGTATTAATAAAGTTGTAGTTATTTACGCACCATGTATTTGGCGACTCGAATGGGTTGGATGGAATGGACCTATTTTGGGGCGCCACGGTTGGTATCGAGCTTAGGATATGATCTCCAAGGAGATCGGGGAATTGAACTAGAGGGAGAGATGAGTAAATCCTTCGCTAGTGTGTCCTACCTAAGCTTATTTGTTAGTTGGTTAGTATATAGGGATATTATGTGATATATTGATTTCCTTAATTAACCCTTGTTTTATGACAGTATTTGAGAATGTCGACTAAGAATATTAACAGTGGAGTAAATGAGACCGTGGAGATGCTCAGACTTACCAACGAGGAGAAACGTGCAACAGTCGGGCAATGTACCTCCTGTGAACAACACCACCGAAAGCGGATGATGAACGAGAGGATGTTTAGAAGCTTTTTGCGATTCATGCAAAATCGACGAGGGAGACTCGTGTTCAAAATACTGAGGAGGAAATGATAGCAATTCACGGTGGTCACAACCAAGCGGTTCAAAGAGTTGGGACCACCGAGTGCAGGGAAAGCGGATCCGATCATGGAGGAAAACATGGGTCAAGCAAATTACCAAGATATTCGATGTCTTGGGATGCGGGAGAACGAAAGTTCCATTTGCTATTTTATGTTCCGTGGCAAGGCGATTCTTGGTGGGAATCGTGAAGCGTACCATCCAAATTGTACTCGGATATGTCATGGGAGACATTTCAGAAGCAGTTCAATGACAAGTACTTCCTCGAAAGTATTCGTATATGAAGGAAGTGGAGTTTATTAGGCGGGAGCAGAATAACATGACGGTGTCCCAAGATTAAAGCGAATGAGGAACGATATGGCGGATGTTTCGAGAGGTTTGAAACCCAAAGATACATCAAGATCTCATTTCTCATAAATTTTCTCTCTATTCGGATGTTGTCAAACAGGCTCGATTGTTAGAGCGAGATAACGAGTACGTTCAACCGAGGGACCATAACCAGATTATATATCAAGATAGCGATCATCGAATAATGATAACCAAAGAGAGAAAGAAGAATACGGACAAAGGCGTGGCGCCCCCAAAATTAGGTATCGTCACCCAACTTGGGTTGCCACTTACATGGTACATAAATTCAAATACAAACTTAATTATACATCCGTAGGTAACATATACGACAATACATAAACCGAGAGTTCTAATAGGAATATTGTCAATTAGACAATATCCATACTCAAGGAGTCCTCATTACAATTATTATCACACTATTTCACGTAGAATAGTGAGGACTACTAATGCTATCTTCAGACCATCACTCGCTTCCCCAACTCGTCCCGGCTATATTCTCATTTCAAGAGAACAAAGAAAGAAAGGGTGAGCTCAACTAGCCCAAGAAGAAATATTATGACTAAGATAATGCGAATAAATTATCAATAGTCTTCAATAATGTTAAACCGATAAAATACAATAGACAACCGCTTTATCTGCAGCTGAATATGCAATCCATTAAAAGGGTCAAGTAGAAAATAAAGTCTACTATCTTTTAGGTTTTAAAAGGTTTTCATCAATTTTATCACTAAGACTCGGTTTATTGAATAAACCACAATATCTAATCATCCCCGTACCACTTGGCCAAGGATTTTCATCAAATTATCAATGGTCATGACTATACTTAAGAATCACCCCTAGTCATAATCATACCAAAAACTATCCATCAACGCATTACAGCCAATCGAGGACTTTTGTCACATCATTTATATCGAAGCCATGATTATACCGAATGATCCTCGGTCATAATCATACTAAGTTCATCTATGCACGTAAGCCAAAGATAACATAATATAACATGAGGATGATGATAATGACATAATAATTCAATAAAACAAGTTCAAGAATTATTTAATCCAGAATTATTAACGTCCAAATTGTCAACATGATCTTCGTTTTGTAGAGTAAAATTCAAGAATAATCGTAAGAATATTTCCATGAAAAGATCTCGGATGAAACGCAAATATCAAAGATATTCTACTAATTTCATGGAGTATAAAGTCAAAGTTTTAACCAACCGGGTATAATAAAGAATGGAATAACAAAAGAAATCACCACGCATGCGGTACTTGCGATGTACGGAGTTATTCCATATAATAATAATAACGGAACCAGTCGTGAAAATTCACAAAGCGGGATGATCCAATGTAATAATAAATGCTAAATAATAAAAAATGGAACCAGTCCGTTGTAAAACACATGCGATGTGATATTCCAATGTAATAATAATATACTAATAATAAACAATGGAACCGAGTCCTGTAAAAAAACACAAAAACAGGATATTCCAAATGTAATAATAAAGAATGGAATAATGTAAGAAGATCACCAAGTATAGAGGATTCACAGATACAAAGGTTATTCCAATGTAATAAATAAAATGGAATAATATAAGGATTTCACCAAGTATAGGGTATGCCATGATATCAAAGTTATGTATAGGGTATGTCACTTTTACGAGTTATTCCAATGAATAATAATGAATGGAATAATGAAGTTCTCTTCATGAATAAGAAAGAATAACACCCTTACGGGTACAACAAATAATATCCCTTACCTTAGAAGAACCTAATATTGGAAAAATAAAGTAGCGAATACTTTTCTTCTTTCTCTCTATTGTTTCTCTCTCTGAGTTTCAATGAATTAAAAAAATAATGAAGGAATGAGCTTCTATTTATAGGAAAATAGAATGCATAGTAATTAATCCATGAACGGTCCGTATTGATTTACTTTAATCGACTATCCATATTTAAAGCAAAATCTTTTAAATAAAATATCATATATTCTATTTATATAAAAACATTTTACTATGCAAACACTATGCAACACTATACAAAACACTATGCAAAACACTATGCAACACTATGCATAATAAAATATAATATATTCTATTTATAGAATAACTTTAATAAAGATTCATTTTATATAAAAAGATATTTCATTTTATTACGAATAAAACAAAACATCATTATCGATGTTCCCCTCCCACCAACATGTCATTATCACTATAATAATTAAAATAAAATGTCATTATCGCTATAATAATTCATATTAATAATCGAAAATAATTGAGTCAAACCGACCGACTTCTTACATAAATATCAATAATCAATACCGTAATATACTACGCAACAACGCAACAGACATCTTACTTTTTACTACCGAAAGTAGTTCAACGGCTTTTAACGGAAAACCTCCGTTGCGTTATTTTCATAAAATATTTTGTTAGGTGAATAGTAACTCATGAATAGTAATTAAGTGAATAGTAACTCGTGAATAAGAACTCAAACACAAAAAGTATCCCAAATACTAGAGTGAACAATACTAGAGTGAATAGTAATTTTGGTGAATAGTAACTCGTGAATAGTGACTCGTGAATAATAACCAAGCATTTTATTACAACTTGTCTACTTTGAAAAATTTTCAAATATGACCCTTAACTTTAAAATTTTATCAATTTAACTATTCACTAAAATAGAAAAATTGAACACTTTTATTTCATAAAATTTGGGGTCTCACAATCTCCCTCCTTATGGAATTTCATCGCCTCGAAATTAGGTGTTACGCACTGGTATGATAAAGAGGTGAAGATACCTTGAATACCTTTATCGTTGAAAACATTAAATTCATCTTTGCAATCCCGCCAAAGATATTCATTAACAATTCATCTTTTTCACTACAAAGCCAAAGATATACAATCAGAAACCAATAATGCTTTGAGACTCGACTTAATAGTATCACGACCACGAATTATCCATGCACTACGGGCCAAGGATAATTGTGTTTTCAATTACGATCATGATTATAACGAACAATCCCTGGTCATAATCATACCAAGTCCATCTATGCACGTAAGCCACAGATGACTTTGAACACATCCATGAATTAATATTTCATTATTGAGACTCAAATTTCAATAATTAATCCACATCGTTGAATCATCACATCGTGCCAATGATATTCTTTAAGCTACACGACCACGAATTATCCATATTCGTTAAAGATATCACAACCACGACCATCCATGCACTACGTGCAAAGATAATCATGTATTCATTAGTATCACGACCACAAATTATCCATGCACTACTACCAAAGATAATCGTGTATTCATTAGTATCACGACCACAAATTATCCATGCACTACTACCAAAGATAATCGTGTATTCATTAGTATCACGACCACAAATTATCCATGCACTACTACCAAAGATAATCGTGTATTCATTAGTATCACGACCATAAATTATCCATGCACTACTGACGAAGATAATCGTGTATTCTTAGTATCAAGATATCCATCGATAATCGTGTATTCATTAAGTATCACGATCACAAATTATCCATGCACTACTACCAAAGATAATCGTGTATTCATTAGTATCACGACCACAAATTATCCATGCACTACTACCAAAGATAATCGTGTTTTCAATTACGGTTATGATTATACCGAACAATCCTCGGTCATAATCATACCAAGTCCATCTATGCACTACAAAGCCACGTATGACTTTTAACATAATATAAACATGAGGATAATGATATAAAGAATCAATCAAATGAGATAAAGGATAAATATTAAACATTTATAATATAATTTATCCAGATTCAAGAATATCCCCATGTTATCAATCACTTAATAATCTCATAATCTAATATCATTAATATTATAACAATATTTTAATCACTTCTTAAATTTATAAACAATTTATCTCAATTGTTTACGCTTTTACCATATAATGCATTTAATCATTCAAAAATGCCATACTCATAAGATATCATCACCAATTATCGATCCTCATCAAAAAAATATGCATATACTCTATATAGGATTCTCTAGCCATAAAATCCTATTTTTAACTTTGTTACTTCACATAACATATTTAACTCATATGTTCAGTAATTAAACCATTTTCATGAAAAATACCAAATTAGTCCCAAAAATATTTCTTTTTCTGAGATTTAGCATAATATAGTCCCATAATGAAAATATATTTTTCTAAGAATTTTTAAAATTCATTTACTATTTTTCAAAAATCAATTTCTAATTAATTCTTTAAGAAATTAGCTACCTCAAGTTTAACTCCAAAATTCCCAAATCTTGGCAGGACCTTACACATGTTAACGTGAGCTTCTAATTTAAATTTTATGGTCATCTGAGTTATAGAACTCCTATTATAGCGTTTTTAAAAAAAACCTAAATATTGAAATAGTCATAACTTGCTCATTTTAAGTCGAATGAGAGCTCATTTTTGGACAGGAGGTACTTTATACCATATACCTTCATGTCCCAAAAAGGCCAGAATTTTTCTCATAATTTTAGTGGCCGAAACAGCCCTCTAAAATCATGGCAAAGAACTTTTTCGCTTTTGCAGCTTTGCACTACTTTGCTAAAATCAGTCCACACAAAAATCTACAACACCTTTTCCAGTAATTCCACTTGGATTAGTTAGGTAATTCATAGATCTAACTCTAGGACTTGACCACACTCAAAATTCAAAATATAATAAGAGATTTGGTCAATTGAATTTCATATTACGCTTTTCACCAAAATCGATTTTCAACTCTTTGTGATTTCTAAGAAACTTTCATGTTTTCATATACTAACCAACATAACTCATCATAACACTTACTAATACCACGAATACCCATGATTTTCATTAGTCCAATGCTTTTATTATGACTTTCATCATAAACCACGTAAAGCTGCTCATTTTAGTTGAAGAAATATTTGAGGGTTTAAGAAATGGGTTTTTATCTTTGGGGTCAATACAAAATTCGATTTCACGCTCTAGGGTAGGCTAGAAGTCTTCAAGAATACGCCAAGAAATTTATTAATGATAGAAATATCATTCAAAATCATTACTCTCGTCCAAGACTTGGATAGTACGTCACATTGATACCAACCGTGACTTCTATCCCTAACCTAGATAACACCTCACAATGATACCAATAAACTTGCCATCTTCATTCACGATGTCGCCTACGAAGAAAGTCCGGCTTCTTGCATTCCACACAAGGAAGTCAACAACGAAAGGTTCGGGCTCTTTACTTATGGCTTGATATGACAATGATTGACTTTAATGGTTTGGTTACTTGAATTCGCATAACAAAGTTGGTTATGAATATAAAAGCTAACAACCTTACGAAAAGCATGATGAGTAGTTAACCAATTGATTCCTAAAATCACATCAAAGGCAAGTATTTTCAAAAGATAAGATCGACGTAATAACGTGAAAGTGTTTATTTGAATCAAACAAGATTTAAAAATAGTAAGCGATACGAAGGCTCCTACTAACGAAGTTTCAACCAATAAGTCAAAGTCTAACTTCTCCGGAGTCAAATTTAAACGTTAAACGCAAGCAAGAGAGATAAAATAATGGGTAGAATCGGTATCTTATAAGGTATAGACTTCGCAATTTATAATTAACTAACCCGTGCTAACTTCGTTCGGTTTACTCGCTTTTTGAGAAGTCATGAAAAATGCACTTCCTAAAACCAACGACTTTGTTTTGTCCATATCCACTTTTGGTGCCACCGTCCTAGCTAGACTTGACTTTGGTGCACAACAAAATTGAGCTAAATGACCTTCTCTTCTTGCAATTTCCACTTCTATTATCTTTGCCATGATTACCAATAGAAGTGGTTACCATTTTAGCATGATAATTTCCCCACGATGGTTATCATTGTTCGATAAATCGCGCCACCAAAGATGATTATTATCGTATTATTGGTGGTCGTTACCTTTTGTTTGAAATGAATCAACACTCTCATGTGCTTCATTTCTTATCTCAAAGATTTTCGGATGTCATTCTCAAACACTGTCACAAAACAAGGGTTAATTAACATATCACATATTATCCCTATACTCTGACCGACCAATTAAATACCAATTAAATTTAGGTTGGTCATACTAGCGAAGGAATTCCTCGTCTCTCCCCTCCTAGTTCTTATCTCACATCTCAACCAGGGATCATATCCCTAAGCTCTGATACCAACTGTGACGCCCCCAAAATTAGGTATACGTCACCCATCTTGGGTCGCCACTTACATGGTACATAAATTCAAATACAAACTTAATTATACATCTGTCGTGTAACATACGACAATACATAAATTGAGAGTTCTAATAGGAATATTGTCATTTAGACAATATCCATACTCAAAGAGTCCTCATTACAATTATTATCACACTATTTCACAGAATAGTGAGGACTACTAATGCTATCTTCAGGACCATCACTCGTTTCCCCAACTCGTCCTAGCTATATTCTCATTTCCTGAAGAGAACAGTGAAAGAAAGGGTGAGCTTAACTAGCCCAGTAAGAAATATTATGACTAAGATAATGCAGAATAAATTATCAATAGTCTTCAATAATGTTAAACTGATAAAATACAATAGACAACCAGTTTAACTGCAGCGGAATATTCAATCCATTAAAAGGGTCAAGTAGAAAATAAAGTCTACTATCTTTTAGGTTTTAAAAGGTTTTCATCAATTTTTATCACTAAGACTCGGTTTAATGAATAAACCACAATATCTAATCATCCCTGTACCACGGTCAAGGATTTTCATCAAATTATCAATGGTCATGACTATACCGAATCACCCCTAGTCATAATCATACCAAAAACTATCCATCACTGCATTACAGGCCACTGAGGACTTTTGTCACATCATTTATATCAAAGCCATGATTATACCGAATGATCCCTGGTCATAATCATACTAAGTTCATCTATGCACGTAAGCCAAAGATAACATAATATAACATGAGGATGATGACAATGACATAATAATTCAATAAAACAAGTTCAAGAATTATTTAATCCAAGAATTATTAACGTCCAAATTGTCAACATGATACTGTTTTGTAGAGTAAAATTCAAGAATAATCGAAGAATATTTCCATGAAAAGATCTTCGGATGAAACGCAAATATCAAAGATATTCTACTAATTTCATGGAGTATAGAAGTCAAAGTTTTAACCAACTGGGTATAATAAAGAATGGAATAACAAAAGAAATCACCACGCATGCAGATTTGCGATGTATAAAAGTTATTCCAATAGAATAATAATAATAATGAACCGGTCGTCGTGAAATTCACAATCGACGGGATGATCCAACGAATAATAAATGCTGAATAATAAAAATGGAACCAGTCCGTTGTAAAACACACAAGATGTGATATTCCAAATGTAATAATAAATGCGGAATAATAAACAATGGAACCAAAATTAGGTGTAAAACACAAAACAGGATATTCCAACGTAATAATAAAGAATGGAATAACGTAAGAAGATCACCAAGTATAGGGGATTCAGCGTATCTGAGTTATTCCAATGAATAAATAAGAATGGAATAATATAAGGATTTCACCAAGTATAGGTATCTGGCGTATACAAAGTTATGTATAGGGTATGCCACTTTTACAAAGTTATTCAGCGAATAATAATGAATGGAATAATGAAGTTCTCTTCATGAATAAGAAAGAATAACACCCCTACGGATACAAATAAATAATATCCCTTACCTTAGAAGAACTGAATATTGGAAAAATGAAGTAGCAGAATACTTTTCTTCTTTCTCTCTATAGTTTCTCTCTCTAGAGTTTCAATGAATTCGTTAGTAAATAATGAAGGAATGAGCTTCTATTTATAGGAAAATAGAATGCATAGTAGTTAATCCATGAACGGTCCAGATTGATTTACTTTAATCTGACGGTCCATATTTAAAGAAAAATCTTTTAAATAAAATATCATATATTCTATTTATATAAAAACATTTTACTATGGAAACACTATGCAACACTGTAAGACCCCGAAATTTTTAAATAAAAAGGAATTTCCTTTATTTATTATTTTGAAATAGTAAGGGTTGATTTGATTAATGTGGATAGTTAAGGGTTAAATACGCAAATATTTCAAAATAAGCAAGTGGTTATAAAATATTCATTATCGTTTAGAATATTCGTTTGGTCGTGGAATATTCGACATGCTTGTCGAGAATATTCGTATTTACCACAAGCAAATGACCATGTGTGGGCCCCATAACTGAAAGCGATTGGATGAAGAAAAACGACAAATATAAGTTGTTTTTAAATAACGGCGTAGTTGTTGCCGTTGTTGGAATACCCGGTGGTTAAAACACACTAATCTGCTGTTGTTGAAAGCGTAGACACGGTATTGCACCAATTATTGATTCTTACGTAAGAAGGCACTACTCAATAATGGTTACAGTAATTACTGTTCAGTATTTTATTGAGTTAATAATTGCTGCGTTGATATTTTATATTGCTGTTGTTTCAATAATTGTCATTACACGATTTTTCATTATCGAAGCAATAATTCATATTATCCTAATAATATTATTAGATAACATTGTTGGCAATGTCTAGAAAGTTCTGTCTAAGGAGAGGTTTGGTCACCTAATTGCGCACAAGAAGAAGAAATTCTTATTGAAAGCCCCTCTTCTCTGAACCTGCTCGGTTGTCAATATTGTGATTCTCGTAATATTATTTGTGAATAATTAATTATTGATTCATATGATGAGAAAATATTGATTTTATGTGGATATAGATGGAGAAAATTTTTATAGTGACAATTGTTGAAAATTGAAATTTTATCTTTTTCTCGATAAAATAATTCATTTAAATATATTATTATATTTTAATAATATAATAATGGTGATATTTTACAACGAATGTGGGATATATGAGTATACGAGGAGGAAGAGTATTTTTGTTGCAATAAATGTTTAAAACATGTTAAACATGACTTGGACCCCATTTATTGACCGAAATTTGATTATACTTTGAAAAATCGCCTCGCTTGTGGATTTCTATCAATTTCATTTGGAATTTGGAAAAACTTTCTTCTCCGTAAAGTTGTAGAAATTGAATTTCCTATAAAACTCGCGATATTCAATTTTCTGATGAAAGGGCTATTAATTATGAATTTTTGAAGCTCAAGTTCAAATAATTAATTTTTGGAAGTTTTAATTATTTTATTTAAGAAAAACGTTTTTGCAATCCCACATGTGATATAAATGTGCTGAATTCAGTTGGTCTAAGGTGGGCTTGAATTTGTTTAATTATATTATTATTTTATTAAATTTTCTCGCTTTGGTGTTCTAAGCATTTTCCTATAAATAGGGTGCTTAGGTTATAATTGAAAATCACACCGTAAATCAAGTTTTCTCTCTATATATTATCGAGTTTATTCTTGTGAGTATTTTGAGTATACTTTGAGTATTGCTATACTGATGCAAGTCCAAGTCATAGCCTATATCCTGTTTCAAATTTAGAAGTATTGATCTTCGAGGTAAGGGATGTTATTTTCTTCTCAAATGATATTATTTCTTCAATATCATTATCTTTGAAATATTGGTTGGAACTTTTTATCAAATTTGGAACTTTTTCATGCTCCAGGGTTACTATTCATGGGTTACTATTCATGAGTTACTATTCACGAGTTACTATTCATGAGTTACTTATTCACGAGTTACTATTCACGAGTACTATTCATGAAGCGTGAAGATGTTTTTGTGGAATTTCTATCTTTTGGTGTCTGAGTTTACTATTCACGATATCTGCACACTATTCACGATATCTGACTTATTCATCGAAAAATAAAATTTCTTCTTTTCGTCCAAAACATCTATTCGGATACTAACTCGATTGTATCCATGTTTTGATCATTCTTGAATTTTACACCACTATGATTATTTTTGAGGTATTTTTGACGTGGATAAAACCAAGTACTAATCCTTAATCCTTAATCCTTGTCATTTTGTTTCAATTGGATTCGCTTTAAAAAATATTTTCATCATCCTCGGTCTTAAATGATGATATTATGGAATATCTTTGGCCCAGTAGTGCAAAGATGAATGATTTCTTAAGAATATCTTTGGCACAGTAGTGCAAAGATGAATGATTTCTGAAGAATATCTTTGGCCCGTAGTGCAAAGATGAACAAGTGTTTAAATGAACACTGACTTAATCGATGAATATCTTTGGCACGTAGTGCAAAGATGAATATTTGATTCCGATGTATATTGATTGATGTTACGGGGATAAAAGATGAGCGATGAACTTTTAAATTCATACATAGAAGATAGTAGTTTGCATTCTCTACTTAACTCTTCTAATGAATTATTATTTCATTGCGAATATTGATTTAAAATTTGTTGTCTATTGTATTCTATTAGATTTTTCCATGTTGAAGACTAACGATAATTTGTTGTATATTATCTTAGTCATAATATTCTTTACTGAGCTAGTTGAGCTCACCCTTTTCCTTTTTGTTCCATTTTTCTCAGGAGGCGAGAATATAGCGAGTACGCAGCCTGGGGTATAGAATGAAGGTTTTAGAAAGTATTGTTTAGTAGTCCTCACCATTTTGTAAAATAATGTATCAATAAATGTGATGAGGATTTATTTGAGTATAGATATTATGCAGAAGATAATATTTGTATTCAAACTCATAGTTTTATCGTTGTAATAATAAAGTTGTAGTTGTTTCTATACCATGTATTGACAACTCGTAATAGGTGATGTATACCTATTTTGAGGCGCCACAGCTTAGTATCGAGCTTAGGATATGATCTCTGGCGGAGATCGGGGAATAGAACTAGGAGGGGAGAGACGAGTAAATCCTTCGCTAGTGTGTCCTACCTAAGCTTATTTGTTAGTTGGTCAAGATATATAGGGATATTATGTGATATATTGATTGCCTTAATTAACCCTTGTGTTTTATGGCGATGTTGAGAATGTCGACCGAGAATATTAACAATGGAAATGAGACCGTGGAGATGCTCAGACTCACCAACGAGGAGAACGTGCAAACAGTCGGGCAATGTTCCTCCCGTGAACAACACCATTGAAGCGATGATGAACGAGGGATGTTTAGAAGTTTTTTGCGCTTCATGCAAAATCGATTTAGGGAGACTTCGTGTTCAAAATACGGAGGAAATGATAGCAATTCACGGGTTGTCACAAATGCAAGCGATTCAAAGAGTTGGGACCACGAATTTAAGGGAAAGCCGATCCCGATCATGGCGGAAACATGGGTCAAACAAATTACCAAGATATTCGATGTCTTGGGATGCACGGAGGAACGAAGGTTCCATTCGCCACCTTTATGTTCCGTGTGGCGAGCGGTACTCATCGGGTGGGAGTCTGCAGAAGCGCACTCCATCCAAATTTTCACTCAAAGATGTCTTGGGAGACGTTTGAAGCTATTTAATGACAAATACTTTCCCGAAGTGTTCGTCATATGAAGGAAGTGGAGTTCATCGATTAGAACAAAACAACATGACGGTGTCTCGATGACGAGGCAAAGTTTGCGAGTTATCCAGTGTTTGCACCTCATTTGGTGGAGAATGAGGAACGATTATGACGGATGTTTCTTAGAGGTTTGAAACCCGACATACGTCAAGATCTCATTTCTCATAAATTTTCTCTTTATTCGAGATGTTGTAAATGTGGCTCAATTATTAGAGCGAGATAACGAGTACTAGTCAACCGAGGACCACAACCAGGATCGTGTCGTAGATAGCGATCAATGAAATAATGATAACTGGGGAGAAAGAAACAGACGGACAAAAATGGTTACCACTCTGGTGGTAATCATGGCCATGAAAATAGAAGAAGCGAAGTCGAGGAGATTTTAAAAGAGGAGATTTAACAACGACCATGTGAAGATGACAAAGTCTTGCGTAAAGAATCGGGTTCTAAGGAGGAGAACGACCACCGGTCATATGCTACAAATGCGGAAAAGAGGGACATATCGGTCAAAACGCCCACAACAGTTCAAGGTATGCTATAGTTGTGGAAAGGAAGGACATATCGCCGAGATTATGTACGTAGAGCGAAACCTAGTTCAATGGGACGGTGACTCAAAAGATCGTCCCAAAAAAGTTAAAGTCAACGATTCCGGAAGAGCGTTTGTTGTGGATCGGTCATAATGCGAGGAACCCAAACGAGGTGATCACGGGTAAGCTATTTATAAATTCTTGCGAAGTTTATACCTTACTTGATAATGGTGCTACCCATTCATTTATCTCTTACGCTTGTGCTCAACGTTTAAACTTGACTCCGGAGAAATTAGACTTTGACCTATCTGTGGAAACTCCGTTAGGGAAACTTTCATCACATCCACCGCTTATAAATCTTGTTTGATTCAAGTTGGCACCATTACCTTACCCGTTGACCTTATCTCTTTAAAGATACTTGCTTTTGATGTGATTTTAGGGATTGATTGGTTAACTACTCATCATGCCAAAATTGATTGTTTTCGTAAGGTTGTTAGTTTTCATATTCCTAACCAACCCACTGTATTTAATTCAAGCAACTAAACCATTAAAATCGATCATCATCATATCTAATCATAAAGCTATTCGTTTATTAAAAAACGGATGTCAAGCTTTCTTAGCCCATGTTATGGATTTGAATAAAGACACGCCAAATTTGAATAATATTCCCGTTGTTATTGACTTTCCGACGATTTTCGAAGAACTTCCCTGCCTACCCCCGAACGTGAAGTTGAATTCTTTATTGATCTTGAACTTTGCACAAAGCCCATTTCTAAAACCCCATATCGAATGGCTCCTATTGAACTTCAGAGTTAAAGGTCCAACTACAGAAATTGTTGGACATCGGTTTCATTCGTCCCAGTACATCTCCTTTGGGTGCTCTGTTTTATTTGTAAAGAAGAAAGACGGAGTATGCGACTTTGTATTGACTATCGGGAATCAATCATGTCACCATCAAGAATAGGTATCTTCTACCTCGTATTGATGACTTGTTTGACCGATTCTGCAAAGGGCACAATTCTTTTCAAAAATCGATCTTCGCTTACGGGATATCATCACCAAGATTAGAATCGAGGATATTCCAAAGACCGCCTTGAACTTCGGTATGGGCATTATGAATTCTTAGTCATGTCTTTCGGACTAACTAATGCTCCTAAACTTTCATGGATATGATGAACCGAAGTATTCAAGGAATATTTGTATCAATTCGTTGTTGTCTTTATTGATGACATCCTTATATATTCCAAAAGCCGTGAAGATCATGAGCACCATTTGAAGTTGGTACTCCAAAGGCTTCGTGAAAACCAACTATATGCCAAATTGAAGAAATGCGAGTTCGGCTTGAGGAAGTAGCATTCCTTGGGCACGTGGTGTCGAAACATGGAGTATCTGTTGATCCGTGAAGATTGAAGCAATACAAAGTTAGAGAAAACCGAAGTCGGTGATCAAGTACGTAGCTTTTGGGCTTAATTTGGTTATTATCGAAGATTCGTGGAAGCGTTTTCTCGAATCGCTACTCCATTAACTCAAATTAACTTCGGAAGGATACAAAATTCGTTTGGAGCGAAGAATGCGAGAAGAGTTTCCAAGAGCTTAAGAGGAGACTTATTTCTAAGACTGTTCTAACAATACCATCCGGTTCGGATGGATTTGTTATCTCTGAAATGATGCTTCGAGCAAAGGGTTAGGATGTGTTCTCATGCAACGTGGGAAAGTCATAGCCTATGCCTCGCGACAACTCAAAGAGTATGAGAGGAATTATCCTACTCATGATCTAGAGTTGGCGTAGCTATCGTTCAGCGCTAAAAATATGGAAGCACTATCTATATGGGGAGAAAGTGGAGATATATTCGCACCATAAAAGCCTTAAATATTTCTTCACTCAAAAGAACTCAACATGCGGCGGCCGACGTTGGCTCGAGCTATTGAAAGACTACGACCACACTATTCAATACCATCCCGGTAAAGCGAACGTGGTAGTGACGCATTGAGTAGAAGATCATATCTGCGAGAACGAGTGCGATGATGTCAAGTATACGCACAGAGCCAACTTTAATAGAAAAAGTTAAGGTTGCTCAAGCCACCAACCCGAGCTGATGCGTATGAAGAAGAAAAAGTACAAGAAGGAGCTATTCCTAGGCGAGAATTGATGAAGAAGGAATACTTGAGTCCACTTTAGACTTTGTGTTCCTAACGACTCGATTTGAAGTACAAGATTATGATGGAGGCACACATACACCATTTGCAATCCATCCTGGAAGTACTAAAATGTATCGTGATCTTCGACATACATTTTGGTGGAACAATATGAAGAGAGAGATTGCAAAGTTTATCTCGATGTGTTTAACTTGCCAACGGTAAAGGCGAGCATCTTGTACCTAAGGGTCCGTTGCAACTACTTGAGATTCCTAATGGAAGTGGAACACATTACCATGGATTTCGTTACGGGTCTTCCTACTGGTTTCTCAAGGCATCAATGCTATTTGGGTTATTGTTGATAGATTAACCAAGTCCGCTTTCATTTCTTGCCGATCTGGAGACTTATTCACTTGAACGTCTTGCTAGTATGTACGTGAATGAGATTGTGAGGTTGCATGGCATGCCTGTATCCATAGTTTCGGATCGTGACCCAAGATTCACTTCAAGATTTTGGGTTAGCTTGCAAAAAGCTATGGGCACGGATCTACGATTTAGTTCGGCATACCATCCCCAAACCAGACGGACAATCGAGAGGACTATTCAAACTCTTGAAGATCTATTAAGACTCGTGTCCTGAACTTCAAGGGTAGTTGGGATAAGTATTTACCATTGGTGGAATTCTCCTACAACAACAGCTTATCGTGCAAGTATAGGTGTGGCTCCATTTGAAGCATTATATGGACGAAAATGTCGTTTCCAATATGTTGGGACGAGGTGGGTGAAGCAACATTGTTGGGACCCGAGTTAAGACGTGATGACTCTAGGAAATATCCAAATGATTCGACAACGATACAAAGCGGCACAAGATCGACAAAAGAGTTATGCGGATCTTCATCGAAAGGGCGTGGAATTTAATGTAGGGGATCATGTATTATCATGAGTTGCTCCATGGAAGGGAGTTACAAGATTTGGGAAGAGAGGAAAGCTCAATCCACGATTTATTGGTCCATTTCAAATTCTTGACCGAGTAGGAAATGTAGCCTATAGACTTACAAGTTACCTCAGTATGTCTCGTGTTCATAATGTGTTTCACATATCCGTATTTCAGAAATATGTGAAAGACCCGAACCACGTTATTGAGTTAGAACCGGGACGAGATAGCCAAAGACTTAACGTATGAGGAGGTACTGTCAAGATCTTGGATAGGAAGGAGCATGTCCTACGCCAAGAAAAAGGTCATACCACAAGTTAAAGTTTTGTGGAGGAATCATGCTATAGAGGAAATGACACGGGAATTGGAAACGAAATGAAAGCGAGGTATCCTCACCTTTTCAAACACCAGTACGTCGTCGTCAATTTCGAGGACGAAATTTCATAAGGAGGGAGGTTGTAAGACCCCAAATTTTTAAATAAAAAGGAATTTCCTTTATTTATTATTTTGAAATAGTAAGGGTTGATTTGATTAATGTGGATAGTTAAGGGTTAAATACGCAAATATTTCAAAATAAGCAAGTGGTTATAAAATATTCATTATCGTTGGGAATATTCGTTTGGTCGTGGAATATTAATCGCTTGGGAATATTCGTAATGCGGCGCAAATGACCATGTAGGGGCCCCATAACTGAAAAGCGATTGGATGAAGAAAACGACAAATATAAGTTGTTTTTAAATAACTACGTAGTTGTTGCCAAGTATTATCTTGTTGGAATACCCTATGGTTAAAACACACTAATAATACTGCGTTGTTGAAAGCAAGAAGATACCAGTATTGCACCAATTATTGATTCTTACGTAAGAAGGCACTATTCAATAATGGTTACGTAATTACCGCTCAAAGATTTTATTGAGTTAATAATTAATTTGCGTTGATATTTTATATTCATTGTTGTTTCAATAATTGTCATTACACAAAGTATTTTCATTATCGAAGCAATAATTCATATTATCTCAATAATATTATTAGATAACATTGTTGGCAATGTCTAGAAAGTTCTGTCTAAGGAGAGGTTTGGTCACCTAATTGCGCTACCAAGAAGAAGAAATTCTTATTGAAAGCCCCCTCTTCCTGAACCGCTGGTTGTCACAATATCAGATTCGTAATATTATTTGTGAATAATTAATTATTGATTCATATGATGAGAAAAATATTGATTTTATGTGGATATAGATGGAGAAAATTTTTATAGTGACAATTGTTGAAAATTGAAATTTTATCTTTTTCTCGATAAAATAATTCATTTAAATATATTATTATATTTTAATAATATAATAATGGTGATATTTTACAACGAATGTGGGATATATGAGTATACGAGGAAGAAGAGTATTTTTGTTGCAATAAATGTTTAAAACATGTTAAACATGACTGGTGGACCCCATTTATTGATCGAAATTTGATTATAAATTTATAAAATCGCCTTCGCTTGTGGATTTCGGTCAATTTCTGTTTGGAATTTGGAAAACTTTCTTCTGTAAAGTTGTAGAGAATTGAATTTCCTATAAAAACTCAAGAGATTCGAATTTTCTGATGAAAGGGCTATTAATTATGAATTTTGAAGCTCTGAAGTTCAAAATAATTAATTTTTGGAAGTTTTAATTGTTTTATTTAAGAAAAATATTTTTGCAATCCCACATGTGATATAAATGTGCTGAATTCAGTTGGTCTAAGGTGGGCTTGAATTTGTTTAATTATATTATTATTTTATTAAATTTTCGCTTTGGTGTTCTAAAGCGTTTTCCTATAAATAGGTGCTTAGGTTATAATTGAAAATCACACCGAAAATCAAGTTTTCTCTCTATATTATCGAGTGTATTCTTGTGAGTATTTTGAGTATACTTTGAGTATTGCTATATAAGTGCAAGTCCAAGTCATAGCCTATATCCTGTGTTTCAAATTAGAAAGATCGATCTTTCGAGGTAAGGGATGTTATTTTCTTCTCAAATGATATTATTTCTTCAATATCATTATCTTTGAAATATTGGTTGGAACTTTTTATCAAATTTGGAACTTTTTCATGCTCAAGGTTACTATTCATGGGTTACTATTCATGAGTTACTATTCACGAGTTACTATTCATGAGTTACTATTCATGAGTTACTATTCACGAGTACTATTCATGAAGCGTGAAGATGTTTTTGTGGAATTTCTATCTTTTGGTGTCGGAGTTACTATTCACGTATACGGCACTATTCACGTATACGGTACTATTCATCGAAAAATAAAATTTCTTCTTTTCGTCCAAAACATCTATTCTGGATACTAACTCTGATTGTATCTATGTTTTGATCATTCTTGAATTTTACACCACTATGATTATTTTTGAGGTATTTTGGACGTGGATAAAACCAAGTACGAATCCTTAATCCTTAATCCTTGTCATTTTGTTTCACTTTGGATTCGCTTTCTTTAAAAAATATTTTCATCATCCTCGGTCTTAAAATGATGATATTATGGAATATCTTTGGCCTGTAGTGCAAAGATGAATGATTTCTTAAGAATATCTTTGGCCTGTAGTGCAAAGATGAATGATTTCTGAAGAATATCTTTGGCCCGTAGTGCAAAGATGAACAGGTGTTTAAATGAACATGACCAACTGATGAATATCTTTGGCCTGTAGTGCAAAGATGAATATTTGATTCCAGATGTATATTGATTGATGTTACAAGGATAAAAGATAGACGATGAACTTTTAAATTCATACATAGAAGATAGTAGTTTGCATTCTCTACTTAACTCTTCTAATGAATTATTATTTCCGCTGCGAATATTGATTTAAAATTTGTTGTCTATTGTATTCTATTAGATTTTCCTCGTCAAAGACTAACGATAATTTGTTGTATATTATCTTAGTCATAATATTCTTTATGAGCTAGTTGAGCTCACCCTTTTCCTTTTTGTTCCATATTTCTCGGAGGCGAGAATATAAGCGAGTACAGCCTGGGTATGGAATGAAGGTTTTAGAAAGGATTGTTTAGTAGTCCTCACCATTTTGTAAAATAATGTATCAATAAATGTGATGAGGATTTATTTGAGTATAGATATTGTCTGAAGATAATATTTATATTCAAACTCACGCTTTCTTGTTGTAATAATAAAGTTGTAGTTGTTTCTGTACCATGTATTGACAACTCAGAATAGGTGATGTATACCTATTTTGGGGGCGTCACAAACACTATGCAAAACACTATGCAAAATACAATGCAACACTATGCATAATAAAATATAATATATTCTATTTATAGAATAACTTTAATAAAGTATTCTGTTTTATATAAAAAGATATTTCTGTTTTATTACGAATAAAAATAAATGTCATTATCGATGTTCCCCTCCCACCAACATGTCATTATCACTATAATAATTAAAACAAAACGTCATTATCGCTATAATAATTCATATTAATAATCGACAATAATTGAGTCAAACTGACCGACTTCTTACATAAATATCAATAATCAATACCGTGTGCTACTATGCAACAACGCGTATTACTGTACTTTTACTACCGAGTAGTTCAACGGTTTTAACGGTAAAACCTCCGTCGTTATTTTCATAAAATATTGTTCGGTGAATAGTAACTCATGAATAGTAATTCGTGAATAGTAACTCATGAATAGTAACTCTGACACAAAAAGTGTCCCAAATACTAGAGTGAACAATACTAGAGTGAATAGTAATTTCGGTGAATAGTAACTCGTGAATAGTGACTCGTGAATAGTAACCGGGTATTTTATGACAACTTGTCTACTTTGAAAAATTTTCAAATATGACCCTTAACTTTAAACTTTTATCAATTTAACTATTCACCAAAATAGAAAAATTGAACACTTTTATTTCATAAAATTTGGGGTCTCACAAAGGCGGTAACCACTCTGGTGGTAATCGTGGCCATGAAAATAGAAGAAGCGAGTCGGGAGGAGATTTTAAAAAGAGGAGATTCAACAACGACCATGTGAAGACGCCGCCCATGAGTAATCGGTTCCAAGGAGGAGAAAGACCACCTATCGTATGTTACAAATGCGGAAACAGGGACATATCTCCCAAACCGCCCACAACAGGTTTAAGGTATGCTATAATTGTGGAAAAGAAGGACATATCGCTCGAGATTGTATGGTATCGAAACCCAGTCAAGCGGGAATGGTGACTCAAAAGGATGTCCCGAAAAGGTCAAAGTCAATCTGCCTCGGTGGCCGGTAAAAATGCGAGGAACCCGAACGGTTAGCACTTCAAGTTAGTTAATTATAAATTTTTACGAAGTTTATACCTTACTAGATACCGCCTCTACCCATTCTTTTATCTCTCTTGCTTGCACTCAACGTTTGAACTTGACTACGGAGAAATTAGACTTTGACCTATTTATGGAGACTCAGTTAGAGAAACTTTCATTACATCCGTTGTTTAGAAATCTTGCTTGATTCAGTTGGCACTATCACATTACACCGTTAACCTTATTTCTATAGAGATATTAGCTTTTGATGTGATTTTAAGGTTAACTACTCATCACGCCGAAATTGATTACTTTCGTAAGGTTGTTAGTTTTCATATTCCTAAGCAACCTGTTATTCGAATTCAAGCAATCAAACCATTGTAGTCAAACATTTTCATATCAAGTCATGAAGTCATTCATTTATTAAAGATGTCAAGTTTTCTTAGTCCATGTTATGGATTTGAATAAAGACACGTCAGATTTGAATAATATTCCCGTTGTTATTGATTTTTCCTGACGTATTTTCTGAAGAATTTCTTGGTTTACTCCCAAAGCCTGATATTAAATTTTGTATCGACTTTGAACCCGGTACAAAACTCATTTCTAAAATCTCATATCAAATGGCACCTATTGAACTTCGTGAGTTAAAAATTCAACTATAGAATTTGGTACTGAGCCTTTATCCGGTGACTTCCTTTGTGGAATACACCGCCCGCACTCTCCGTAGGGACACCATATTTGTGCGAAAAGTAAACCGATAGGTGTCATTGTAACGCTTATCCAAGGTTGGGATATGAGTCACAGCTTGAGAACAACCTAAGCTCAGAATCGAAATACGTAGCTTTCTAGGCTTAGTTAGTTATTATCGGAGATTCGTTGAAGGATATTCTCGAATCGCTATTCCATTAACGCAGTTGACTCGTAGAGATACAAAATTCGAATGGAGCAAGGAATGTGGGAAGAGCTTCAAGAACTCAAGAGGAGACTCATTTCAAAGATATGTTCTCACCATGCCATCCCGGAAATGCGAACGTGGTAGCCGACGTGTTGAGTAGAAGATCGATATAAAGTCGAGTACGATATTGTCAAAGACTAATTTCAGATAATTTACAAATAATAGAGATGGAGATGAAAACTCTAGGTACCCACGTGATGATATACGAGTATAATCGACTTTAATCGATAAAGTTAAAGCTGTTCAAGCTACACACCGGAGCTGATGAATTTGAAGAAGGAGGTGCAAGAAGTTGTTATTTCAAAAGCGAGAATCGGTGAGGTGAGGAAAGCTCAAACCTTCGATTTATTAATCCATTTAAAAATCTCGATCGAATAGGAACTGTGGCCTATAGACCCGTTTTACCGCCAAGTATGACGCGTGTTCATAACGTTTTTCACGTATCGATGTTACGTAAATATGTGGACGACCCAAACCACGTCATTGAGTTAGAACTGGACGAGATAGCCGAAGACTTAACGTACGAGGAGGTACCTGTCAAGATCTTGTAGAGGAAAGAACATGTCCTATGTACCGAGGTTATACCATAAGTTAAAGTTTTGTGGAGAAACCATGCTATTGAGGAAATGACCTGGGAGTTGGAAACGAAAATGAAAGCGAGGTATTCTCATATTTTCGAAACACCAGGTACGTACGTCAATTTCGAGGACGAAATTTCATAAGGAGGGGAGGTTGTAAGACCCCAAATTATTAATAAATGAAATTTATTTTCCTCTATTTATTATTTTGAAATATTAAGGGTTGATTTGATTAATGTGGATAGTTATGGGTAAAATACGCAAATATTTCGAATAAGCAAATGGTTATAAAATATTCATTAATGTCGGGGAATATTCGTACGACGACGCAGTCTTTTGTGGGCCCCATTACGGAAAGCGATTGGATGAAGAAAATGACAAATATAAGTTGTTTATAAATAACGGCATATTTGTTACCGTTAATACTGTTGGAATACCCGGTGGTTAAAACACACTAATACGCGTTGTTGAACAGTAGCATATGGTATTGCACCAATTATTGATTCTTTTGTAAGAAGGCACTACTCAATAATTGTTACAGTAATTACCGTTCAATAATTTATTTTATTGATTCATAATAATGCGATTGATATTTTATATTATCACAGATCAATAAATTGTCATTACACAATTTTTCCATTATCTGAGCAATAATTCATATTATCCTAATAATATTATTAGATAACATTATTGGCAATGTCTAGAAAGTTCTCGCTACAGGAGAGGTTTGGTCACCTAATCATGCTACCAAGAAGAGAGAGATCCTTATCGAAAGCCCCCTTTTCCTGTGAACTACCGGTTGCAAGATCTTTGTGATTCTGTAATATTATTTGTGAATAATTAATTAATGATTTATATGATGAAGAAAATATTGATTTTATGTGGATATAGATGGAAAAAATTTTAATGTGACAATTGTTGAAAATTAATATTTTATCTTTTTTTGATAAAATAATTCATTTAAATATATTATTTTAATAATATATTAACGGTGATATTTTTATAATGAATGTGGGATATATGAGTATATGAGGAGGAAAAGTATTTTTGTGGCATTAAATGTTTAACACATATTTTGTGTGTTGGTGGACACAATTATTGACCGAAATTTGATTATAGCCTGTAAAATAGTCCGTTTGTGGATTTCGATCAATTTCTGTTTGGAATTTGGAAAAACTTTCTTCTGCAAAGTTGTAGAGAATTGAATTTCCTATAAAAACTCGCAAGATTCGAATTTTCTGATAAAAGGGCTATTTATTATGAATTATTGAAGTTTCGGAGTTCCAAAATAATTGATTTTTGGAAGTTTAAAATATTTAAAATAGGAAAAACGTTTTTTTTGTTTTGTGGACAGCCCTAGCATGTGCAAGATAAGCTGAAATCAGTTGTCAAAATGTGCGTAGAGAATTTGTAATATATATAATATTATTATATTAAATTTTCTACTTTGTGTTCTAAAGCATTTTCCTATAAATAGGATACTTAGGTTAGAATTGAAAATCACACCGTAAACTCAAGTTTTCTCTCTCATTATTATCGAGCGTATTCTTGTGAGTATTTTGAGTATACTTTGAGTATTGCTATACGGTGCAAGTTCAAGTCATAGCCTATATTCGGTGTTTCAACTAGAAGTACTGTCTTTCGAGGTAAGGGATGTTATTTTATTCGAAAATGATATTATTTCTTCAATATCATTATGCCAAAATATTGGTTGAAAATTTTTATCAAATTTAGAACTTTTTCATGTCGGGGTTACTATTCATGAGTTACTATTCACGAGTTACTATTCATGAGTTACTATTCACGAGTTACTATTCATGAGTACTATTCACGGCGTGAAGATTTTTTTTTCGAAATTTCTATCTTTTGGTGTCTGAGTTACTATTCACGATACTCTGGACTATTCACGATACTCTGACACTATTCACGAATACGGCACTATTCACCAAAAAATAAAATTTCTTCTTTTTGTCCAAAATATCTACTATGGATACTAGCTTTGATTGTATCCATGTTTTGATCATTCTTGAATTTTACTCCACTCTGATTACTTATGAAGTATTTTGAACTTGGATTGTTTAAAATACGAATCCTTAATATTTGTTCTTTTGTTTCAATTGGATTCGCTTCCTTTAAAATATTTTCATCATCCTCACCCTAAATGATGATATTATTGAATATCTTTGGCCCCAGTAGTGCAAAGATGAATGATTTCTTGATGAATATCTTTGGCCCGTAATGCAAAGATGAACAGTGTTGAGATGAACATACCAATCGATTAATATCTTTGGCTCGTAGTGCAACGATGAACAGTGTTTAGATGAACATGACCAATCGATGAATATCTTTGCCTGTAGAGTGCAAAGATGAATATTTGATTCAGATATATATTGATTGATGTTACAGGATAAAAGATAGACGATGAACTTTTAAATTCATATATAGAAGATAGTAGTTTGCATTCTCTACTTAACTCTTCTAATGAATTGTTGTTTCAGATTCTGATTGTTGATTTAAAACCGGGTTGTCTATTGTATTCTATTAGATTTTTCCTCATTGAAGACTAACGATAATTTGTTGTATATTATCTTAGTCATAATATTCTTTACCGGGCTAGTTGAGCTCACCCTTTTCCTTGTTGTTCCATTTTTCTTCTCGGGAGGCGAGAATGTAATGGAGTACTAGTCGGGTATGGAATGAAGGTTCTAGAGAGAGTTGTTTAGTAGTCCTCACCATTTTTGTAAAATAATGTATCAATAATTGTGATGGGGATTTATTTGCGTGTGGATATTGTCTAGAAGACAATAATTGTATTTAAACTCACAGTATATATGTTGTCGTATTTTACACGACAAATGTATTAATAAAGTTGTAGTTATTTCTGTACCATGTATTTGGCGACTCAGAATGGGTTGGATGGAATGGACCTATTTTGGGGGCGTCACACTTATCCTCTATGTGATTCACGTGGCTGAGAAAATGAGCAAATGGGACACTAGTTTTGGGACAAGCAAATTAACTCAGCACTCTTGCAACATTAGACCATATACTTATACACAACTCTTATTCTTATGCTATATTGTATACACATATCAACCATACATTATAACTTAGTGCCACAATATGATTTACATATTTAATATTTCAAGGTAGGAAATGTAATATGGAAATGTAACATACATATAGTACATGCATAATTTTTTATCACACCGGTATACTTTATTAAAAATAATAGCTTACAATATGTTCATGGTATATTATTTTAATATATACTCATATACATTTTGTCACATACACCTTCATGATGTATTCATACCATATAGTTTAATAAGTCCTAATATAAGGTTGTTATATACAGTCTCATAAATGTCACACTACACTATATAATATAGTTATATTTTATATTTTTTAAATATTTCCCACATGCACATAATAAATAATATAATTTTATTATTTTAATAGCTTACTTGATTCATGCCAAATAAATTAATCATTTTCTTGATTAATTAACACAAATATTAATTAATCCATTCCTCATTGATTAATTTAATTATGGATCTCCTTAACCATTAATTATCTAAATAATTCAGATTATATTTATGTATATACTGCTAACAATATTAATCACATATTATTAATTAATTACCATCATTAATTAATCAATATCCTACCACAACCATTAAAAATTAATATTAACTAATGGTTCACTTAATAATTCCTTCAATGATAAATATCAACATAACATACTTTTATCCTAGGGTTTATTAATACCTCACATATCACATAAGTGTTCCATTCTATTTCTAAAGTAGAAAATAAATTTTCTCCAATCGATCATCGGCGCAGCAAAGGCCATTTTATTGTATCATTGGAGGGCGCAATTGCACTGCACTCGACAAAGGCCAGACCGGTTTAGCTTCAAGCCAGTGTCAACCTCCATCGCCATAGTCATTTTTCACAACATGAATTAACGTCCACATGAGTGATATTGCAAATCTAAGAGTGTATTCATTACTTATCATAATAATCCTAATAATCATATCATATATACAATAATCATATATTCACGAAAAATAAATAATAACTATTTTTATTACAAAATTAATTTATTATAAGAATATAATCTATAATGATTAATAATTCTTAAAAAGAAATTATTTACAATTATTCATGTAATAAATAAATTTTATTTATCATATATTTTACTTTACACATATGCCCACCTTTATATATATATATATATATATATATATATATATATAATTTATATCCAAAATTTCTTATTTAATTATATGGAAAATATTGGGTTATTACAAATACGATGTCTGCTCGAACCTTAGTAACTTTCAATTCGGGCATCCGATAAAGGCGTTATGTACCTTTTTGGAATGCTGTTGTTGAGAGCTACACAATGACATATGATTGGAGGTTGTATGAAGCCAGGAATATGGGTCCATGACCAAATCTCCAAGTCTTCAAATTTTATCCGGTGTGTTGTCTTGTGTAGTAGTCACTCGGGATTTTGAGCTATGGTTCTTATGGGACATCTTTTATGCAGTGTGGATTAAAATATGGTATTGAGGTGGCAAAATGACAATTTTTCCCCTCACTGGGGTTATCTCCGACTTTTGCATGAGATGTAGCGATCGTTGCTCGTCAGGTTATCTCTGAGATTGGGCTGTTGTGAATGATGAATGTCCTCGGGGTTATCTCCGAGATGTGCTTGACCTCCCGGGGTTATCTCTTGGGTTATAAATGTGTATCCCGGGGTTGTCTTCAGGGTTGAAACTAACTTTTTCGGGGTTATCTCCGAAACTATAACTTTATTTGTTGGGGTTGTCTCCGAGGTTGGAACTGAATATCCCGGGGTTATCTCTGGGATTGAAACTGAGTCTCTCGGGGTTATCTCCGGGATTGAAAATAGAACCTCCCGGGGTTGTCTCTGGGGTTGAGTTGATTTGACTTCCAGGGTTATTTTTGGAAGACAATTTTTCCCTCCTGCAGGGTTAGTAACAGGAATGCAAAATTTCAAGTGTCTACAAGGCTATTTTTTATTTTGCTTTAGTCGTATTATATTCATAATTTGTATATTTCTATAGGGTTGTGTCTTGGGTGCGTACAAATGCCTATATATGCATGCCCTCATGCATGTGGATGGTCCATATTATAGGGGAGACAATGGCGAAATTTTTTTGTTGGTCGGGTAACTGAAAAGAGGCGTATATTTATGTAATACCTACGTATATGCAAAAATAAATGATGTAGACTTGTCCCAATGCATATGCAGATTATGCATGATGCAATGTTTTAGTTAAAATATGTAGCATGACATAGGTCCATACTTCATTCTAATTTGAGATCCACAACAATATATCATGCATTTGGGTAGTCGATCTCATGCTATGTAAATTTGTTTTGCTATATATTCAAATGTGCATATTAAATGTAAACTATTGCATATTGTAGTGACTTTTCTGATAGCAAAATTGTGAAGTGCATTTCATAGTTATGCTTACAGAACTGGCCTACGCCAGTGATTTTGTGGGCGAACAAACCTATCGCCAACAAGGATATTGTGTGGGCTGAATTTTAGGTATAATTTTTTGTTAATGCTGATCACAATATAACTAATAAATTTTTATTGATCATTAGTGTTGGATTATGTTAATATTATCGTTTTAATATTATTAATGCTTGTTTTATTTGCAGAAGAGGTATAGATGGGACAACACACATGCATCAGTTATTCAAACACTATTCTGGTAGAAATGCGTCATCCGAACCAAAGATAATCTAAATAAGGAAAGAAAAAAAGGCATTTATAATGCAGGGATAGACCATCCAGGATAGGGTAAGAAGTATATGCATGAGCATAGCCCCTGGTGGTGCACACAGACCATATGGGCTGATATGTGTGCCCAGTGGAGAGTCGAGGGTCGGGTCGAGAGATTAAAATCACGCTTCTAGAATGCAGATCCTCGGGTTTTATATAGGTGAAAAGGTAAAAAGGACCTATAAGGGGAGCAATATATCACAGTTACAGCACATTATTGCCAGGGTATGTATTTAGTATAAAGTTTCTATTTTAGTACATCACAGATGTTTACTTATTAATATATGAGCATATTAATTTTGTAGGAGGCATCGTCTCAGGGTCTGCCCATCCATTGGCTTGATGTATTTGTGGCCACCCGCGATGGTTTGCCCGAGGCTATCCAGATAGCGGTATACTTTGATATGTTTATAAATTTTTACGTCATTCTTAAGAATTTTATATTTATTATTAACTATTTAATCTTAACCTACTAACAAGACACTTATAAGAACCAAATGAATGAGCACTATCCTGAAGGCACCCCGCGACCGCCGATTGATCAAAAATTATGGGAAAGGGCGTCGGTTATGAAGAAGAACTATGTCAAAGGCCAAGTACAATGATGAAGACCGACTATCAGTTGCATAGGCAGCTCTGCTAGTCAATCCTCTTGCCATCCGATGCCGCACACTCTTGATGACTATGTCAAGATCGGACTCTTCTGCTCATACTTGGCGGACATCTACAATAACTGACTCCTGAGGAGTTAACAGATGCAGTGGTGAGAGCATCTTCTTAAGATAAGCCCGCGGTAATCTTGTATATGTTTAACTTTATGTACTTTACCTTTATGTACTACTTTGCATATTTAACTTTACATTCAATAATACATGTTTTATTCTTTTGTTACAGCTTCATCTGGATGATATTCCTCCGTGAAGGCATTTATATTCCTTCTTTGTCTTGTTAATTGACATTTGATTATAATTTTTATCTATTGAATAATTAAATTCTTGTTTATATTGTACGTTATGACATTTGTATATAAATTTTACTCGGACGGTACTTGTTTATATATATAAGCATAGCCAATTTTTTTTTCTAAAATTAATCATCCGCGACCGCATGCAGTCCCTAATACTTTTCAGCGACCACATATAACTCGAGGGTGTAAGCGACCGCATTGGTCACTAACATTTGGGTCACGTCACCTCTGCACCTGACTCACGGCGACTCAAGCGACGACATCAGTCGCTATTAGTCGGTCGCTGATACGACAGTCGCTAAAGATGGTCGTTGATGTCCACGACCAGATTACGTGCGACCTATATTAGCAACCGATTTCGGTCGCTGATGGCTATTAACAACCGTACGCGTTCGCGGATAGGCAATTGCAGAAGAACCTTTTTCTTATAGTGATAATACCTTAATCTTAATATACCTCCAAATATACATATAAATCCATTCTAGTTTTTGAATTTTCGTAACCCATATTTTCTCGCATTTGATCCCTAACACATAGGTTTGGTTAAAATGTTTACTCATTTTTTGTAAGACCCCAACTTTTTATGAATAAAGATTTAATTTTCTCTAAATATTATTTTGAAGAATAAGGTGTTAATTTGATATAATGCTATAGTTATGGGTGATATGTGCAAATTTTGCAAAGTAAGCAAGTTGTCATAAAATATTCGTTTGGTCGGAGAATATTCTTTTTATCGGGGAATATTCGTATGACGGCGCAATCATTAGTGGAACACATACCAGAATAACTGTCGGATATAGAAAGTGACAGAAATAACCTTTTTATAAAAAATAATGGCAAAACTTTTACCGTCAATTTTGGAAATACCCGGTAATAAAAGTGTAGTAATACACTTTGTTGCATAGTAGCACACATATTATTGCACAGTATTTCTGTTTATTGATTCTTACATAAGAAGTCACTGAGTTTCATTCAATTATTATCACAGTATCATCTACACAATATTTTATATTATTAAATCAATAATTGACACGACACAATTATTCATATTATTAGTTAGCATTTTTGGCAATGTCTAAAAAGTTCTGTCGAGGAATGGGGTTAGGTTATATAAATGCGCGCCAATAAGGATAAATCCTTATTAGAAAGCCCTCTCTTTCCTGGGAATGATCTGATTGTTAATATTGTGAGTTTATAATATAAATTGTGAATAATTATTATGTGGTAGATATTGATTTAATTTTGATATAAATGAAGGAATTTAGCATGAAACATTTGTTGAAAGTTTGACATATTTTTCTATGGAATCACAACTATTTTCTCTGATAAAATATTCATTTAAATATATTATTATAATATTACATTATAATAGTATAACGTGATAATATAATAGTATAATTTTATAAATCTCTAATATTTATCCTTGATCTCACTTGATTGATTCTTTATATCATTGTCATCATCCTCATGCTTATATTGTGGTGAAAGTCATCTTTGGCCCGTAGTGCAAAGATAGACTGTTGATCGGTATGATTATGACCAAGAATTGTGTATTAGTATAATCATGACCTTAATGTTACAGATAAAGGTTTGTGGTGAAAGTCCTCTTTGGCCCGTAGTGCATAGATGGACAGTTGTTTGGCATGATCATGACTATTGGTGATACAAACGAATATCATTGGCTCGTAGTGTATGGATAATTTGTTGAATTAAAATATTTATTGGATGGCGTTACATGGTTAAAATATTAATGATGGACTTCTAAATCATAGAAGATAATAGACATCATACTCTACTTGACTCTTCTAATGGATTATTGTTTCCACTGCAGTTGTTGATCTAAAACTTGTTGTCTATTGTATTGTATCAGATTTTTCCCTGTTGAGGACTAAGAATAATTTGTTCTACATTATCTTAGTCATAATATTCTTTACTGGGCTAGTTGAGCTCACCCTTTTCCTTTTGGTTCCATTGTTCTTTTAAGGAGGCGAGAATGTAGCTGAGACTAGTCGGGGAGTGGAGTAATGGTCCAAGATGGTTATTATAGTAGTCCTTAATATTTTGCAAAATAGTGTGACAATAGTTGTAATGAGGATTTTAATTGAGTTTGGTTATTGTCTACGAGATAATATTTTTATTGAAACTCATAGCTTATATTTTGTCGTATTTTACATGAAAATTAATAGTTATATAAATAAAGTTTGTATTTGAATTATTTACCATGTATTTGGAGACTCGGAATGGGTTGTGTGGACCTATTTTGGGGGCGTTATAGTTGGTATTAGAGCTATAAGTAAAGAGTTTCGAGCCTTTCGCTGGTGACTCCTTTGTGTGGGATGCATTGAAGCCAGACTCTCCGTATGGGACGTCGTGAATAATGGTGGCAAGCTGATAAGTATCACTGTGAGGTGCTATGCAAGGTTGGGAAGTGAGTCATAGTGTGTTCTATCTAAGATTATTTGTTATTTAATTGGTCGGTCAGAATGTAGGGTAATATGTGGCATGTCAATTTCTTTAATTAACCCTTGTTTTGTGCCAATATTTAAGAATGACATCTGAAAATTAAGAGATGAACTCATATAAAGTTTTAAGTGATGAATTGAGGAGATTTATTTAAAGAATGAATATTATAGTATAATATCTTTTTATAACAAAGATGTTTATTGGGGAGTACTAATTAAGTTATTGAACTTGATTATAGGATGTCATACGAAGAAGAAATTAGAGATATCCATGTGGTGAGTGAAGAATTAATAGTTGCACCCGAGCTAGTCGCAGAGGTAGCAGCTGAGAATGAGGAAGAAGAGGACCCTGAGGAAGATTTATTAAGATAATTTTTTTTATCGAAATATATAACTTCACGATCTTATTCGTGAGTTAGAAGAGTAAGGTGAAGAACGGCAACGGTCGTGGAGCAAAGGGATGCAACAATTCAAGATTTTACTACCCGATATGTGAAGCGTGAACATAAGCTCTCTTTTGTAGAGTATATGATAATAAAGCTAGAATCTGAGAATGCAAATGTCAAGGATCAGCTGAAAGAAGAAATAACTAAACGAATGAGAATGGGGGATGCATGGGTAAAAGCTACACGACCTGTTGATATCGTAGAAAGAGACGTCTGATCCAAAAAGGCTAAAATAGATCATATGGATCTCACTTTTTGGACAGTAATTGAGAGAACCCAACATCGAGTTTGGAATTACCCCATACCGAGCAGTCAACCCCAATTCGATATGGATCAAAGATTAATAATTTAGATCATGGATCAGGAATACGACAAAGCAGTTAAGGGTGGAATGTGCCCTATAGCAAAGTCAAGTCCAGCTGGGACAGTGACACCAAAGGTTGTCCCAGACAAATCAAAGTCTATGGTTCAAGGAAGAGCGTTTGTCGTGACTTCTCAAAAAAAAAACCCGGACGAAGTTATCACGGGTAAGCTAATCATAAACTCTTGTGAAGTCAATACCTTATTAGATACCAGTTCTACCCATTCTTTTATTTCACCTGCTTGTGCTCAACGTTTAAACTTGACTCCTGAGAAATTAGACTTTGACTTATTTGTTAAAACTCCGTTAGGAGAAACCTTCTTTTCATCCACTGTTTATAAATCTTGTTTGACTCAAATCGACACCCTCACATTACCTGTTGATCTCATATCTTTGAAAATACTTGCATTTGATGTGATTTTAGGGATTGATTGGTTAACTATTCATCATGCTAAAATTGATTATTTTCGTAAGGTTGTTAATTTTTATATTCCTAACTAACCTATTATGCAAATTCAAGAAACCAAACCACTAAAGTCAATCATTGTCATATGAAGCCATAAAGTTATTCGTTTATTGAAAAATGGATGTCAATCTTTCATAGCTCATGTCATGGATTTTAAAAAAATACATTATATTTGAATGATATTTTTGTTGTTAATAAATTTCCTGATGTATTTCCCGAAGAACTTCCTAGCCTACCCCCAGAACGTGAAATCAAATTTTGTATTAACCTTGAACCCGGTACAAAACCCATTTCCAAAACCCCATATCGAATGGCTCCTATTAAATTAGGAGTTAAAAACCCAACTACAGGAACTGTTAGACATTGGTTTCATTCGTCATAGTACATCAACTTGAGGTGCTCCTATTTTATTCGTAAAGAAGAAAGATGAGAGTATGCAACTTTACATTGATTATCAGGAGTTGAACCATGTCACCATCAAAAATAGGTACCCGTTACCTCGCATTAATGATCTGTGTGACCAATTATAAGGTGCTAAATTCTTCTCAAAGATCAATCTTCGTTCCAAATATCATCAGTTAAAGATTAAAACTGATGACATTCTAAAGACTACTTTTAGAACTCGGTATGGGCATTACGAATTCCTAGTCATGTCTTTTGGATTGACTAATGCTCCTGCTACCTCCATGGATATGATGAATCAAGTATTCAAGGAATATTTGGATTCTTTGTGGTTGTCTTTATTGATGACATCCTCATTTACTCCAAAAGTCGTGAAGATCATGAGCAACACTTGAGACTGATACTCCAAAAGCTTTATGAAAACAAGCTATACGCCAAGTTGAAGAAATGCGAGTTCTGGCTTGAGGAAGTAGCATTATTTAGGCACATGATGTCGAATCATGGAATATTAGTTGACCCTGCAAAGATTGAAGCAATACAAAGTTAGAAGAAACCTAAGTTAGTAACCGAAGTAGGCTTTCTAGGCTTAGTTGGTTATTATCGGAGATTAGTGGAAGGATTTTCTCAAATCGCTAATCTATTAACTCAACTAACTCGAAAAGATACAAAATTCGGATGGAGCGAGGAATGTGAGAAAAGCTTCCAAGAACTCAAGAGGAGACTCATTTCAGCACCTGTTCTGACAATACCATTAGGTTTGGAGGGATTTGTCATCTACAGTGATGCTCTAGGCAGATGTTTAGGATGTGTTCTCATGCAACATGAGAAAGTCATAGCCTATGCCTCACAAAAACTCAAAGAATATGAGAGCAATTATCCTACACATGATCTAGAGTTGGCAGCAGTCATTTTTACGCTAAAGATCTGGAGACACTACCTGTATGGGGAGAAGTGGAGATCTATACATGATAAGTAGGTTTTATACCTATTTATCCGGTATCTGTTACTTGAATTAGTTGCTTATACTCATGTTTCTTAGTTACTTTTCATGCATTTTGTGTTCATTTTGTAGATCTTAAGCTTGGGAACGATGTGAGCGACTATTGGTATGAAAATGCAAGGAAAAACAATCCAGGGATTGTTTGGGCTTTCGTGTTCATTTCATGTTATTGGCATGGAACTTGGAATATGTTGTAAAGCTTCTTCTTAGCTTTCTGGAACATCTTGAATCATTCCAATCAAAGTTCTAATGCAAGAGTTATGACCTTTGTACCAACGAACGTTAAACGTCATTGTTTTGGGTGGCCATTTGCGTAGCTGTCACTTCTAACCCAATTTCATCCTTCATTCGTCCATTATTTCTCAATTATCAAAGAATTAAAGTTGTAAATCTCGTCGAGGGCTTCGATTTGATAGGTGGCAGGCCCTGTAACTCCTCCCGGATCAAATGTTACGACCATTTTACCAGAGGACACTGCAACAGAAAATCAACAGCGCGCGCGGATTTCTAGGCTATTTCTTACGCGGTCGCGCCATTCCATGAACTAAAAAAATGCTCTTTGATACTTGAGCGCGGGCGCGCTTAACTCCAGGCCATTCCCAGCGAGACCGCGCCACTTTGAAAGTTGATTAGAGCTGACTTTTTCACTAAACAGTGTAATTGAAGTGTAACTTAGAGGAGGGTTCAATTAGGGCTTAAAAAGAGACGTATTATCAGTATGTAGAGGGGATTCCACCCTTGGGGGGGATCATTTTACATTACATATGCTCTTTTATTTTCTTTTAATTTCCTTATTAGATTAGAGTAGATTAGAACCCTAGAATTGCTAAGATTTGGGGATTGAAGCAATTGAAGATCCTTAAAATTTCAGAAGTGAAACAAGAGAAGAAACTCAGATTTTCTATTCTTAATCCCTAACTCTCGTTACTTCTATTTGTATATTTCAATGTATATTCAATTATGGATCATGGATTCTAATTCAACTATGAGTTAAACTATATTTTGGGATTGCAATGGAATCTATTGCCTAATTTATTTTGATATACTTCATTTTTAGTCTTATTGATTGTTATGAGATTGTCTATTAAGATTCATGCTTATTTTCTTAGTTGATTAGCCATCGATTATTGTGATAACCCATATGAACTTGAAAGACGATGTATGGGTTTAGATCTGATCTTAATAGCGTGTGTTTGTATGTTTTACATGGTGATGGAATGTATGATTCGTGCTTAGGATAGACATATAGCGAAGCACCACTCGTAGTTAATTGAGAAGTTGGGCTTAAACCTATTTATTTGTAAATCACATAGACATATAGTGGTTTAGGTAACGTGAGTATTCATGTGTATTCTATCAATTGTGAATTATATGTGATATGGGTATGGTACATCGAGAGATGGCTATATTTCACTTTTGTGTTCTGGACTAACAATCCGGTCTAATTAATTTAGCTTAACATGAAGTGTGTAGATTTAAATGATTCAATAGGTAAAATTGTAATCTCAAGTCTTCATTATCTAGTCTCATTCTAGGGATAATTAGATTTATTTACTTTCATAGTTAAATTTATAAATATTAAATCATTCGTTTAAATAAGACTGAAATAGTTATGGGCTAGTGCTTGGTGAACTTTATTAGTTAATTCTCCGTGGGAACGATACTTTACTTATTCTTTATTACTTGTTGACCATGTATACTTGCACACATATATTGATCGGTAAAACGACCAACAAGTTTTTGTATTGGGTTTAGTCAGTAGTTTAGAGCATGTAGTGTAATTGCATGATATAGAGTAATTTCATGTTACATATAGTTAATTGCATGTTAGTAGTTATTAGTTTAATTTTGACGTAAATTTTTTCTTTTTGTTTGCTTAATATCTGTTTAGTTGCATAACATTGCATAATCCAAGGTTTTTAGTTAGTTGAATTCTAATTTGGCCAATGATGACATAGAAATTTGATAGATTTTTGAATTTAATGGATAACATGAGCTTAGTTATAATGTTATACATGATTTAATTCATGCTTGTTGTTTAGATGTTATCGGTTAGCACATAGGTGTTCATATCTGCTTGTTGGTTTAAAAATAATTTGTTTGTTTGTTGAGTAGAAAATGTTGATTTTAAAGATGGAATTGTGTATAAAGTAGACATAGACTATGAAAACACAGATACTCGAACTTTGAGAACACATGGGTATGCTTGCTAGTAGGACGAGATGGAGCGTAAAATGCACTCGCTATACATATATAAAAAAAATTTAAAAAAATCAATAAACACCGCGGAAAAGTGCAAAAATCGCCCTCGTGAGTAAAAATAAAGCAGAATAAACCCATTGTTGAACCTTAGTTTGTAAAGCTTATCTGTGAACACATCACACACACACAACATCTTTATAGCAGGTTAGGATTATCTGATTGTTTGTCATTATGCCTTTAGCTTAGTTTGATGCTTTGTTCTTGGATCTTGATATTTCTCCGAGGCATATCTTATTGGAATTCTTAACATGGCTGGAAATCCGGGGATTCATTGTCATAAAAGCATAGCTTGCATAGCATGTAGATTGCATTATATTGTGTTGCTTGGGGACAAACAACAATTTAAGTTTGGGGGTATTTAATAAGTAGGTTTTATACCTATTTATTCTATATCTGTTACTTGAATTAGTTGCTTATACTCATGTTTCTTACTTACTTTTCATGCATTTTGTCTTCATTTTGTAGATCTTAAGCTTGAGAACGATGTGAACGACTATTGGTATGAAAACGCAAGGAAAAGTAATCCGGAGATCGTTTGGGATTTTATGTTCATTTCGTGTTCTTGGCTTCGAACTTGGATTAGGTTGTAGAGCTTCTTCTTAGTTTTTCGGAACATCTTGAATCATTCAAATCGGAGTTTGGATGCTAAAGTTATGACCTTTGTACCAACGAACGTTGAACGTCACTGTTTTGGGTGGCCATTTGCATAGCTGTCACTTCCAACCCACTTTCAGCCTTCGTCCGTCCAATATTTCCCAATTACCAAAGAATAAAAGTTGTAGAGCTTGTTGAGAGCTTCGATTTGATAGGTTGCAGGTTCCGTAACTCCTCCCGGATCAAACGTTATGACCATTTTACCAGACGACACTTCAGTAGAAAATCAACAGTGCGGGCGAGCGGATTTCTAGGCTATTTCCTGCGTGGCCACGCCATTCCCTGGACCAAAAAAATGCGATTTGATACTTGAGCGCGGGCACGCCTAACTCCAGGTCATTCCCAGTGTGACCGCGCCACTTTGGAAGTTGACTAGAACTGACTTTTTCACTAAACAGTGCAATTGAAGCGTAACTTAGAGGGGGGGGGTTCAATTACGGCTTGAAAAGAGACATATTATCAGTATGTAGAGGGGATTCCACCCTCGGGGGATCATTTTACATTACATATGCTCTTTTCTTTTCTTTTTTTTAATTTCCTTATTAGATTAGAGTAGATTAGAACCCTAGAATAGCTAAGATTTGGGGATTGAAGCAATTGAAGATCCTTGAAAGTTTAGAAGTGAAACAAGAGAAGAAACTCAGATTTGCTATTCTTAATCCCTAATTCTCTTTACTTCTACTTGTATCTTTCAATGTATATTCAATTGTGGATCATGGATTCTAATTCAACTATGAGTTAAAATATATTTTGGGATTGCAATGGAATCTATTGCCTAATTTATTTTGATATACTTCATTGTTAGTCTTATTGATTGTTATGAGATTGTCTATTAAGATTCATGCTTATTTACTTAGTTGATTGACCATCAATTATTGTGATAACCCATATGAGCTTGAAAGACGACATATGTGTTTAGATCTGATCTTAATAGCGTGTATTTGTATGTTTTACATGGTGATGGAATGTATGATTCGTGCTTAGGATAGACATATACCGAAGCACCACTCGTAGTTAATTGAGAACTTGGGCTTAAACCCTATTTATTTGTAAATCACATAGACATATAGTGGTTTAGGTAATGTGGGTATTCGTGTGTATTCTATCAATTGTGAATTATATGTGATATGGGTATGGTACATCGAGAGATGGCTATATTTCACTTTTGTGTTCTCGACTAACAATCCGGTATAATTAATTTAGCTTAACATGAAGTGTGTCGATTTAAATGATTCAATAGGTGAAATTGTAATCTCAAGTCTTCATTATCTAGTCTAATTCTAGGGATAATTAGATTTATTTACTTTCATTGTTAAATTTATAAATATTAAATCATTCGTTTAAATAAGACTGAAATGGTTATGGGCTAGTTCTTGGTGAACTCTAATAGTTAATTCTCTGTGGGAACAACACTTTACTTACTCTTTATTACTTGTTGACCGTGTATACTTGCACGCATATATTGATCAGTAAAATGACTAACAAGTTTTTGTATTGGGTTTAGTTAGTAGTTTAGAGCATGTAAACGACCATACCATTCAATACCATCTTCGAAAAGCGAACGTGGTAGCTGACGCATTGAGTAGAAGATCGTATGCAGGTACAAGTGAGATATTGTCACAACAAAAGCTCATTTTGTATGACTTACAAAGGATGGATATAAAGTTAAAGACTCCAGGGACCCACATAAAGATAGCGAATATACGATTAGAATCGACTTTAATCGATAAAATTAAAGATGCTCAAGCTACAGACCTAGAGTTGATAAATATGAAGTAAAAGGTACAAGAATGTGTTATTCAAGAAGTAAGAATCAACTAAGTGAGGAAAGCTCAAACCCTCGATTTATTGGTCCATTTGAAATCCTCGATCGAGTAGGAATTATGGCCTATAGACTCTTCTTACAGCCAAGTATGTCTCGTGTTCATAATGTTTTTCACATATCTATGCTACATAAATATGTGGAAGACCCAAACCATATTATTGAATTAGAACTAGATGAGATAGCAAAAGATTTAACGTATGAGGAGGTATCTGTTAAAATCTTGGATAAGAAGGAACATATTTTACGCTCAAAGGTTATACCTCAAGTCAAAGTTTTATGGAGAAATCGCGATATTAAGGAAATGACCTGGGAGTTAGAATCTAAAATGAATAGAAGGTATCCTCACCTCTTCGACATACCAGGTACGTACATCAATTTCGAGGATGAAATTTTATAAGAAGGGGAGGTTGTAAGACCCCAACTTTTTATGAATAAAGATTTAATTTTTTCTAAATATTATTTTGAATAATAAGGTGTTAATTTGATATAATGCTATAGTTATGGGTGATATGTGCAACTTTTTCAAAGTAAGCAAGTTGTCATAAAATATTCATTTGGTCGGGGAATATTCTTACGATAACGCAATCATTGGTGAACCACATAACAGAATAACTGTCGGATATTGAAAGCGACAGAAATAACCTTTTTATAAAAAATAACAGCAAAACTTTTACCGTTAACTGTGAAAATACCCAGTGATAAAAGTATAGTAATACGCGTTGTTCCATAGTAGCACATGGTATTGCACAATATTTCTGATTATTGATTCTTACGTAAGAAGACACTCAGTTTCATTCAATTATTATCACAGTATCATCTGCACAATATTTTATATTATTAAATTAATAATTGACACGACACAATTATTTATATTATTAGTTAGCATTATTAGAAATGTCTAAAAAGTTCTGTCGAGGAAATGAGTTATGTTATATAATTGAGCGTCAATAAGGATAAATCCTTATCGGAAAGCCCCCTCTTTCCTGGGAACGATCTGATTGTTAATATTGTGAGATTATAATATAAATTGTGAATAATTTTTATGTGGTGGATATTGGTTCAATTTTGATATAAATGATGGAATTTAGCATGAAATATTTGTTGAAATTTTGGCATATTTTTCTATGGAATCACAACTATTTTCTCTGATAAAATATTTATTTAAATATATTATTTTAATATTACATTATAATAGTATAATGTGATAATATAATAGTATAATTTTATAATTTAAATGGTAATATTATAATAATAATATATAATTTTTAGCATGTGAATAAAAGTGGAGTGAAGGTTATTATTTTGGTTTTGAATTCCTTTTCCTAAATAATTCAGTGCACAATTCTCCTGCAAATTAATTGTTACAAAACCGTGGGGCCTCAACCATTGGTAAATGAGATGTTGTTAGGTAGAGAAATAATGAAGGTTAGAAAGAGAAAGATAGAAAGAAAGATAGTTAGGTGGAGGTTTCCTCCTGTAAATCCTTTTCCAAGGTGTGGGCCTCACCAATAAGAAATGGGAGGAGGTTAGGCAAGGAAAGAAAAAGATTAAAAGGAAAGTTAGGCAGGTTAGGCGGAGGGGAAATAAAAGAGGAAAAGTTTAGGCAATTTGTTTTCCTTCCTCCGTCCTGCACTATAAAAAGGGGGTTAACCTACATTCCTAAACACACCAAAAATCTCAAGCATTCCTACTGCAATATTGTAAGTATTTCATTTGAGTATAAGAATACTTTGAGTGTAGCTTTTAGTGCAAGATTTTCTCAAGATAATATCCGATATTCCAAGTCAGATTTAGTTTCTACTAAGGAAAAGGATATTATTTTTTTCGTAAATGATGTTATTTTCTTTCAATACTCGTACGAGATATCATTTTTTTTCATACTCCATATTATGTAAGTGATATTATTTCATTTCATATTCCTAAATTTAAACTTACTATGGTAAGTATTGCTTCTATAATTTCTAAAATGATTAGAAATTCCTTAAGGTTTGTGCTTCATCAAATATTATTTCACTGGAATATTGGTATGAACTTTCTTATTAAATTTTAATCCTTTTATGTCGGTATACTATTCATGGATACTATTCATACAGTACTATTCAACGATACTATTAATGAGTACTGTATTCACAACATAATTTAATTTTCTTTACTATCCAAATTATTTTTGATACATGAATATCATTATTGAATTTTACTCCACAATTAGTTATCATGTTGACAATTTGGATATTTTTGAACTCTGGATAAATTGAATTATAAATTTCTAATATTTATCCTTGATTTCACTTGATTGATTCTTTAAATCATTGTCATTATCCTCATACTTATATTGTGGTGAAAGTCATCTTTGGCCCGTAGTGCAAAGATAGACTATTGATTGGTATGATTATGACCATGAATTGTGTATTAGTATAATTATGACCTTAATGTTACAGCTAAAGGTTTGTGGTGAAAGTCCTCTTTGGCCCGTAGTGCAAAGATGGACAGTTGTTTGGCATGATCATGACCACTGGTGATACAAACGAATATCATTGGCTCGTAGTGTATGGATAATTTGTTGAATTAAAATATTTATTGATTGGCATTACATGGTTAAAATATTGATGATGGACTTCTAAATCATAGAATATAATAGACATCATACTCTACTTGATTCTTCTAATGGATTATTGTTTCCACTGCAGTTGTTGATCTAAAACTTGTTGTCTATATTGTATTGTATCAAATTTTTCCCTATTGAGGACTAAGAATAATTTGTTCTACATTATCTTAGTCATAATATTCTTTACTAGGTTAGTTGAGCTCACCCTTTTTGTTTGGGCTCCATTGTTCTTCTCTGGAGGCGAAAATGTAGCTGGGACTAGTTAGGGAGTGGAGTAATGGTCCAAGATGGTTATTATAGTAGTCCTTACTATTTTGCGAAATAGTTTGACAATAATTGTAATGAGAATTTTATTTGAGTTTGGATATTTTCTACGAGACAATATTTGTATTGAAACTCATTGCTTATATTTTGTCATATTTTACACAACAATTAATAGTTGTATAAATGAAGTTTGTATTTGAATTTTATACCATGTATTTGGCGACTTAGAATGGGTTCAGTGGACCTATTTTGGGGGCATCACATTCTCCACATACCTAATTTCTATTTTTCATCTTCTCATTTCTTACTCTTCAACATTTCTATCATTCACATTTAATTCTTTCAAATATCAAACCGTATAGGTTCTTCTTAAAAATTTTAAATTATTCCCCTATTTCCAATCTATGTTTTATTCTTTAACATTTATTTAATCATTCAAAATATCATTTAGAAGTCTTATAAATTTTTGGGATATCACAACCAGGCAGGAGCAGTCCTCGTATCTATCACGATAGAACAGTACCCCGTGGCTACCAAAGTGCAATTCATCAACTCTAATAAAACGTCAAAATACGAAGGATGCCTTGTAGGGTTAAAATTGGCTCGATCAATTGGAGTAAGAGGATTAGCATTTTTCGGAGATTCAGAGCTAGTCATCGAACAAAGCACTGGTATGTATAATACCAAAGAATTACATTTATTGTCATGTTATCGTCATGTTATCAAAATGGCGGGAGAGTTTGAAGACATCGCCATTATGCATATTCCTCAAAAATAAAATGATTTTGCATATGCATTGGTCGCGCTAGCCTCCCTGGTAAACCTCTCCAGGAGGAAGAGTATGCCTATTATCTCATTCACAGCGCAGAATGCACCATCTTATGGTAGCTGTGTGGGAGAAATATCCAACGAGATAGATCCTATTTGAACACCTTGGTACCAAGACATTAAAGAGTATTTGCGATACATATCCATCCCTGATAAAGTGACCCAAACTGAAAAGAAGAGAATACAGAAGATGTAAATGAAGTTCTACCTAAGCAGGGATGCTCTCTATAAAAGAGACGCTAACATAGGCCTTCTGAGGTGTCTAGACAAGGATCAGGCCCAGAGACTAATGGATGAAATGAATGGTAGGGTTTGCGGAGCACACATGAGTGGACCCCTACTTGCTAAGAAGATATTAAGAATGTGACACTATTGGTTATCCATCAAAGTTGATTGTAATGATCATATCAAGAGTTGTTATCAATGCCAAATCCATGCTAACATTATTCATGCATCGCCTAACCAACTGCATTGTATGACCACATCATGACCTTTTGCCATGTGGGGAGCTGACGTAATCGGACCAGTCGAGCCCAAAGTTAGTAATGGTCTGATGAGCATGAAATATATTATATTTTTATTCCTTAATGCTTAATCTTTTGTATTTATTTTGTGTTTAAATATATTTATTGTTTTTATATTTTTATTTTAGGTACAATTGAAGGGTTTCGTGATTTTAAAAATAATTTGAAGACAAATTGAGCATTATTGGATCAAGGGAGCTAAAAGAAGTGGGCCACAGATTTTTATGAATTCCTACTACATGGATTATTAAAACTTCCTAGCTGATCATAGGTTTTCTAGAAATTATAATCATAATTGAGTAAGCAAGTATTAATATTTAAAAATTAGCACGTGGGTCACTTTTCAAGGAATGCTAAACACATCATATCATATGATATGAATCAGGATTTGGACCCTGACATTATAACATATGTTCAGCAATATTATCAAAATATGTTAGGCCATCTAACGTGGGAATATGGAAAGGAATATGAAGTAGGCATCAATTGATAATAATTTGGTTGGATTTATTTGATTTTGCATGGAAATAAGGAGAGCTTCCGAACGCGTTAAGGAAATTAGTACATGACAATTGTGGGATTTAATTCCAATTTCAAATCTAATTTTTGGATTTTAGAAAATTTATTTTTACAATTCTATTGTAATTAGGATTTCCTTTACACTATGATTTATTTCCAAGTAGAATTCTATTTCTTTATGGAAATTAATGTAATTTGTAATTCCTTTTAGGATTTGGATTTCTAATTCCCATAGGATTTAAGACTTTGTCTAGCAGTATAAATAGAGGATGATAGTTAGGGTTTTATTCATTCAACTATCAACTATCATCTATTGGAGTGCAGACTCAAGAGCATGTCAGGATAGTTCTTTTCATTCAGTTCTAAAGGGAGGTAGAACCATGTTACAAGTAATTGATTAATTGAGTATTATTATTTATTCCTTCTTGTGTGAAATTTCTTCTGATAATCTATTTTCATTGATTGCATGCTAATTGATCTAATTAATTTGATATGGCTAATTGAATTAGTTTGATCATTATCATATGCTAGATTATGATTGGCATTACATGTAATTAATATTTGTCTTCATTATAAGTAGCAACTTGGTAATAATAATTTTGGACAAGCTTTTTTTTATTGCTAAGATTATCAGATAATAAGTTAAACAAATCGAGTTTATGTGTTTGTTGCTTGGATTAGCCTAATTCTTTATTTCTTAATGCTTCTATCATATTAAATCTAAAGAGCTTATTCTAGGTTGTATGCTAGTTAGAATCTAGTGGAGAGCTTGTTTCATACAGTGATAATCTAAGGAGAATTTCGGATAGCAGAGCTTATTATTATCTAGGTCTAATAGTTTCATTGAAGGAAAAATAATAATAACTTGATTAATTGATTGTTGTACTTGGTGAAACTGAACTGCAGAACTAAAGTCTTTACATATTTAGTTAATTTCATCATTAATTCTTGTTCTCTTAGTTTAAAAATAATTTTCAAAAACCCCCCATCTTTATTTTCTGTTGAAATAGTAGAATAATTCTAAAATAAATTTACTCTCTTTGGGATCGATCCTTACTTGCTACTCTGCTAATTATTATAAATTGTGAAGTGAAAGTAAGGTTAACTTAGCAGTGTAAATGATAGCTCCCAAATTTTGGCGCCTGTCACGCGGGTGTTAGGCCATCTTACGTGGGAATATGCAAAGGAATATGAAGTGGGCAATAATTAACAATAATTGGGTTGGATTTATTTGATTTTGCACAAAAATCAGGAGAGCTTCCGAATGCATCAAGGAAATCAGTACACGACAATTGTGAGATTTAATTCCAATTTCAAATCTGATTTTTGGATTTTAGAAAATTTATTTTTACAATTCTATTATAATTAGGATTTCCTTTAGACTAAGATTTATTTCCAAGTTAAATTCTATTTCTTTATGGAAATTAATGTAATTTGTAATTTCTTTTAGGATTTAGATTTCTTATTCCCATACGATTTAGGACTTTGTCTAACACTATAAATAGAGGATGATAGATAGGGTTTTATTCATTCAACTATCAACTAATGTGAGACCCCCAAATCTAGGTACTTCATTCCCATAAGATTTGGTGCTCACTATCCAAAACTATTTCATCTAACTACTTATAATAAAGGATAAAGACGTAATTTATGTAACTTAAATAATAATCTTCCCCATTAAAGGGTTACATCAACTTTAAACAATCCCAGGTAATCTAACCTTAAATTATTACATAAGTCTACTAAATATATCACAAAATAAATTAAGTCTTATAACATAATTCATTCAAATAAATTCTCATAAAGCTTCAACATTTGGACATCTTACCCCTTCCTTTATTGGAAGATGGCTCATCGACTTTCTAGACTTTAGCTGTAGTGTTAATTGCAAGAGTGAGCAAACAATTGTCCACTGATATAAAGAATAATAACAATACCAACATGAGTTTGGACAACAAATGCTGAATAATGGTGAACTTGTTCTACGAATCCAAAAATAGAAAATAAGTTCGAGTTTAGTATCTGAGGGTCTTAAGACCACGAACGATGTCCCCGGTAATTAGGTATTATTACCTCAACCTTAACAGTCATTTAGACTATATAGACCCTTCTTTATGTACTTAGGGGGATCAACACTTTGTACCATATATTGTGCACAACCATCTAAACGTTACCACATACTTAATCCCCAAAAGGATATGATTAACTTGTAAGCATATGACTAAAGCAACATATGATTAACATATGACTTGAGCATACTTGTAACCATATGACTTGAGCATACTTGTAAGCATATGATTAACTTGTAAGCATATGACTAAAGCAACATATGATTAACATATTGCGCCCATGCTTATAAATGTTCACAACTACCCGACCATATTGCCTCATGTTGTACTTTCATAGTAGATTATTGCCTCATGTTCTTGGTCCATATCTGAACACAACAAAAACTCTTCTACATAGGACATTAGGTAATGAAAATATCTTGATGGTTAAGTTTGAAGAATAGCCAATGGACTTTGCAATGTGTTCTAGAAACTATAACGTTGCGTATATCAAGATTGCAAAAGAAGGCATACTAATAGTCCCTTAATGTGGGACTATTAGTCCTATAAAGTCATTTGATACCCAAAAAAGTCCAAAACATTACATAATTATATCATTTAGTTGTCTTTCTAATACCCAAAATAGTCCATTTAAAGCATTTTCAGTATGGTTTAACACTAAACAACCCTCAATAGGGTGCAAGGTTTTAAATTCTTTGTTCAAAACAACCCTTAATAGGCTTTAAATTTCATAAGAACATGGTTTAGCAACATGGCCCACTAGCCATTCAAAGTCTCACAATAATGGCCTATTCTGGCCTGTTTCAAATAGGTCCAGACTGCCCTTTTTAATTTGAGTTATTTTCCCTCTTAAAAATGCAATTTTAGTATGCGTCATTAGAAGCATGATTAGCCAATCATAATCATCTCTTTGTATCAGTCACAATGAACTGATTTTGCTCCTATAGAATCCATCATGATTTACAAGTTATATTAAAACCTACTACACTTAAGCATAGAAGCATTGGTTTTAATATGTAAGCTATTAGACATCATTTTAGACTTTAAATTACAGCTAGCATACCTTGACACTATAACAGCCCTCGTATTAGCATTTTATCAAAAAGTGGGTAAATTATATATCACCAGTGGGTAAAGTAGATCCCACTTATATTATACCCCACATAACCTCACACACAAAACAGAAAATCAGCAACCAATAGCATTAATAGAAACAGGTGAAAATTCTCAGCACACAACTCCAACAACCAAAGCATTAACAAAAACAAATGTTCTTCATACTAGTCCATGAAAGAAAATTAAAAATGCCTTGTGGCTAAGTAGTCTTGTGTAAGAAAACAAGAGAAAGAAGTCTTGTGCCTAAGTAGTAGATGATATTTCTAGTACGAAGGAGGTACAATTAAGGATAAGTAAGTGCGATAACACGACCCGAGTCAAAACCCAAGTGACTGGGGTGTTACATGCCATGCGAGTTCTCTCTATTAGTATTCTACAAACAGTTGGCTTTTTTATGAAGAGCTCGGTGATAGGTTCGTAGGTTTCATACTAATGCGTTGGAACTAGCTTATTTTACTAATACCCAATTAAGGGGGTGAGGGGTGGTATTTTTAGTTTATTTTCCTAATACTAAACTTAATTACCAAAAAATAGCCTTTCAGTTTTTGCCTAATGGGTATGACTGACAACGGGTGCCTTAATTTTTCCATACCCTAGTCCCAAACTAGGACTGCATTTGATGAACATGCAACTGGTGTAAGGTTAATTTGCAGTTCAATTTTCGGAGTTCAATTTGCAGCAGCGGAAATAAACTAATTAACTCACTTTCCTAAATTATTATCATGTCAATCCAACATGCAAATGCTTGTTAATCCAACACTGCACTATTTAAATCCAACATTGCATTAATTAAATCTAATTCAATATGTAATCTAATCTAACATAAGATTTAAATAGTAGAAATGTAATATTGGGAGAAATAAATAAAAAATGATACTAGTGCTTGGAGGTGGCGTTAGTTGCGGTATGTTGGCTGGACGTTCGATGGCATGTTGCTACCCTTTCTCCCTCTTTTACTGCTTCCCTCTCCCCCTTTCTCCCTCTTCTCTATTCTGAGCTCTCCCCCTCTTTTTTTTCTTTGCGTACTGTGTCGAGCGAATGAACGAAACTAATAAGATTAAGTTTGATCAGCGACCGGTTTCTGCGACCACATACGGTTGCTAGGTTTTAATGACATGGACTTATCAGCGACCGCATGCGGTCGTTATTTTTAATTAGTCGCAAAAAACCTTGGCGCCAACATTTCCTGCCAAATTTTGGGAGGCAAATTAATCGTAGCTACCGTTCAGCGACCGCAGGCGGTCGCTAATAGTTAATAGCCACTAGATTAAATCGCGATCACCGGGTAACGATCATTATTATCGATATCGTGAATCGCATTAGCGATCATTGATACTGATTGGTCGTGATAGGCTTTTTTCTTGTAGTGATATTAGGGGTGTTCATCTCAGTTTGAATTTAGAATTTTTGCACTAAAGAAAGTTTAGTTTGAAACTAGCTTATAAGTGGTTCTAGATTTTAGAACACTTATTCAACTACAGTCTTGTCCAATCAATAAGAGTTTCCTTGGTATTTGAAGGTTCAACACAATAATATAGAATTGGATAATGTTATTTAAGTAAAAGATTAAATAACAACAATATACAATTGAGTAAACATGATATACATGCAAAGTACTACATTCAAAAGAGTTAGAACAATCTCATTTGAATCAATGTATTAAAATAGTATATGCTTTGAATAGCAATAACAAGAAATAGAAAAGTGAAACTCGCTAGATGTAACGAATTAGGTTACAAGAGCTTATACAACCACAGTCAAGATAGAATCAATATGCTCGCTCAACTTTAATATAGTATTTGCATAATGATAATTTAGGACTAAAAAGCTTTCTTGACAATAACAAAATAATGGAATTATGAAACTTGCATTCATTATAAAGAGAATGAAGTTAGGGAACTTGCCTCGTGTGTAAGCTACACAAGTATAATAATGTTTGCCAATTACCCTATACATACCATTGAAATTGCAATACCAATTAGTTATATCAACATTAGCTTTATAGGTTCAACCCACCATTTAAGTCATAACCCTTAACTTAATGTCTAACGATGTTGGTTAACCATTCTTACGGATCTGAAATCTCACTATCGCCTAATATAAGCTTTATCATTCACCTCCAACCCGTGTAAACATCAATTTTTATTCATTTCATAACTTGTTTAAATAACCATTTAAAATCTTCACATTTAGTATTACATTACATTACAATCTGTTATTGTATGCCATGTTATGATTTAACATCTTTATCATGCATGCCAAACTAGATTAGGTCCTTGTATTATAGCCTATAAATAATCGAACTCATTTGCTTTCATTAGAGACGCAACACACTTCTGTTGCCGCCTCAAGCCTTGCAATCAAGCGTAAACTGCTATTTGGTATAGAAACTCAGAAGGCCATACTGCGCATAGTGTGTATTTTCGCTTATATGTGCTCAAGCGCAACTACTATTTGGGCAAAGGTAATAATCTACCGTGTATAGGCTACACAGAGACAGATAAGCTGTAGTTGCTGACCTGCTACATATAGTATACTCCAAGTTTCTCCCAATTCCCATAGAAATTCACCATACCTAACAACTAAAACTTGTAATAACATCAATAAGCATGCAATTCATCATTCTAACAACATAAACATTATACATAATTAACTTTTAAGGACCAAAACCACATCTTTTTTCCAATTTCTTTACTTTTAACACTTTTAGCGAATTTGATTGCCACAAATTCGTTTCTTAACCAATTGACACCATTCAAACTACGTTGTTTTCGTTTCTTGATGTACTAACACAATCTAACATCAATTTACAGATTATATCAAATATTGGATATCAAATTTTGTACTGAAACAAGTCATTTACATAAACATAACGCTGTTATTCCAACTTTCTTCTTGCAATCCAAATTCATGTATTTGATCACCAAATAACATTCATATATGATGATTAACAGATTATAAATCCATACATACATGTTTATATCTCAATCTAACGTGACTTATCAATTTATAGAAAATAATGACTGAAAACTCAAAACATAGGATGTTAGGGGTAAAGTATACCTTTAATCCTTGATTATATGCTAGCAAAAGATGGTGAGAAGGTTTAGAAATCCCTCTCCTTCCTCTTAACAATCTTAGAGACCTCAAAATCACTGTGTTTTCTCTCTTTCTCTCTCTAAACTCTTTGTTCTTAGTTAGTCTTCGAAAAATAGAACGCGTAGATATAAACTGAAGGCTTCCCACGTTCATCAGGTAACAAACCCATCAGTTTACGTCAATTAGATTAAGCCGAAGGCCACAAGGCCTTTTTTGGCTATACACAAATTCCCCCCTTCTAGATTATTTCTATAACATTTATATTATATAGTTTTTACTTGTCACATTTAACTAATTCACATAACTTACAATTATAATTATAATAATTATAATTTTAATTATAATTATACTTATGATTAATAAATTATTATATATCTAATTTAATTATTAAATTAGACTAGAACATCATTTTATTTAATTTAATTATTTTCTTAAATATTAAATAATTCATTTAATTTAATTATCTCATTAAATTAAATCTTCAAATAATAAAATTACAATTATTTTAATTTAGTTAACATACATACTTAACTAAATTATTATACCACAATTTCATAAATTATTTATTTTTCTCAATAAATAAATTTAATAAAAATATTTATTTAATTCAATAAATATTTAAATTAATTACAAAAGTATTCCTCGATCGTTACAACTATCATCTATTGGAGTGCAGACTCAAGAACATGTCAGGCTAGTTCTTTTCATTCAGTTCTAAAGGGAGGTAGAACCTTGTTACAAGTAATTAATTAATTGAGTATTATTATTTATTCTTTCTTGTGTGAAATTTCTTCTGATAATCTGTTTTCATTGATTGCATGCTAATTGATCTAATTAATTTGATATGGCCAATTGAATTAGTTTGATCATTATCATATGCTAGATTAAGATTGGTATTACGTGTAATTGATATCTGTCTTCATCATAAGTAGCAACTTGGTAATAATAATTGTGAAAAAGCTTTTATTTATTGCTAAGATTATCAGAAAACAAGTTAAACAAATTGAGCTTATTTGTTTGTTGCTTGGATTAGCCTAATTCTCTATTTCTTAATGCTTCTATCATATTAAATCTAGAGAGCTTATTCTAGGTTGTATGCTAGTTAGAATCTGGTGGAGAGCTTGTTTCATACAATGATAATCTAAGGAGAATTTCAGATAGCAGAGCTTATTGTTATCTAGGACTAATAGTTTCATTGAAGGGAAAATAATAATAACTTGATTAATTGATTGATGTTCTTAGTGAAACTGAAGTGCAGAACTGAAGTCTTTACATATTTGGTTAATTTTATCATTAATTCTTGTTCTCTTAGTTTAAAAACAATTTTCAAAAACACCCCATCTTTATTTTCTGTTGAAATAGTAGAAAAATTCTAAAACAACTTTACTTTCTGTGGGATCGATCCTTACTTGCTACTGTGCTAATTATTATAAATTTTGAAGTTAAAGGGAAAGTGAGGTTAATTTAGGAGTGTAAACGACAGCTCCCATGGTCAAAGATTAATCCTCACTATGATTGATTACTTTACCAAGTGGGTTGAAGAAGCCTCCTTCCCTAAGGTTAATAAGGAAGTTATCTCCAGTTTCATCAGGAATAACATCATCTGTCGATACGGGCAACCAGAGGTTATCGTGTCAAACAACGCCAATAATTAGAATAACGAGATAATGAAGGAACTGTGCATTAATTTTAAGATCAAACACCTCAACTAGGTTATCTATCGTCCAAAGATGAATGACTCGATGGAAGCCGCCAATAAAAATATCAAGAAGATAATGATGAAGATGTTGGAAAACCGTCAGGGATGGCCTGATTTGTTGCCTTTAACCTTGCTCTCCTACCAAATGTCAACTCGGTCCTCGACTGGGGTAACACCCTACTCATTAGTATATGTCATGGAGGTTGCACTCCCCATAGAAGTTGAAATAGAATCGCTAAGAGTGATCATGGACTCCCAGATAGAAGAATATTAGTGGTTACATAATCGATATGATCAATTATCTTTGATAGATGAGAGGAGGGTTGCCGCTAATTTTTACGGTCAGTTATAACAACAACGAATGTCTTGGTCATACAACAAAAATGTGTGACCCTGGTAGCTTAAGGAGAATGACTTGGTATTAAAGAAAATCATTCTAGGCCAGGATGAAGCCAAAGGAAATTTGCCCCGAACTAAGAAGGACCTTTCATTGTCAAAGAGATCTTATCAGGCGGAGCCATAAGACTAGAAGACATAGATGGGGAAGAATTCCCACAGTTGATCCATTCTGATTTGGTGAAACGGTACTATGTCTGAGACTACTGTTTGCAAGCCTAAACCCATAGGGAAAAAAAATCAAAAATCAAACTAAGCAGATCAAGCCTGAACTACGAAAGACCTGATCTCCTCTCATCTATAGGAGTACATAGACAAGTGTCTTTAGTGTGGTCTAACCCTTGAACAAAAATTCGAACACTTTTACCCTATATTTCAGATACTAACCCTAAAACGCATAATAAAATTAAAAACCCCAAATATACCTAAAAAACCTTCCAAGTCAACTAGTAGACCCCAACTTTTTTTTGAATAAAGAATAATTTTTCTCAAAATATATTTTTGAATATTATGGTGTGGATATGATATAATGTTATAGTTGTGGGTAATATTTGGAAAATTTTGCAAAATAAGCAAGTTGATATAAAATATTCGTTATGTCAATTAATATTCGATTGGTCGGGGAATATTCATTTTAATAGGGAATATTCGTATGACGACACAATCATTGGTGGACCCCACAACGAAAGTATTGTCGTAGTTAGAAATGACAAAAATATATTTTTATAAAAATAATAGCGGAAGTTTTACCGTTAAACTGTTGAACTACCCGGTGGTAAAAGTACAGTAATATGCGTGGTTGCATAGTAGCACACAGTATTGATTATTGATGCTTACATGAGAAGTCACTCAGTTATACTCAATTATTGCTATACTAATTGTTGTATAGTATCTCACGTTATTTGATTCAATTATTGTCACATTATCATCTGCATAATATTTTATATTATTAAATCAATAATTGAGAGAACAAAGTTATTCATATTATTATTTGCAATATTGACAATATCTAGAAAGTTCTGTCGAGGAGAGGTTTGGTCACCTAATTGCGCGCCAATAGGGAGAAATCCTTATTGGAAAGCCCCCTCTTTCCTGGGAACGATATGGTTGTTAAATATTGTGAGTTATAATATTAATGATGAATAATTGTTGAAGTATTAAGAATGTGTTTATTGAAGATAAGTGAATTACAAAAGTTAGAGGAGAATAATGTAAACTTGGAAAACTTTAGGGGTACTAAAGTGTAATAATAAGTTGAATCAATCTGGACCATTGATGGTGGTTTTAATAGTAAATCAATCTGGACCATTGATGGTAGTTTTAATAGTAAATCAATATGGACCATTAATGGTGGTTTTAATAGTAAATCAATCTGGACCATTGATGGTGGTTTTAAAAGTAAATCAATCTGAACCGTCGGTGGTGGTTTTAAAAGTAAATCAATCTGGACCATCGGTGGTGGTTTTAAAAGTTAATCAATCTGGACCGTCGGTGGTGGTTTTAAAAGTAAATCAATCTGGACAGTCGGTTTATGTTTTAATAGTAATCAATATGGATCGTCCGTTCTAATAGTGAATCAATCTAGGCCGTTCGTGAATTAGTTACTATTTAGTCCATCCTCCTATAAATAGAAGCTTAATTCTTCTTTCATTCTCACCAATTCACTGAGATTCACAAGAGACACTATAGAGAGAGAAACTATAGAGAGCAAGAAAAAGAGTATTCTGCTACTTCATTTTTGCAGTATCCAGCTTTCGACTAAGGTAAGGGGTATTATTTCTTTCGTATTAATAAGGAATACTATTTTTCATATTCATCCTTTAGTATGTCGGAATAACCTATCTACGCAAATTACATACCGTATAACAGGTGAAAATCCATTTGCAGTTTTCGTATGTTAATTCTTTTCATATTCTTAAATCTAAACTTACTATGGTAAGTATTACTTCTATAATCCTTGAAATTAGTGGAATATCCGTGAGTTTTACGCTTCATCCAATATCATTTTATTGGAATATTGATATGAACTTTTTTTATTAAATATCAATATTTTTACCTAAAATACTATTCACGAGTTACTATTCACGGGTTACTATTCATCCGGTTACTATTCACTATAATATTATTCACTCGGGTATTCGGGGCACTTTTTATGTCGGGGTACTATTCACGAGTTACTATTGACAAGATTACTATTCACCCAATTACTATTCACTTGGGTATTTGGGGCACTTTTCATGTCGGGTTACTATTCACGAGGTACTATTCCCGAAGTACTATTCACAGGGTACTATTCATGGGGTACTATTCACCAAAAATTTATTTCTTTTCTGTCCAAATTATTTTTGATACATGGATATTATTCTTGAATTTTACTCTACAAAGCAGTATCATGTTGAAAATTTGGACATTATTGAATTTTGGATAAATTAAATTATAAATCTTTAAAAATTTATCCTTTACTTTCTTTTAATTGAATTCTTATATCATTGTCATCATCCTCATGCTTATATTGTGATGAAAGTCATCTTTGTCTTGCATGCATAGATAGAATATTGTTTGGTATAATTATGATCTGGGATAATTCGGTATAGTCATGACCATTGATGATTACACGAATAATTCTTGGCCCGTAGTGCAAGAATAATTTGTGGACGTGATACTAATGAATATCCTTGGCCCGTAGGGCATAGATGATTCGATGATGTGATATATTTATGTAACGACCGAGAAATTCGAATTTTATTGTAAAATGATTTTATTAAATTAAATAATAATAAAAATCACATTCTATGTTATATCAAGATGGTTGTCATTTTATAAACTATTAATGTTGGAATGTCGTAGTACTTGAGCTACGTGAAGGAATTAAAGTGTTTGAATTTCTAAGACGAAAATAAAAGTTTTCTAAGAAATTTCTGAAAAACACTATTCATCGGTATTTGCTCAGGAATCATCTTTTTGAAATTTCGAGAAATACGTAATGATAGAATATCAAGGTAAGACGGATTATGTAATAATAATCTAGTTATGGAAAATGTAATATTTCGCTTGCGGACTTAATTTGAGATTATTAAGGAAAGCGAAATATTAGTAAGTAAGTTATAATTGTATGATACTTAGGTATTATACAAGATATCGAAAACGAGTATAATACTGAGTATTATACTGAGTTTATATGAAGGATGGAATATCGTATATAATGAATTTGTATACGAATTATAATACGAGAATAATACATAGACAATATGTATATGTATTAAGCAATGTTAATGGACTTGGAAGATTGGTTAACAATTAGTACAAGTCCAAGTAAATTAAATGGTAAGGCCCAATGTTAATTAATAAGAAAGTGAGTGTTTGTTAAAGCAAGCCCAAAGGTTAAGTTAATTAAGCCAAGCTAGAATCCATGAGTTGATTGACCCATGGGGCAAACCATATTGATATGGTTAATGTGTGGTAACCAAGTTATATGAGTGGTGACCAAGTGTTAAAAGTAATGACCAAGATAATGTGGTGATCAAGTAATGTAATGACCAAGTAAAAGAAGTAATGGCCAAGTAAAGGATAGGATTTGTGCTAGCCAATTAATGAATAGTAAGGAGGTGACTTAAGGAGGTGGGATTGGTTTATTAACTAAATTACCCTAATCTTTTGAGTTCTATAAATAGAGAAGGTTTGCAAGTCATTTGTTACTTGTTCAAACAATCCAACTCATATAAAGTGCTTAATTGTTAGGGAACTTAAGTTACAAATAAGTCACTTTCATTTAGAAGAAGAAGAAGAAGCTACTTTACAAGGACTTCAAATGTAAGACTCCTTCTCTAATTATCTTCTATCTCTATTCATGATAGGTTGATAAGAAAAGTCGGATTAAGGAACATGAATGTTAAGAAGTAAAAAGAATGAGTAAGCAATGAACTTAAGCCACATAAGTTGGAAATAAGTCATTTGAACTTATAAAAGTTATGAACTTGTTATACGTTAACCTTGAATGTTAGTATGAAAAGTTAAGGGTTTATATGAATTTGTATCATGTAAACATGAATGGTATTATATGTTAAGAACATATAAGTATGATGATTAAAATACCTTAACTTTCATAAGTTATGAACAATGAATCTAAAGTAGTTTATAATTTAAATAGGTTATAAGCCCATGAAAGAATAAGTCAAAATCAAACATGAAAATAAATTGTTATATTAGGTATGTTGAGATGTTCATATGATGAATTGAATTCATTTGAAGTAATGAACAAATTATAAGTAATGATGATTTGCCGGAAATTTCACGATTGGACGTTAAATGTTGAATTCGTGAAATTCTCGGATTAGAAGTCAAATTTTGTGTTTGAACTCGGAAACATTGGTTTTCGATGGAGACAAGTCGTATTTGGCATTCTAGAGTTGCGGACTCAAAAATGACCAATTCGAGCTTATAACGAAGAAACGAGCGTTGAACGTTCACGAACGTTTATCGTTTTCGTTAAAAATGAACCAATAGGTGAATTTTTAGCAAACAAAGTCAAATAGATAAAATTATTGCATGAACGCGTAGATTACGTAATTTGTGAACCATAGTCTTTTGAATGAACCAAATCGGACTTATAACGAAGAAGTTATGCGTCCGGGAAGTTAACAAAATTTATTGTCTATAAAATTTTCTGGTGCATAGAGGTGGCGCCGTGGTGCCAACCCTAGGCCATTTGAGTGGCGCCGCAGCACCGTAATAGTGTCTGAGCACACTGGATACACGCACTGCAACACGAACCATAGTGTAAATTATGGCGCCGCAACGCCATGCATGCAAGACTGACACCTTCTACAGAGTGGCGTGGCAAATGTGCAAATTTGCTTGATCGAGTAAGGACTTCATGGGCATGGCCAAGTCCGGGACCTCTCCACTATTAACTTTCATGTTGCTGTACGAGATGTAAGTTTAAAGCCAAGCGTCACATGGCCAAAATCGAGAATAAGGATAGTGATGAATGTTTTTAATTACAAAGAAAGAAAGTTGATTGATTTAAACACAACTTAAGGGACATAAAGTAACATTGTTAAAACTATGTTCAACCTTAAGAATGTTGTATAAAGGTTGAGATAACCTAGTCAAGTATGAATGCAAGTATAATGAAGTGTCAAACATGTTGTTTATTGAAATATTTATACTTGTTGAGCTAGTTTTGCTCACTCTTGCTTGAACCATATGAATGCAGCTAAGACTGAACGTCTTGAAGGATCGAATAAGGATAAAGGAAAAGCTAAGGCAGATCGTTAAGCTATCTATGTAATAGTATAGGTTTAATGTTATAATGTAATTGATATTATGATAAAGAACCTTTATAATGGGTTTAGAACTTGGGACAATGTAAATATTATTTTGATAATATAGAAGAGATGTTCATTCTTTTGAGGCTTTTCAATTGAATGAATGTATAAATGTTAGTATAGTATAGCACCATCTGTCGGGTTGTAAAATACCCAAATTTGGGGGCGCTACAATTTATAAAGCTGAGTCCCAACAATAAAGTTAATGATAAACTTTTTAAATCATAGAAGATAGTAGATATCATGCTCTACTTGACTCTTCTAATGGTTGCTTGTTCTGCTGCAGTTAAACTTGTTGTCTATTATATTATATCATTTTAACATTGTTGAAGGCTAATGATAATTTATTTTGCATTATCTTATTCATAATATTTCTTACTGGGCTAGTTGATCTCACCCTTTTACTTCCATTGTTCTCTTCAAGAAATGAGAACATAGTCGGAACTAGTCGGGGAACGGAGTGATGGCCCGAGATGCTGTTATAGTAGTCCTCACTATTCTATAAAATAATGTGCCAATACATGTAATGAGGACTCTATTTGAGTTTGGATATTGTCTAGAAGACAATATTCGTGTAAAAACTCTCAGCTCATGTTGTATAATTAAGTTTGTATTTGTATTCTATACCATGTATTTGGCGACCCAAGATGGGTGATGTATAACTATTTTGGGGGCATCACAGTTGGTATCAAAGCTTATGGATATGATCCCTGGCTAAGATGTGAGACAAGAACTAGAAGGGAAGAGACGAGGAATTCCTTCGCTAGTATGACCTACCTAAGTTTATTTGGTATTTAATTGGTTGGTCAGAGTATAGGAATAATATGTGGCATGTCAATTACCGCTTGTTTTGTGGCGGTATTTGAAAATGACATTTGAAAATGTCGAGATAAGCAATGAAGTACATGAGACCATTGAGTCACCAATGATCAATATCTAGGATAATGTGCAACAGGAAGACAATAATCCTCAGGTAAACAACAACATCGATCAAATGATGAATGATGGGATGTTTAGAGGCTTCATGCAATTCATGTGATGCCCCCAAAATAGGTCCACACGACCCATTCTGAGTCGCCAGATATCACACTACAAAAATCATTTACAAACTTTATTTATACAGCTGTTAAACTGTTGTGCAGAATACGACCATAGTTAAATTGTGAGTTTTAATACAAATGTATGTAACTCTCATGGTTCCTCGACCACAACCTTACAATGGTACTTTACATAAAAATACAGTCAAAAATTGTTATATAAATTAAAATCTTTGGGAAGTGCTCAAGGAAACTTTCGTACATGGGAGGCCATGCGTCTAGGTTATGATAGATATCATATGTCCATAGAATTATCCTTAGTTGACCCAATAGACTCCAAAGAAAAACGAGAAGATTACTATCATGTTCTTTCCAATGGTGAGTCTTCTCTTGACATATAAGTATCTCCACTGTCTGCAATTGAAAATTATATTTCAACTAAACTCCAAGATCATATAAGTAGTGCTCGTAGATATACTCAGTAAGTGGATGTGCATAACCTTGTCTTATGATAACACGAGGTTGTATGTCATTAGACATATTGTATGATAGTGGTAAAACACCCTTCCAAAGTTGGGTTCACCTCACCCTATTCGGTTAACCAAAATTAAATATCAAATGATGTATACAATACGACACACTTATCTAAAGTTCTCAATAAAATTATTTCCATACTATTTAGGGAGAACCTCACAGCTATAGACCACCATTATATTCCCCTGTTATCCCCGCTCGACCCGGCAACACTCTTATTACCTGAAAGGAATTGTGAAGCAATAAGGGTGAGCACAACTAGCCCAGTAAAGAATATCATGACTAAAGATAATTTACATCATCGATAGCCTTCATCAGTAATAAATCAGAGATTTAGAACATATGGTAGATGATAAAACTTTTCAACCATAGTTATAGCGGAACGAGTAATCCATTAGAAGAGTCAAATAAACCATCAGGTCTATTATCTTCTCCATGTTAAAAGTCCACCAATAATGTTTTATCCATGTAACATCAATCAACAATTCATGTCCACAATCATGTGAATTACTCATAATCATAATTGTGATTCTAAATTCCTCTTCGCACCCAGGACGAAGATAATTTTCATCACCTATCTTCGCCTGAAACATCAAAAATCATGGTTATACCAAATCACAATTCCTGCTCACAATCATAATAATAAATTCTTCGTTGCACTGCGGCCAAAGATATTCATTAACAATTCATCTTTGCACTACAGGCCAAAGACATACAACTGTATTTTAGAAGAGTCAAGTAGAGCATGATATCTACTATCTTTTAAGAATTAAAAGTGTATAATCAATATTTTATTGTTGAGACTCAGCTTAATAAATAATCCACATCATCGAATCATCCATGCACTACGACCAAGGATATTCATGTAATCATCAATGGTCATGATTATATTATAATCATACCAATAACTGTCCATCAATGCACTACGGGCCAATGAGGACTTTTACCACATCATCTATAACATTACGGGTCATGATTATACCGAATGATCCCTGGTCATAATCCTACCAATAAATAGTTCATCTATGAACATAAGCCAAAGATACTCATCAATCAATAGTTCATCTTTGCATGTAAGCCAAAGATATACAACTATAAAACCAGTAATCAACAGTCCATCTTTGCACGTAAGCCAAAGATATACAACTATAAAACCAATAATCAACAGTTCATCTTTGCACGTAAGCCAAAGATATACAACTGAAAACCAATAATCAATAGTTCATCTATGCACGTAAGCCAAAGATGACTTTAATCACAATATAAGCATGAGGATGATGACAATAATATAAGCATTAATCAAACGAAATCAAGGATAAATATTAAAGACTTTAAATTTATCTAGAGTTTAAAAATATCCAAATTGTCAACATGATACTGCTTTGTGGAGTAAAATTCAAGAATAATATTCATGTACCAAAAATAATTTGGACAGAAAAGAAATATATTTTTCGGGTAAATAGTACCCCGTGAATAGTACCCTGTGAATAGTACTTCAGGAATAGTACCTCGTGAATAGTACCCCGACATGAAAAGTACCCCAAATACCCGAGTGAATGATACTAGAGTGAATAGTAATTAGGTGAATAGTAACTCATGAATAGTACTCCAGCACGAAAAGTTCCCCGAATACCCGAGTGAATAATACTAGAGTGAATAGTAACCGGGTGAATTGTAACCCATGAATAGTAACTCGTAAAAGAAAAATACTAAAGAAAATGATATTGCATGAGGAGCACAAAAGAAATGATATCTCATACGAGTATAATAGAATATACGAAAGTGCAAATGGATTTTCACCCACCATGCGGTAATCCACGTAGACAGATCATTTCCACAATTTAATAAAGAATGAATACAAAGGATCATTCAACATGCATGCGGTAATCCACATAGACAAAGTTATTCCAATGAATAATAAAGAATGGAATAACGAAGAATTCACCATGCATGCGATAGACAAAGATGATAAAGTTATTCCAATGAATAATAAAGAATGGAACTAGGTCAATGCGTAATCCGCATGCATGTAAAAATTCCAACGAAATAATAAAGAATGGAACCAGTCATGCGTAATCGCACTTACGACATGGGATATTTTAACGAGAATAATAAAGAATGGAATAACAATGAAATTCACCAAAGATGCGATAGATCGATGCATACATGTTATTCTAACGTAATAATAAAGAATGGAATAACAGAAGAATTTCACCATGTATGTGGTACTTCGCATAGACAAGTTATTCCAACATAATAATAAAGAATGGAATAACAACCCTTACGAGTATTGAAAGAAAATAACTCTCTTCATGAATACGAAAGAATAATACCCCTTACACAATAATGATATCCCTTACCTTAGAAGAAAAACGGATCTTTGGAATAGTGAGGTAGCAGACTTCTCTTCTTCTTTCTCTCTATAATTTCTCTCTATAATAACTGCTCTATAGTTTTAGTGAATTGGTGAAAAATAATGAAGGAATGAGCTTCTATTTATAGGAAAATATAGTTTTGATAATTGCACGTTTTGGGGCTCAAAAATTACAGTATAATACCTTCTTCTTTTCCTTCATTTTTAATTTAGTCCTACAAGTATTATCAAACTTTCACCACCTCCCCTAATAGTAAATAATGTGAATCAATAGTTCAATCATGTGAATCAATAGTTATAATCATGTGAAAATACGAATTACAGTATAGTACCTTCAACTATACCTCCATTTTTAACTTAGTCATGCAAGTATTATCAATCTTGCACCACCTCCCCTAATAGTATAAGAATGTGAATCAATAGTACACACATGTGAACAAATAGTTAAAATCATGTGAATTAATAGCAATTAATTGCTCATTTATCCGATTAATTACCCGATTGTTTAATATAGCTTCCAGACATCAATTATTATCGAAATAAATGTCTATTTTTACTAACACTAATAATTCCTACACAATGGAACTATCAATTTCATCTTTAATCAACACGAACTTATTTATCATTAATATTATAATTCACAATATTTAACAACTAGGTCGTTCCCAGGAAAGAGGGGGCTTTTCGATAAAGATTTCTCCTTATTGGCGCGCAATTAGGTGACCAAACCTCTCCTTGACAGAACTTCTAAACATTGTCAATATTGCAAATAATAATATGAATAACTTTGCCATCTCAATTATTTATTTAATAATATAACATATTATGCAGATGATACTGTGACAATAATTGAATCAATAATATGAGAGATATGATGCAACAATTACTGTAGCAATAATTGAGTATAACTGAGTGACTTCTTACGTAAGCATCAATAATCAATACCGTGTGCTACTACGCAACCATGCGTATTACTATACTTTTACTATCAGGTAGTTCAATAGTTTTAACGATAACACTTTCGCCGTTATTTTTATAAAAAGAGAATTCTATCGTTTTCTAAATACGACAATACTTCCGTTGTGGGGTCCACCAATGATTATGCCGTCGCACGAATATTCCCTATGAAAACGAATATTCCCCGACCAATCGAATATTCCCCGGCACAACGAATAACAACTTGCTTACTTTGCAAAAAATTTTAAATATCACCCTTAACTTTAACCTTTTATCAATTTAACCATTTACGAAATAAAATAATAATTATAAGAAAATTGAATACTTTCATTTCATAAAATTTGGGATCACACAATCTCCCCTCCTTATGAAATTTTGCCCTCAAAATTTACGTACGTACCTGGTATTCGAAGAGATGAGAATACCTTACTTTCTTTTCGGATTGTACCTTCTCGGTTATTTCCTCTGTATCATGATTTTCCCATTGCTCATCTCCTGTATTTCAGATATCATTCTAGAATATATCTTCAAAACCAAGGTTAATTGACATATCACAATTTGTCAACTTAACAAGTAAAAATTTCAGTTTAGGTAAGTCACACACTAGCGAAGTATATTACTCGTCTCTCCCCTCCTAGTTCTAGACTTATATCTCCTAAAAATACAGTCAAAAACTGTTTTAGAAATTAAAATCTTTGGGAAGTGCTCAAGGAAACTTTCGTACATGGGAGGCCATGCGTCTAGGTTATGATAGATAGCATATGTCCATAGAATTATCCTTAGTTGACCCAATAGGCCCCAAAGATAAATAAGAAGATTACTATCATGATCTTTCCTATGGTGAATCTTCTCTTGACATATAAGTATCTCCACTGTCTGCAATTGAAAATTATATTTCAACCAAACTCCAAGATCATAGAAGTAGTGCTCGTAGATATACTCAGCAAGTGGATGTGTACAACCCTATCTTATGATAACACGAGGTTGTATATCATTAGACATCTTGTATGATAGTGGCAAAACACCCTTCCAAAGTTGGGTTCACCTCACCTTATTCGGTTCACCAAAATTAAATATCAAATGACGCATACAATACGACACACTTATCTAAAGTTCTCAATAAAATTATTTCCATACTATTTAGGGAGAACCTCAACAGCTATAGACCAACGTTCTATTCCCCTGTTATCCCCGCTCGACCCGGCAACACTCTTATTACCTAAATGGAATTGTGAAGCAAAAAGGGTGAGCACAACTAGCCCAGTAAAGAATATCATGACTAAAGATAATTTACATCATCAATAGCCTTCATTAGTAATAAATCTGAGATTTAGAACATATGGTAGATGATAAAACTTCTCAACCATAGTTGTAGCGAAACGAGTAATCCATTAGAAGAGTCAAATAGACCATCAGGTCTATTATCTTCTCCATGTTTAAAGTCCACCAATAATATTTTATCCCTGTAACATCAATCAATAATTCATGTCTACAATCATATGAATAACTCATAATCATTATTGTGATTCTAAATTCCTCTTCGCACCCAGGACGAAGATAATTTTCATCACCTATCTTCACCTGAAACATCAAAAATCATGGTTATACCAAATCACAATTCCTGCTCATAATCATACTAATAAATTCATCTTTGCACTACGACCAAAGATATTCATTAACAATTCATCTTTGCACTACAGGCCAAAGACATACAACTGTATTTTAGAAGAGTCAAGTAGAGTATGATATCTACTATCTTTTACGAATTAAAAGTGTATAATCAATATTTTATCGCTGAGACTCAGCTTAATAAATAATCCACATCATCGAATCATCCCTGCACTACGGCCAAGGATATTCATGTAATCATCAATGGTCATGATTATACCGAATAATTCCTGGTTATAATCATACCAATAACTGTCCATCAATGCACTACTGTAACGCCCCAAAATCCGGTCTATCTTCACATCCGGATTCCATACGTCACGAGTACATCATTCATCCAACGTACATCATTATATACTGAAATATAACAACATACACTCTCAAATCCCATGTTCTAAAAACCTTATAACCTTTCTCATTACAAATAATGATAAATACATTATTCATTTCATCTTAGAAGAGTGACTAATATCCGCCACCAAGGATACATAATAGTTTCTTAAACTAGTTTATAGTTCAATTTCATATTTCTATATTACAACTCTTCACTTGATCTTCTCGCTCATTCACATTCGGAATGGCACTTCATTTGGATACCATCAGCTTGATCTTTATGAGATCCTTAAGTTCTTCTAACATCGTTTGCTAAAAATGTTTTTCATTTAAAGCAAGTGCGAGCATTCAATTGCCCAGCAAGTTATAGCAATTGAACAAACAACTTCAAGAATTCAAACATTTCTTTAGAACTTCGATAACCGAACAAAGGTTATAAATCAGCTTGAATAATAGGTATATCTCGATTCCTATCATTTTAAAACATTATTCACATGCACTTTGAAATAATTTCATTCTTCTACCTTTTTCATACTCATCCTGTCTGGCTAGAATCATTAGCACAGACTTAACAATAACGGATCATATATAAACAAAATATACTTGTATTGAACAACTCAATCACATAAAAGTTCATATCATAGAAACACCAAAGTGTTCACATTATGGCTCAAGGCCTCATACATTCTACCACCTTGTAAAAATATCGCACATTCACACATAGATAGAACTTCTCAAGTTCAACATCTGAGAAGTTTAAGAAACTAGCATTCATTTGAAATATGAATGAAGTTAAGAAACTTACCTTACGCACAGCTATAGCTTACGCTGAACTGCTCATTCCAGTTCCTATGTAGGACATAAGAAAAACAACACATACACTCATTAATCATGTATATTTGACTTATGTATTAGTTTGCTTAACTTTACTTCTTAGGGTTCGCGTTCTTGTAACCTAAGTTTACGCGACCACTTTCATTATCATTCTACGGCTTCATGACATACGGAGATGTCTTACTTATACGTTCATCATCTTTGATGTTTGACAATCTTATCTTCTTTTTATAACTTCTCTAGGACTCAGCACACGTCGCTCCTCCGCTAGTAGTCCATATGGTACTCTGAGTGGTTTCCCACAAACAACCAATAAACAAGTTCCCGTCTCATCTACACTGCCCATAACAGTGAGTTAGATCAGTTGCAAGTTTTGTATATACCTTCACTCTCTGAAGGAATTGTTTAGCTCAGCTCCCATATGTCAACCATCAAAGGTTACGATTGTACCACAACCTAAACTTATTATAACTTATCCGAACCATTAAACTTAATGTTCGTTAAATCAATTTCTTATTCCTTATGGCTCTCTGGCAACTAAATGCCATACCTTAGGATTCATTCTTATACGACTCACCTTCGGCTTTCATTATTCTTATTACCGTTCATTACGGCTTTCTCGATAATTAATGTCTTACTTACTACCTTTGTCAATGTCTAGGTCATACAACCAAGGTATACTTAGAACGTTCGTTCGACGTGAATACGATTCACGAGGATCGTTTACATATTCAACGTTCACATTGCTCGTCTTTTAATCTCTCATTCAACCTTTACTGAAGGTTTTAATCCTTTCGATCGTTATCCATCCCATGAACCCCATGTTCATTATTCTTTCTTAATGTCAAAGCCATACTGTTCGTTGTATGTTACGACCGATCGTTCATCGCAATAGCGTTGCGTTTGCATCGTCTAAATGCTTTACACTTATCTCTCACTACAATGTCATAACATCGAAATGTTATTCATTACCCTCGTTCCCCAACGTCTAGGGAATCATAATCATAGCAATCCCCTACATTTGTTTATCGCAACTACGGTCCCCGGATATCGGTTACGTAACCCGCGTTCACATTATTTGTCTTTTACTCTCATTTAATCTTTCCATTCAACCTTCATTTAAGGTTTAATTTACTTGTTTAAGTGTTACATAAGAGAACATTATGTTCTTTATCTTCCCATACGTTTTCCCCAAGAGTTGAGCAGTTAAAAGCTCTTCTTTGGCTTTTCCCCTATACTGGCGTTGCGGCGCCACTATCCCTTCTATCTCTCGTGCCGTGGTGCGAGTTTGCAGTACCCGACTTCCTAGTCTGGCGCTGCAGTGCCACTTTTCAAGGCATGGCTGGCGCCGCGGTGCCAAGCCCTTCTTCTCGAAATTTTTCTCTAAGTGTTTACACTAGTTTGAAACGGTTACTTCCCGCTTCCATAACTTATTCGTTATAACTCGGAACGAGGTCATTCCAAAGCCATTCTCTTCCTTATCTTACGTACTTCAATCCCCCATAGACAGAACTTCATTTTGAATCCGTTGACATGCCATTTGATTGGCTTAATCTTTGCCCTTCGTTTGTTTTATGTTTTTAACGCTTTTTATTCGTTCGTTCGTCCGTAATTCGGTCATCCAAACTCGAAATTCATTCGTTCTTGAGTCCACGACTCATGCTTTCTACGTTCTCTTACATTCTTATGAAACCCTACATGTTCAGGTTCATTTACTAACTTTCTAATTATCGTTTGTCTTTTACAAAATTTTTGCCATAACTACGTTATAGGTAAGTTTTAATCTGTTCTTCATGAATGTTTCTACCGTTCCTAACCAAGCAATATGCATCTAACTTATACGCAAAGGTTTTAAACTTGTCCATCAACAACAATTATCCTACGATGGTTTTAAATCTGTCTATCAACAACGTTCTTCGTGTTCTTCGCATGTTCTTCGTGTTCTTCGTTTGTTCTTCATTTTAATCGATATTTTGGATTACGATTTCATTTTTTATTAGAATTTGATGTTATAGAACATCATTCCTTACTTATTTCACCTACTTATTTATATAATCCACTCGGATCGTTCTAATTCATTACGAATCGAACACTTCCTTAAGAAATTTACAAACTAAACTTCTAATTCTTATTTTCATTATTTCTCATGATTTCAACCATATGAAATCATTCATAACCTCATCTACTTCTTACTCTCATTAATTAATCTATGTTTTTGAACATAGAAACTTAAAGAAAATTTCTAGGAGATTAGGTTTCGGATTACCTTTCTCCTTTGATCTCTTTCCGTCGGATAAAGTTTGCTTACGAGCAACTTTTCCTCTTCTCCCTCATCCGAAATCTCTCTCTCTCTCTCTCTCTCTCTCAAATGTTGGACAATTTTCAAAATTCCAAACAAATGAAATAAGCTTCCTATTTATAGAATTTCCAAGCTGAGGGTATTTTAGTCATTTCACCCCCCTAACCACCTTACTATTCATGCCTTAAGGACTAAGTTAACTTACTCCTTAAGTTTACTTAACACTTAAGTCTACTTAGCCTTTAAGTTTGCTTAACTCTTAAGTTTACTTAACACTTAATTTTACTACTTCCACCTCCTTAGTTAACCTCCTTACTATTCACGAAAACTTAGCTTTTGTAAGTTTCGTGGGTTCCGCATCTTCGGGTTTTGTCCGACAGTTTTAAAAACCGCGATTCTCGGAATCCAAATATTTTTGGATATTTCGTCTTTCCTTTACTGATTAAATTTTACGTATTCTTCGGATTTCTAAAAAACTGAAAAACACTTTTTGGTGTTAAGCGTTTTCCTTCACGTTTTACCCTAACGTAGTTAAACGAGTGAAAATTACACAGCAGTACTTTTCGTCGTTTTTATTTTGTCCGATTTCTGCATGTTTTTCGAGAAAAACTTTTATCGACTTACTTAACTTTTCACGACATATTATCGTCAAAACTTTCGATGGAATGTCATTTCGACATACCGAACTCTCAGAACGGCTTAGGTTGTTCAAACCCTAACCTTTAGGTTTCGTCGGGTGAATAGTAGTTTCGCCTTTTCTTTTTCCCGTAAATATTTTATTCCCCTAAAATTTTTATTTTTGTCTTGAAAATTCTTACTCGTTCAACCAGCTCGTAGCCAGAATCCTCCCGACTTATAATCATCCTAGGTTCTAGAACGGATTAATAAACACATAGAACATAATATTATTAATAAAAATTCATTTTATTAATAACTAATTCTTTAAACTTAAATTATGGAAAATCCGAATTTTCGGGTCGTAACAACTACGGGCCAATGAGGACTTTTACCACATCATCTATAACATTATGGGTCATGATTACACCGAATGATCCCTAGTCATAATCATACCAATAAATAGTTCATTTATGCACATAAGCCAAAGATACTCATCAATCAATAGTTCATCTTTGCACGTAAGCTAAAGATATACAATTGTAAAACCAATAATCAACAGTCCATCTTTGGACGTAAGCCAAAGATATACAACTTTAAACCAAATAATCAACAGTCCATCTTTGCACGTAAGCCAAAGATATACAACTGTAAAACCAATAATCAACAGTCCATCTTTGCACGTAAGCCAAAGATGACTTTCATCATAATATAAGCATGAGGATGATGACAATGATATAAGCATTAATCAAACGAAATCAAAGATAAATATTGAAGACTTTAAATTTATCCAGAGTTTAAAAATATCCAAATTGTTAACATGATCTTTGCTTTGTGGAGTAAAATTCAAGAATAATATTCATGTACCAAAAATAATTTGGACAAAAAAAGAAATATATTTTTCGGGTAAATAGTACCCGTGAATAGTACCTCAATGAATAGTACTTGAGAATAGTCCTCGTGAATAATAGTACCCCGACATGAAAAGTACCCCAAATACCCGAGTGAATGATACTAGAGTGAATAGTAATTAGGTGAATAGTAACTCATGAATAGTAACTCATGAATAGTACTCCGACACGAAAAGTGCCCCTAATACCCGAGTGAATAATACTAGAGTGAATAATAGCAATCGGGTGAATAGTAACTCGTGAATAGTAACTCATAAAAAATACCAAAAAAAATGATATTCCCATTTAGTACAAAAGAAATGATATCTCATACGAGTATAATAGAATATCTGAAACTGCAAATGGATTTTTTGCTTCGCCATGCGGTAATCCAATGAGATGCATTATTTCCACAATTTAATAAGGAATGAATACAAAGGATCATTCACCATGCATGCAGTAATCCACATGTATGAAAGTTATTCCAATGTAATAATAAAGAATGGAATAATGTAAGAATTCACAATGCATGCGATAGACCGCATGCATGTGAGTTATTCCCAATAGAATAATAAAGAATGGAACTGTGTCATGCGTAATCCGCATGCATGTGGATATTCCAATGTAATAATAAAGAATGGAACCAATCAAATGCGTAATCCACACGAGCATGGATATTCCAATGAATAATAATGTAAGACCCCAAATTTTTTAAATAAAAAGGAATTTCCTTTATTTATTATTTTGAAATAGTAAGGGTTGATTTGATTAATGTGGATAGTTAAGGGTTAAATACGCAAATATTTCAAAATAAGTAAGTGGTTATTAAATATTCATTATCGTCGGGGAATATTCGTTTGGTCGTGGAATATTCGTATTGTCGGGGAATATTCGTACAACGGCGCAGCCATGTGTGGGCCCCATAACGGAAAGTGATTGGATGAAGAAAACGACAAATATAAGTTGTTTTTAAATAATTGGTAGAAGTTATTACTGAATTATCTTTGTTGGAATACCCGGTGGTTAAAACACACTATTACGCGTTGTTGAAACAAGATAGCACCGGTATTGCACCAATTATTGATTCTTACGTAAGAAGGCACTACTCAATAATGGTTACGTAATTACTTGCTCAAAGATTTTATTGAGTTAATAATTCTTTGCGTTGATATTTTATATTCTTTGTTGTTTCAATAATTGTCATTACTGCTAAATATCTTTCATTATCGAAGCAATAATTCATATTATCCTATAATAATATTATTAGATAACATTATTGGCAATGTCTAGAAAGTTACTGTCTAAGGAGAGGTTTGGTCACCTAATTGCTACCAAAGAAGAAGAAGAAATTCTTATTGAAAGCCCCTCTTCCTGGAACCGCTGGTTGTCAATATTGTGATTCTGTAATATTATTTGTGAATAATTAATTATTGATTTATATGATGAGGAAAATATTGATTTTATGTGGATATAGATGGAGAAAATTTTAAAATGACAATTGTTGAAAATTAATATTTTATCTTTTTCTGATAAAATAATTCATTTAAATATATTATTTTAATAATATATTAACGGTGATATTTTTACAACGAATGTGGGATATATGAGTATACGAGGAGGAAGAGTATTTTTGTTGCAATAAATGTTTAAAACATGTTAAACATGTCGGTGGACCCCATTTATTATTTGAAATTTGATTATAAACAAAAAATCGCCTCGCTTTTGTGGATTTCGGTCAATTTCTATTTGGAATTTGGAAAAACTTTCTTCTGCAAAGTTGTAGAGAATTGAATTTCCTATAAAAACTCGCGAGATTTGAATTTTCTGATGAAAGGGCTATTTATTATGAATTATTGAAGTTCTAAAGCTCCGAAATAATTAATTTTTGAAGTTTTAATTATGTTTTTAAGAAAAACGTTTTTCAAATGTTGTTGGCCATCTTTAACATGTGCTTGATGGCTGAGATCAGATTGTCTAGATGGGCGTGAGAATTTATTAAATATATTAATATTATATTAAATTTTACTTTTGGTGTTCTAAGCAATTTCTATAAATAGGTGCTTTAGGTTAGAATTGAAAATCACACCGTAAACTCAAGTTTTCTCTCTATATTATCGAGCGTATTCTTGTGAGTATTTTGAGTATACTTTGAGTATTGCTAGTCATAGCCTATATCCGGTGTTTCAAATTTAAAGTACTCGATCTTTCGAGGTAAGGGATATTATTTTTTTTTGTAATTATATTATTTCTTCAATATCATTATCTTTGAAATGTTGATCTGAAGTTTTATCAAATTTGGAACTTTTTCATGTCTGGGTTACTATTCATGGGTTACTATTCATGAGTTACTATTCACGAGTTACTATTCATGAGTTACTATTCACGAGTTACTATTCACGAGTACTATTCATGAAGTTGAAGATGTTTTTGTGGAATTTCTATCTTTTGGTGTTGAGAGTTACTATTCACGATACTAAGACTATTCACGTATACTGCACTATTCACGATATCGGCAAAAATAAAATTTCTTCTTTTTGTCCAAAATATCTATTCTAGATACTAACTCGATTGTATCCATGTTTTGATCATTCTTGAATTTTACACCACTATGATTATTTTTGAGGTATTTTTGGGCGTGGATAAAACCAAGTACGAATCCTTAATCCTTAATCCTTGTCATTTTGTTTCACTGGATTCGTTTCTTTAAAAAAATATTTTTCATCATCCTCAGTCTTAAATGATGATATTGATGAATATCTTTGGCCTGTAGTGCAAAGATGAATATGTGATTCCAGATGTATATTGATTGATGTTACAGGGATAAAATATTGATGATGGACTGTTAAATTCATAGATTATAGTAGATTTCATTCTCTACGTAACTCTTCTATGAATTATTATTTCATTGCGAATATTGATCCGAAACTTGTTGTCTATCAGATTCTATCGATTTTCCTCCCTTGAAGACTAACGATAATTTGTTGTATATTATCTTAGTCATAATATTCTTTACCGGGCTAGTTGAGCTCACCCTTTTCCTTGTTGTTCCATTTTTCTTCTCGTGAGGCGAGAATGTAGCGAAGTACTAGTCGGGGTATGGAATGAAGGTTCTAGAGAGAGTTGTTTAGTAGTCCTCACCATTTTTGTAAAATAATGAATCAATAATTATGATGGGGATTTATTTGCATGTGGATATTGTCTAGAAGACAATATTATATTTAAACTCATTATTAGATATATTGTCGTATTTCACACGACATTTGTATTATTGAAGTTGTAGTTTGCTTTTTTGTACCATGTATTTGGCGACTCGAAATGGGTGTTGTGTATACCTATTTTGGGGGCGTCACAGTTTAGTATCGAGCTTAGGATATGATCTCTGAGATCGGGGAATAGAACTAGGAGGGAGAGACGAGTAAATCCTTCGCTAGTGTGTTCTACCTAAGCTTATTTGTTGGTTGGTCATATTATAGGGTATTATGTGATTTGTTAATTTATTTAATTAACCCTTGTTTTATGATAGTTTTTTAGAATGGTCACGAGAACGTTAACAATGGAGTGAATGAGATCGTGGAGACACCTCTAATCGCCAACTAGGATAATGTGATGTCGAAGTGAAGAAGGAATTAGAGATATCCATGTGGTGAGTGAAGAATTGATAGTTGCACCCTTAGATAATCGCAGAGGTAACAAATTTGAGTGAGGAAGAAGAGGAAGAAGAGGTACACGAAGAGAGTTTATTAGAGGTATTTTATGATCGAAATATAGAATTGCAAAATCGTATTCATGAGTTAGAAGAAGCGGGCTAAAAGAATTGCGAGGCGTCGTGGAGCAAAAGGATGCAACGATTCAAGCTTGTGTTACCCGACACGTGATGCTTGAATGAAGCACTCTTTGGCGCAGAGTATAAGATGATAAAGCTAGAATCGAAATTTGAAAGAAGAAATAATCGAACGAGTGAGAATGAGTGATGCATGGGTAAAAAGTCGCACGACGCGTTGATATTATGGAAAGAGATGTCCAATCTAAAAAGAAGATTTAACGATGACGGGAAGACGTCGGCGACAACATCGAACCATCAACAAATTCTAGGGAAGAGAACGATCGCCAGCTTAGATGCTACAGATGTGGAGAGGAGGGACATATACTAATCAAACTGCTCAAAGCCTTCCAAGGTATGCTATAATTGTGGAAAAGAAGGACATATCGCCGAGATTGTATGATATCGAAACCCAAATTTCAGCGTGAATGGTAACTCAAAAGGATGTCCCGAAAAAGTCAAAGTCAACGGTTCTTGGAAGAGCGTTTGTCGTGGCCAGGTTAAAATGCAAGGAACCCAAACGAAGTTAGCACGGGTTAGTTAATTATAAATTATTGCGAAGTATATACCTTACTAGAATCTGGGTTCTACCCATTCTTTTATCTCTTTACTTGCGCTCAACGTTTGAACTTGACTACGGAGAAATTAAACTTTGACCTATCTGTGGAGACTCCATTAGAGAAACTTTCATTACATCCGTTGTTTAAAAATCTTGCTTGATTCAAGTTGGCACTATCACATTACCGTTAACCTTATTTCTATAGAGATATTTGCTTTTGATGTGATTTTAAGGTTAACTACTCATCATGCCAAATTGATTGCTTTTGTAAGGTTGTTAGTTTTCATATTCCTAAGCAACTCATTATTCAATTCAAGCAATCAAACCATTGTAGTCAAACATTTTCATATCAAGCCATGAAGTCATTCGTTTATTACGGATGTCAAGTTTTCTTAGTCCATGTTATGGATTTGAATAAAGACACGTCAGATTTGAATAATATTCTTGTTGTTATTGATTTTTCCTGGCGTATTTTCTGAAGAATTTCTTGGCTTACTCCCAAAGCCTGATATTAAATTTTGTATCGACTTTGAACCCGGTACAAAACTCATTTCTAAAATCTCATATCGAATGGCTCCTATTGAACTTCGAGAGTTAAAAATTCAACTATAGAATTTGGTACTGAGCCTTTATTTTGTGACTTCCTTTGTGGAATTCACCTAAGCCGAACTCTCTGTAGGGGACGCCATATTCATGCGATAGTAAATCGATAGGTGTCTTTGTGACGTCTTATCCAAGATTGGGATATGAGTCACGATTGAGAGCAACCTAAGTCGCTTATCGAGAGACGTAGCTTTCTAGGCTTAGTTGGTTATTATCGGAGATTCGTTGAAGGATATTCTCGAATCGCTATTCCATTAACTTAGCTGACTCGAAAAGATACAAAATTCGTATAGAGCGAGGAATGCGAGAAGATTTTCCAAGAGCTCAAGAGGCGACTCATTTCGGCACATATTCTAACCATACCATCTTGGAAAAGCGAACGTGGTAGCTGACGCGATGAGTAGAAGATTATATGCGGGAACGAGTGCGATGATGTCAAGTATACGCATAGAGCCAACTTTAATAAGAAAAGTTAAGGTTGCTCAAGCCACCGACCCGGAGCTGATGCGTATGAAGAAGAAAGTACAAGAAGGAGCTATTCCAGAAGCAAGAATTGATGAAGAAGGAATACTTCGAGTCCACTCTAGACTTTGTGTTCCTAACGACTCTGATTTGAAGTACAAGATTATGATGGAGGCACATAATACGCCATTTGCAATCCATCCTGGGAGTACCAAAATGTATTATGATCTTCAACATACATTTTGGTGGAGCAATATGAGGAGAGAGATCGCGTAGTTTATCTCGAGATGTTTAACTTGTCAATGTGTAAAGGCGGAGCATCTTGTACCTAAGGGTCCGTTGCAACCACTTGAGATTCCGGAATGGAAGTGGGAACACATTACTATGGATTTCGTTCACGGGTCTTCCCGCGGTTTCTCAAGGCATCAATGCTATTTGGGTTATTGTTGATAGATTAACCAAGTCTCCTCATTTCTTCACCGATACGAGAGACTTATTCCTTGAACGCCTCTTTCTCGTATGTACGTAAATGCGATTGTGAGATTGCATGGCATGCCAAGATCCATAGTTTTAGATCGTGACCCAAGATTCACTTCATGATTTTGGGTTAGTTTGTAAAAAGTTATGGGCACGAATTTACGATTGGTTGGCATACCATCCTCAAACGGATGGGCAATCGAAAAGGACTACTCAAACTCTTGAAAATATATTAAAACTCGTGTCCTAGATTTCAAAGGAAGTTGGGATAAGTACTTGCCATTGGTGGAATTCTCATACAACAATAGTTATTAAACAAATATAGGCATGGTTCCATTCAAGCATTATATGGACGAAAATGTCGTTCTCCAATATGTTGGGATGAGGTGGGTGAAGCAACATTGTTGGGACCCGAGTTAAATACGTATGACTACCGAAAAAAGATCCAAATGATTCGACAACGTATACAAACGGCACAAGATCGACAAAAGAGTTATGCGGATCTTCATCGAAAGGACGTGGAATTTAATGTAGGGATCATGTATTGTTGCGAGTTGCTCCATGGAAGGGAGTTACAAGATTTGGGAAGAGAGGAAAGCTCAATCCACGATTTATCGGTCCATTTCAAATTCTTGACCGAGGTAGGAAATGTAGCCTATAGACTTGCGTTACCTCCGAAGTATGTCTCGTGTTCATAATGTGTTTCACATATCTCATACTTAGTAAATATGTGAAAGACCCAAACCACGTTATTGAGTTAGAACCCACGAGATAGCCAAGACTTAACGTGTGAGGAGGTACTTGTCAAGATGTTGGATAGGAAGGAGCATGTCCTACGCTAAGAAAGGTTATACCACAAGTTAAAGTTTTGTGGAGGAATCATGCTATAGAGGAAATGACCGGAATTGGAAACGGAATTGAAAGCGAGGTATCCTCACCTTTTCAAACACTGTGTACGCATCGTCCAATTTCGAGGACGAAATTTCATAAGGAGGAGAGGTTGTAAGACCCCAAATTTTTAAATAAAAAGTAATTTCCTTTATTTATTATTTTGAAATAGTAAGGGTTGATTTGATTAATGTGGATAGTTAAGGGTTAAATACGCAAATATTTCAAAATAAGCAAGTGGTTATTAAATATTCATTATCGTCGGGGAATATTCTTTTTGGTCGTGGAATATTAAATGCTTGTGAATATTCGTATAACCAACTGGCAAATGACATGTGTGGGCCCCATAACGGAAAGTGATTGGATGAAGAAAGCGACAAATATAAGTTGTTTTTAAATAATGATTGTAGTTATTACCAGTAATCTTTGTTGGAATACCCGGTGGTTAAAACACACTATTACGCCGTTGTTGAACAAGAGCACACGGTATTGCACCAATTATTGATTCTTACGTGAAGAAGGCACTACTCAATAATGGTTACGATAATTACCGCTTCGATTTTTATTGAGTTAATAATTGCTGCGTTGATATTTTATATTCTTTGTTGTTTCAATAATTGTCATTACGCAAAGATCTTTCATTATCGGCAATAATTCATATTATCCTAATAATATTATTAGATAACATTATTGGCAATGTCTAGAAAGTTACGTCTAAGGAGAGGTTTGGTCACCTAATTGCGCTGCCAAGAAGAAGAAATTCTTATTGAAAGCCCCTCTTTCCTGAAAGCGCCGGTTGTCAATATTGTGATTCTCAGAATATTATTTGTGAATAATTAATTATTGATTTATATGATGAGGAAAATATTGATTTTATGTGGATATAGATGGAGAAAATTTTTAAAATGACAATTGTTGAAAATTAATATTTTATCTTTTTCTCGATAAAATAATTCATTTAAATATATTATTTTAATAATATATTAACGGTGATATTTTTACAACGAATGTGGGATATATGAGTATACAAGGAGGAAGAGTATTTTTGTTGCAATAAATGTTTAAAACATGTTAAACATGTCTGTGGACCCCATTTATTGACCGAAATTTGATTATAAACAAAAAATCGCTTGGTTTGTGGATTTCGGTCAATTTCTATTTGGAATTTGGAAAAACTTTCTTCTGCAAAGTTGTAGAGAATTGAATTTCCTATAAAACTCACGAGATTTGAATTTTCTGATGAAAGGGCTATTTATTATGAATTATTGAAGTTCAAGCTTCAAATAATTAATTTTTGGAAGTTTTAATTATGTTTTTTAAGAAAAACGTTTTTCAAATGTTGTTGGCCATCTTTAACATGTGCTTGATGGCTGAGATCAGATTGTCTAGATGGGCATAGAGAATTTATTAAATATATTAATATTATATTAAATTTTCTACTTTGGTGTTCTAAGCAATTTCCTATAAATAGGTGCTTAGGTTAGAATTGAAAATCACACTAGAAATCAAGTTTTCTCTCTCTATATTATCGGCGTATTCTTGTGAGTATTTTGAGTATACTTTGAGTATTGCTAGTCATAAGTCATAGCTATATCCTGTTTTTAAATTAGAAGTCTTGATCTTTCGAGGTAAGGGATATTATTTTTTTGTAATGATATTATTTCTTCAATATCATTATCTTTGAAATGTTGATCCAAGTTTTTATCAAATTTGGAACTTTTTCATGTCGGGGTTACTATTCATGGGTTACTATTCATGAGTTACTATTCACGAAGTTACTATTCATGCGAGTTACTATTCACGAGTCTTATTCACGAGTACTATTCATGAAGCGTGAAGATGTTTTTGTGGAATTTCTATCTTTTGGTGTCTGGAGTTACTATTCACGTATCTGGCAATATTCACGTATACTGGACTATTCACGATATGGCACTATTCAATCGAAAAATAAAATTTCTTCTTTTTGTCCAAAATATCTATTCGGATACTAACTCGATTGTATCCATGTTTTGATCATTCTTGAATTTTACACCACTATGATTATTTTTGAGGTATTTTTGGGCGTGGATAAAACCAAGTACTGAATCCTTAATCCTTAATCCTTGTCATTTTGTTTCACCGGATTCGTTTCTTTAAAAAAATATTTTCATCATCCTCGGTCTTAAATGATGATATTATTGAATATCTTTGGCTGTAGTGTAAAGATGAATGATTTCTCAAGAATATCTTTGGCTCAGTAGTGCAAAGATGAGCAGTGTTGAGATGAACATGACCGATTGATTAATATCTTTGGCACAGAGTGCAAAGATGAACAGTGTTTAAATGAACATGACCAATCGATGAATATCTTTGGCTGTAGTGCAAAGATGAATATGTGATTCCGGATGTATATTGATTGATGTTACAGGGATAAAATATTGATGATGGATCGTTAAATTCATAGATTATAGTAGATTTCATTCTCTACGTAACTCTTCTATGAATTATTATTTTCATTACGAATATTGATCCGAAACTTGTTGTCTATTGTATTCTATCGATTTTTTCCTGTTGAAGACTAACGATAATTTGTTGTATATTATCTTAGTCATAATATTCTTTACGGGCTAGTTGAGCTCACCCTTTTCCTTGTTGTTCCATTTTTCTTCTCGGGAGGCGAGAATGTAGCGAGTACTAGTCGGGTATGGAATGAAGGTTCTAGAGAGAGTTGTTTAGTAGTCCTCACCATTTTTGTAAAATAATGAATCAATAATTATGATGGGGATTTATTTGCATGTGGATATTGTCTAGAAGACAATATTATATTTAAACTCACAGTATATATTGTCGTATTTCACACGACATTTGTATTATTGAAGTTGTAGTTTGCTTTTTGTACCATGTATTTGGCGACTCAGAATGGGTGTTATGTATACCTATTTTGGGGGCGTCACAAATAAAGAATGGAATAACAACAGAATTCACCAGGCCTATGATAGACCGCACAGACAGGTTATTCCAACAAAATAATAAAGAATGGGATAACAGAAGAATTTCACCATGTATGCGGTACTTCGCATAGACAGATCATTTCCACAATTTAATAAGGAATGAATACAAAGGATCATTCACCATGCATGCGGTAATCCACATAGAAATGTTATTCCAACAGAATAATAAAGAATGGAATAACAGAAGAATTCACAATGCATGCGATAGACCGCACAGACAGGTTATTCCCAATAGAATAATAAAGAATGGAACCCGTGTCAAATGCAGTAATCCGCATGCATGAGATATTCTAACAGAATAATAAAGAATGGAACCAGGTCATGCGTAATCCACATAGACAGGATATTCCAACAGAATAATAAAGAATGAAATAACAACAGAATTCACCAGGCCTGTGATAGACCGCACAGACAGGTTATTCCAACAAAATAATAAAGAATGGGATAACAGGAGAATTTCACCATGTATGCGGTACTTCGCATAGACAAGTTATTCCAACATAATAATAAAGAATGGAATAACAACCCGTACGAGTATTGAAAGAAAATAACTCTCTTCATAAATACGAAAGAATAATACCCCTTACTATAATAATAATATCCCTTACTATAATAATAATATCCCTTACCTTAGAAGAAAACTAGATACTGGAATAGTGAGGTAGCAGACTTCTCTTCTTCTTTCTCTCTATAATAATTGCTCTATAACTTTAGTGAATTGGTGAAAAATAATGAAGGAATGAGCTTCTATTTATAAAAAAATATAGTTTCAATAATTGCACATTTTGGGGCTCAAAATATTACAGTATAATACCCTCATCTTTTCCTTCATTTTTAATTTAGTCATGCAAGTATTATCAAACTTACACCACCTCCCCTAATAGTAAATCATGTGAATCAATAGTAAATCATGTGACTCAATAGTTCTAAACATGTGAAAAAATTAATTATAGTATAGTACATTCAACTATACCTCCATTTTTAACTTAGTCATGCAAGTATTATCAAACTTGCACCAACTCCCATAATAGTAAATCATGTGAATCAATAGTACACACATGTTAACACATAGTTATAAGCATGTGAATTAATAGCAATTAATTTCTCATTTATCCGGTAAATTACCCGATTGGTCAATATAACCTCCAAACATCAATTATTATCGAAATAAATGTCGATTTTCACTAACACTAATAATTCCAACACAATGGAACTATCAATTTCATCTTTAATCAACATGAACTTATTCATCATTAATATTATAATTCACAATATTTAACAACCGTGTCGCTCCTGTGAAAGAGGGGCTTTTCGATAAGGATTTCTCCTATCAAGCGCCGTTAATTAGATTATCTAACCTCTCCTCGATGTAACTTCTAGACATTGTCAATATTGCAAATAATAATATGAATAACTTTGTCGTCTCAATTATTGATTTAATAATATAACATATTATACAGATGATACTGTGATAATAATTAAATCAATAATATGAGAGATATGATATGTGACATTATCTTGTAGCAATAATTGAGTATAACCGAGTGACTTCTTACGTAAGCATCAATAATCAATACCGTGTGTTACTATGCAACCACGCCAGATTCATCGTATTTTTAATACCTAAGTTAGTTCAACAGCTTTAATTGGTAACACTTTCGCCATTATTTTTAATAAATGATAAATCTGTCATTTTCTAAATACGACAATACTTCCGTTGGGGGGTCCACCAATGATTATGCCATCGAATGAATATTCTCTATGAAAATGAATATTCTCCGACCAATCGAATATTCCCCGACACAACGAATAACAACTTGCTTACTTTGTAAAATTTTCAAATATCACCCTTAACTTTAATCCTTTCTCAATTTAACCATTTACTAAATAACATAATAATTATAAGAAAATTGAATACTTTCATTTCAAAAAATTTGGGGTCTCACGATTCATGCAACATCAGGCGAGAGCGGCTCCTGTTCAAAATGCAGGTGGACACACTAGCAACTCACAGATGGTCACCTCTAAACAATTGAAGGAGCTGGGACCATCAAAGTTTTGGGGAGAGCCAAAACCACTTAAGGTGGAGACGTGGATAAAGCAAATCACCAAGATATTTGATGTCTTGGGATGCTCCGAGGAGCAAAAGGCTCCCTTTGCCACCTTCATGTTGAGAGGAGAAGCCGATTACTGGTGGGAATCAGTAAAGCGTACCCAGCCTGCCGCACTCAAAATGTCTTGGGAGAATTTCCAAGAGTTGTTCAATGACAAGTACTTTCCCGAAAGTATTCGTCACATGAAGGAGGTGGAGTTTATCAAGTTGGAGCAAAACAATATGACCGTGTCGCAGTACGAGGCTAAGTTTGCCGAGTTATCCCGGTTCGCATCCTATTTGGTTGATAATGAGGAGAGAATGAAGAGAATGTTTCTACGAGGTTTGAGACTTGAAATACGTCAATACCTAATTTCTCATAAACTGTGTTTGTATTCAGATGTTGTAAATAGCGCTTAGTTATTGGAGCGTGATAATGAGTCAACCCAACCGAGAGAGAGCAGCCAGCAAGTCGATAACACCAGTGGTAGCAGTCATTGAAGCGGTGACAACAAATGTGAAGGGAATCAACATACAAGAAATGGTAACCACTCAGGTGGTAATCATGGCCAAGATAATAGAAGTGGAAATTTCAAGAAGAGGAGATTCAATAATGATGGAAAGAAGTCAGGACCAGCACCTGTTGTTAAGGAAGGAGAACGACCATCAGTCGTATGTTACAAATATGGAGGAGAGGGACATATCAGTCCAAAATGTACGCACCAGTCCAAAGCATGTTACAATTGTGGAAGAGAAGGTCACCTAGCTCGATTTTGTCATGCACCAAAGTTAAATCCGGCTGGGATGAAGGCATCAAAGGCAATCCCAGACAAGACAAAATCGGTAGTTCAAGGGAGAGCATTTTTTGTAACCTCCCAAAAAGCAAGGAATCCGAACGAGATGATCACGGGTAAGCTAATCATAAACTCTTGCAAAGCTTATACCTTATTTGATACCGGTTCTACCCATTCTTTTATTTCTCCTACCTGCGCTCAACGTTTAAATTTGACTCCGGAGAAATTAGACTTTGTGATTTATCTGTTGAAACTCCATTGGGAGAAACCTTCATAACATCCACTGTTTATAAGTCTTGTTTGGTTCAAATCGGAACCGCACGTTACCTGTCGATCTTATTTCTTTAAAAATACTTGCATTCGATGTAATTTTAGGAATTGATTGGTTGACTACTCATCATGCTAAAATTTATTGTTTTCTTAAGGTTGTTAGCTTTCATATTCCTAACCAACATATTATGCATGTGACGCCCCCAAAATAGGTATACACAACACCCATTCTGAGTCGCCAAATACATGGTACAGAAACAACTACAACTTTATTATCACAACAGTAAAACTGTGAGTTTAAATACAAATATTATCTTCTAGACAATATCTATACTCAAATAAATCCTCATCACATTTATTGATACATTATTTTACAAAAATGGTGAGGACTACTAAACAACTCTCTCTAGAACCTTCATTCCATACCCCGACTAGTACTCGCTACATTCTCGCCTCCTGAGAAGAAAATGGAACAACAAGGAAAAGGGTGAGCTCAACTAGCCCAAGAAGAATACTATGACTAAGATAATATACAACAAATTATCGTTAGTCTCCAACAGGAAAAAATCTGATAGAATACAATGTATAAACAAGTTTCAGATCAATATTCGCAAATGAAATAATAATTCATAGAAGAGTTACGTAGAGAATGAAATCTACTATAATCTATGAATTTAATAAATTCATCATCAATATTTTATCCTCGTAACATCAATCAATATTCATCTCAAATCAAATATTCATCTTTGCACTACAGCCAAAGATATTCATCAATCCATTATGTTCATCTCAACACTGCTCATCTTTGCACTAAAGGCCAAAGATATTCATCACTCACCATGTTCATTTAAACACCGCTCATCTTTGCACTAAATAAAGATATTCCAAAGATATTCTTCGTAAATCATTCATCTTTGCACTACACAGCCAAAGATATTCTTCAGAAATCATTCATCTTTGCACTACAAAAGCCAAAGATATTCAATAATATCATCATTTAAGACCGAGGATGATGAAAATATTTTTAAAGAACGAATCCAAAGGAAACAAAATGACAAGGATTAAGGATTAAGGATTCGTACTTTTGTTTTATCCATGTCCAACAATACCTCAAAAATAATCATAGTGATGTAAAATTCAAGAATGATCAAAACATGGATACAATCAAAGCTAGTATCCAAAATAGATATTTTGGACAAAAAGAAAAATTTTCATTTTTCGATGAATAGTGCCAGATTCGTGAATAGTGGTCAGATATCGTGAATAAGGTCGTATACGTGAATAAGTAATCTACACCAAAAGATAGAAATTCCACAAAAAACATCTTCACGCTTCATGAATAGTACTCGTGAATAGTAACTCGTGAATAAGAACTCAAATAGTAACTCGTGAATAGAAACTCATGAATAGTAACCCGACATGAAAAAGTTCCAAATTTGATAAAAACTTCAGATCAATATTTCAAAGATAATGATATCAAGAAATAATATCATTACGAAAAAAAAAATAATATCCCTTACCTCAAAGAATCAAGATTTCTAAGGAAAGGCTCAAGTGATGTTTGAATGAAACTTGATCTTTAATAAAGAACTCTCAAAGTATCTAAATACTCACAAAATACGCCAATAATATAGAGAGAGAGAGAGAAAAACTTTGTTTCGTGTGATTTTCAATTCTAACTTAAATTCTATTTATAGAAAATGTTAGCCCGCCAAAGCAGCATTTGACTCACACCGATGGCTTTACTCGCTACTATTGCCACCCACCACATTTGAAATAAAATTCAGCACATTTTTTCACCAACCACAAGTGGGGCCCACTCAATTCTAGAATTTTCCACCAAAATCAATTATAAACCTAATTTCCTAATCCGACACCTCTTAAAATTCACAACAAATCATTCGTGCATTTTTAATTCGCTTCAAATTTGTGGACATATACTCAACTTATGTATGTATAACATACCCAAAATTACCACAATCCAACTATTTGATTAAAATTATAACCCCGCAATATATCTCAAAACCCCGATTTGATTTTTAACACCTCCAATCCGATAAAATACCGATAAAACACCTCAACATTAATTCCTTCATTAATAACCACATAAATAAATCCATCATTTATATTCATATAAAATAAATATTTCTTATCATATGAATCAATAATTAATTATTCACAAATAATATTACGTAATCACAATTATGACAACCAAGCCGCTCCTGTGAAAGAGGGGCTTTCCAATAAGGATCTCTCCTTATCGCGCGCCGCAATTAGGTGACCAAACCTCTCCTTAGATGTAACTTTCTAGACATTGCCAATAATGTTATCTAATAATATTATTCAAATAATATGAATTATTGATCCGATAATGGGAATATCAGCAGAAGGACAATTATCGAACAACAATAATATAAAATATCAACGCAAAGAATTATCAATCAATAAAATAAAATATCGAATAAGAATTCATCGTGAAAATTATTGAGTAAAGGCCTTCTTACGTAAGGATCAATAATTCAACAATACTCAGACAATATACCGCAGTGCTATCGCAAAACCACGCCAGACATCAGTATTTTAACCACCGGCATTCCAATGCCTTAATTCTGAATAACTACGCCAAGTATTTATAACCACCCAAACTTTGTCGCTTTCCTCATCCAATCGCTTTTAGCATGGGGTCACACATGGTCGCTACTGTCGCATTTAATATTCCCCGACAAAGATTTAATATTCCACGACCAAACGAATATTCCCCGACAACAATGAATATTTTATAACCACTTGCTTATTTTGAAATATTTATGATTTAACCCTTAATTATCCACATTAATCAAATCAACCCTTACTATTTCAAAATAATAAATAAAGGAAATTCCTTTTATTTAAAAAAATTTTGGGTCTTACAACCTCCCTCCTTATGAAATTTCGTCCTCGAATCGACGTGACGACGACTGTTTTTTCAAAGATGAGGATACCTCGCTTTCATTTCCGCTTCCAATTCCTGTGTCATTTCCTCTAGCATGATTCCTCCACAAAACTTTAACTTGTGGTATGACCTTTTTCATGCAGTAGGACATGCTCCTTCCTATCCAAAATCTTGACAGTACCTCCTCATACGTTAAGTCTTCTACTATCTCGTCCTGCCTAACTCTATAACGTGGTTCGGTCTTTCACATATTTACGAAGCACGATATGTGAAACACATTATGAACACGAGACATACTTGAGGTAACGCAAGTCTATAGGCTACATTTCCTACTCTATCAAGAATTTGAAATGGACCAATAAATCGTGGATTGAGCTTTCCTCTCTTCCCAAATCTTGAACTCCTTCCATGGAGCAACTCGCAACAATACATGATCCCCTACACTAAATTCCACGCCCTTTCGATGAAGATCCGCATAACTCTTTTGTCGATCTTGTGCCGCTTTGTATACGCTGTTCGAATCATTTGGATCTTTTCTAGTAGTCATACGTATTAACTCGGTCCCAACAATGTTGCTTCACCCACCTCATCCCAACATATCGAGAACGACATTTTCGTCCATATAATGCTTCAATGGAACCATGCCTATATTTGTTTAATAACTATTGTTGTATGAGAATTCCACCAATGGCAAGTACTTATCCCAACTTCCTTTGAAATCTAGGACACAGTAGTTTTAATATATCTTCAAGAGTTTGAGTAGTCCTTCTCGATTGCCCATCCGCTTGAGGATGGTATGCCAAACTCAAATCGTAAATTGCGCTCTATAGCTTTCTAAAACTAACCCAAAATCATGAAGTGAATCTTGGGTCACGATCTAAAACTATGGATACCGGCATGCCATGCAATCTCACAATCTCATTTACGTATATACGAGAAAGACGCTCAAGGAAATAAGTTCCGTGATCGGTAGAGAAATGAGCAGACTTGGTTAATCTATCAACAATAACCCAAATAGCATTGATGCCTTGAGAAACCGTAGGAAGACCCGTAAATTTAAATCTATGGTAATGTGTTCCCACTTCCATTCCTAATCTCAAGTGGTTGCAACGACCCTTAGGTACTAGATGCTCCGCCTTTACACGCTGGGTGTTAAACACATCGAGATAAACTTTGCAATCTCTCTCTTATTGTTCCACCAAAATGTATTCAAGATCACGATACATTTTAGTACTTCCAAGATGGATTGCAAATGGTGTATCGTGTTCCTCCATCATAATCTTGTTCTTCAAATCGTAGTCGTTAGAACAACACAAAGTCTAGAGTGGACTCAAGTATTCCTTCTTCATCAATTCTCGCCCTAATAGCTCCTTCTTGTACTTTCTTCTTCATACGCATTAGCTGCCTGGGGCTTGAGCAACTTTTAACTTTATCGATTAAAGTCGATTATACTCAGATATCATCAATGCGGTACCTAGAGTTTTCATCTTCATCTCTATTATTTGTAAATTATACTGAAATTAGTCTTTGATAATATCGTACTCAGATTTGTATACGATCTTCTACTCAACACGCCGCCTACCACGCTCGCTTTTCCAGGATGGCATGGTCGTAACATGTAATTTAAAATGAGTCTCCTCTCGAGTTCTTCAAGCTCTTCCCACATTCCTCGCTCCATTCGAATTTTGTATCTCTACGAGTCACCACGTTAATGGAATAGCGATTCGAGAATATCCTTCAACGAATCTCCGATAATAACCAACTAAGCCTAGAAAGCTACGATTTTCGATTATCGACTTAGGTTGCTCTCAACCGCGACTCATATCCCAATCTTGATAAGACGTCACAATGACACCTATCGCTTTACTATCGCATCTAATATGACGCCCCCTACAGAGAGTTCGGCTTAGTGAATTCCATAAAGGAAGTCACAAGATAAAGGCTCAGTACCAAATTTATAGTTGAATTTTTAACTCCGAAGTTCAATAGAGCCATTCGATATAAGATTTTAGAAATGAGTTTTGTACCGGTTTCAAAGTCGATACAAAATTTAATATCGCTTTGGGAGTAAACCAAGAAATTCTTCAGAAATACGCCGTGAAAAATCAATAACAACAAGAATATTATTCAAATCTGACGTGTCTTTATTAAAATCCATAACATGGACTAAGAAAACTTGACATCCGTAATAAACGAATGACTTCATGGCTTGATATGAAAATGTTTGATTACAATGGTTTGATTGCTTGAATTCGAATAACAGGTTGCTTAGGAATATGAAAACTAACAACCTTACAAAAGTAATCAATTTGGCATGATGAGTAGTTAACCTTAAAATCACATCAAAAGCAAATATCTCTATAGAAATAAGGTTAACAGGTAATGTGATAGTGCCAACCTGAATTAAACAAGATTTCTAAACAACAGATGTAATGAAAGTTTCTCCTAACGGATTCTCCATAAATAGGTCAAAGTCTAATTTCTCCGTAGTCAAGTTCAAACGTTGAGCGCAAGCAAGAGAGATAAAAGAATGGGTAGAACCCAGATCTCAGTAAGGTATAAACTTCGCAAGAATTTATAATTAACTAACCTGCATAACTTCGTCGTGGTTCCTCGATTTTGACCGGCCACGACAAAAACGCCTTCCAAGAACCGCTGACTTTGACTTTTCTCGGGACATCTTTTGAGTCACCATTCCCCACTGAACTAGGTTTCGCTATCGCATAATCTCGAGCGATATGTCCTTCTTTTCCACAATTATAGCATACCTTGAAACTGCTAGGCGCTTTGACTGATATGTCCTCTTTTCCGCATTTGTAACATACGACCGGTGGTCGTTCTCCTCCCTTAAAACTAGTTGCTATCAAGGCCGACGCCTTCAAATGGTCGTTGTTGAATCTCCTCTTTTAAAATCCCCTCCCAACTCGCTTCTTCTATTTTCATGACGACGATTACCACCAGAGTGGTTACCGCCTTTTTCCGTATTCTTCTTTCTCCACCGGTTATCGTTATTCGATGATCGCTATCTTCTAGTATAATCCTCGTTATGGTCCCTCAATTGAACGTATTTCGTTATCTCGCTTCTAACAATCGAGCCTCATTGACAACATCCTCGAATAGAGAGAAAATTTATGAGAAATGAGATATCGACGATGCCGGGTTTCAAACCTCTAAGAAACATCCGCGCATACGCTCCTCATTCTCCACCAAATGAGGTGCAACCTCGATAACTCCGCGAACTTCGCCTCAGATCGGGACACCGCCATGTTATTCTCGCTTCTAGTCTAATAAACTCCACTTCCTTCATATAACGAATACTTTCGTGGAAGTACTTGTCATTGAACTGCTTCTCAAACATCTCCCACGACATGCCGAGTAAATGATGGATACGCTTCATGATTCCCACCAAGAATCCGCCTCGCCACTTTAACATAAAGTGGCGAATGGAACCTTCTGTTCTCCGCATCCCAAGACATCGAATATCTTGGTAATTTGTTTGACCCATGTTTCCGCCATGATCGGATCTGGCTTTCCCTTAAATTCGTGGTCCCAACTCTTTGAATCGCTTGGGTCAGACCACCCGTGAATTGCTATCATTTCCTCCTATATTTTGAACACGAGTCTCCTCGTCCGATTTTGCATGAACCGCAAAAAAGCTTCTAAACATCCCCTCATTCATCATCTCGCTTTCAAAGGTGTTATTCATGGGAAGAACATTGCCACTGTTGCGACGCTCTCCCTCGTTGTTAAGTACAGTGCATCTCCACGGTCTCATTTACTCCACTATTAATATTCTCAATCGACATTCTTAAATACCGCCATAAAACAAGGGTTAATTAAGGAAATCAATCACATAATATCCCTATATATCGACCAACTAACAAATAAGCTTAGTAGGGACACTAGCAAGGATTTACTCGCCTCTCCTCCTAGTTCTATTCCCCGATCTCCGCCAGAGATCATATCCCTAAGCTCGATATTTAACCGCGACGCCCCCAAAATAGGTATACACAACACCCATTCGAAGTCGCCAAATACATGGTACAAAAACAACTACAACTTTATTATCACAACAAGAAATCTGTGAGTTTAAATACAAATATTATCTTCTGCATAATATCTATACTCAAATAAATCCTCATCACATTTATCGATACATTATTTTACAAAAATGGTGAGGACTACTAAACAACTCTCTCTAGAACCTTCATTCCATACCCCACTAAGTACTCGCTACATTCTCGCCTCCCGAGAAGAAAATGGAACAACAAGGAAAAGGGTGAGCTCAACTAGCCCAAGAAAGAATACTATGACTAAGATAATATACAACAAATTATCGTTAGTCTCCAACAGGAAAAATCTGATGAATACAATAGATAACAAGTTTCAAATCAATATTCGCATGAAATAAATAATAATTCATGTAAGAGTTATGTAGAGAATGAAATCTACTATAATCTATGAATTTAATAAATTCATCATCAATATTTTATCCTCAGTAACATCAATCAATATTCATCTCAAATCAAATATTCATCTTTGCACTATGTGCCAAAGATATTCATCAATCGGTCATGTTCATCTCAACACTGCTCATCTTTGCACTAAAGGCCAAAGATATTCATCACCACCATGTTCATTTAAACACCGCTCATCTTTGCACTACAGCCAAAGATATTCTTCAGAATCATTCATCTTTTGCATCTACCACAGCCAAAGATATTCTTCAAAATCATTCATCTTTGCACTACAAAGCCAAAGATATTCAATAATATCATCATTTAAGACCGAGGATGATGAAAATATTTTTAAAGAAACGAATCCAAAGAAACAAAATGACAAGGATTAAGGATTAAGGATTCAGATTTTGTTTTTATCCATGTCCAACAATACCTCAAAAATAATCATAGTGATGTAAAATTCAAGAATGATCAAAACATGGATACAATCAAAGCTAGTATCCAAAATAGATATTTTGGACAAAAAGAAAAATTTTCATTTTTCGGTGAATAGTGCCGTATACGTGAATAGTGTCAGATATCGTGAATAAAGGTCGATACGTGAATAGTAACTCCACACCAAAAGATAGAAATTCCACAAAAAACATCTTCACGCTTCATTAAATAGTACTCGTGAATAAGAATCGTGAATAAGAACTCATGAATAGTAACTCGTGAATAGTAACTCATGAATAGTAACCCCGACATGAAAAAGTTCCAAATTTGATAAAACTTCAGATCAATATTTCAAAGATAATGATATCAAGAAATAATATCATTACGAAAAAAAATAATATCCCTTACCTCAAAGAATCAAGATTTCTAAGGAAAGGCTCAAGTGATGCCGAATGAAACTTGTACCGAATAAAAGAACTCTCAAAGTATCTAAATACTCACAAAATACGCCAATAATATAGAGAGAGAAAGAGAGAAAACTTTGTTTCGGTGTGATTTTCAATTCTAACTTAGCCCTCTATTTATAGAAAATGTTAGCCTACCAAGGTACTTGACTGCACCGATGGCTTTACTCGCTACTATTGCCACCCACCACATTTGAAATAAAATTCAGCACATTTTTTCACCAACCACAAGTGGGGCCCACTCAATTCTAGAATTTTCCACCAAAATCAATTATAAACCTAATTTCCTAATCCGACACCTCTTAAAATTCACAACAAATCATTCGTGCATTTTTAACTGCTCAAAATTTGTGGACATATACTCAACTTATGTATGTATAACATACCCAAAATTACCACAATCCAACGGCGGATTTAAAATTATAACCCAAGCAATATATCTCAAAACCCCCGATTTGATTTTTAACACCTCCAATCCGATAAAATATCGATAAAACACCTCAACATTAATTCCTTCATTAATAACCACATAAATAAATCCATCATTTATATTCATATAAAATAAATATTTCCTTATCATATGAATCAATAATTAATTATTCACAAATAATATTACGTAATCACAATTATGACAACCAGCCGCTCCTCAGAAAGAGGGGCTTTCAATAAGGATCTCTCCTTATCGGGCGCCGCAATTAGGTGACCAAACCTCTCCTTAGATGTAACTTTCTAGACATTGCCAATAATGTTATCTAATAATATTATTCAAATAATATGAATTATTGATCCGATAATGGGAAATATCAGGTGCAAGGATGACAATTATCAAAACAATAATAATATAAAATATCAACGCAAAGAATTATCAATCAATAAAATAAAATATCGAATAAGAATTCATCGTGGAAAATTATTGAGTAAAGGCCTTCACGTAAGGATCAATAATTCAACAATACTGCAATAATACCGCAGTGCTATCGCATGCAACCACGCCAGACATCGTATTTTAACCACCGGTATTCCAATGGGCCTTAATTGGTAATAACTACGCCGTTATTTATAACCACCCAAACTTTGTCGCTTTCCTCATCCAATCGCTTTTATTATGGGGTCCATACACGGTCATGCTACACCGTCAGCATTTAATATTCCCCGACAAAGATTTAATATTCCACGACCAAACGAATATTCCCCGACAACAATGAATATTTTATAACCACTTGCTTATTTTGAAATATTTACGTATTTAACCCTTAACTATCCACATTAATCAAATCAACCCTTACTATTTCAAAATAATAAATAAAGGAAATTCCTTTTTATTTAAAAAAATTTTCGGGGTCTTACAATGCGAATTCAAGCAACCAAACCATTAAAGTAAATCACGGTCATCTCAAGCCACAAAGCTATTCATTTATTGAAAAATAGATGTCAAGCTTTCTTAGCACATGTCATAGATTTAAACAAAAATACGTCAGTCTTGAATGATATTTCTATTGTTAATAAATTTCCTGACGTAATTCCTGAAGAACTTCCTGTCCTACCCCCTAGAGCGTGAAATTGAATTTTGTATCGACCTTGAATCCGGTACAAAACCCATTTCCAAAGCCCCTTATCGAATGGCTCCTGTTTAACTTCAGGAGTTAAAGACTCAACTGCAGGAATTGTTAGACATCGGTTTCCTTCATCCTAGTACATCTCCTTGGGGTGCTCCTGTTCTCTTCGTAAAGAAGAAAGATGGAAGTATGCGACTTTATATTGATTATCGGGAGTTGAATCATGTCACCATCAAAAATAGGTACTTGTTGCCACGCATTGATGACCTGTTTGACCAGTTGCAAGGCGCCAAATTCTTTTCAAAGATCGATCTTCATTCCGAATATCATCAATTAAAGATTAAAACCGATGACATCCCAAAGACTGCTTTCAGAACTCGGTACGGGCATTATGAATTCCTAGTCATGTCTTTTGGATTGACTAATGCTCCTGCTGCCTTCATGGATATGATGAACCGAGTATTCAAGGATTATTTGGATCATTTTGTAGTCGTCTTTATTGATGACATCCTCATATATTCCAAAAGCTGTGAAGATCATAAGCAACATTTGAGGCTGATACTCCAAAAGCTTTATGAAAACAAGCTTTATGCCAAGTTGAAGAAGTGCGGGTTTTGGCTTGAGGAAGTAGAATTCCTTGGGCACGTGATATCAAATCATGGAATATCTGTTGACCTAGCAAAGATTGAAGCAATTCAAAGCTGGGAGCAACCCAAGTCAGTGACCGAAGTACGTAGCTTTCTCGGCTTAGCTGGTTATTATCGGAGATTCGTGGAAGGATTTTCTCGAATCGTTACTCCATTAACTCAACTACCTCAAAAAACACAAAATTCAGTTGGATCGAGGAATGTGAGAAGAGTTTTCAAGAACTCAACAAGAGACTCATTTCAGCACCTGTTCTGATAATACCATCTGGTTCGGAGGGATTTGTCATCTACAATGATGCTTCAGGCAAAGGTTTAGGATGTCTTATCATGCAACATGGGAAAGTTGTAAGACCCCAACTTTTATGAATAAAAATGAATTTTCTATAATTATCATTTTTGAATATTATGAAATGAATTTGATATAATGTTATAGTTGTGGGTATTATTTATAAATTTTGAAAAGTATGCAAGTTGTTTTATAATATTCGATTAGTCGGGGAATATTCGTTTTAACAGGGAATATTCGTACGATGACACAATCATTGGTAGACCCCATAACAGAATTATTTTCGGATTGAGAAAACGACAAAAATATTTTATTGAAAATAACGGCGGAAGTTTTACCGCTGATCTTTGTTGAACTACTTTGTAGTAAAGTAAAAAATACGATGTCTGGCATAAGTTATAGAGTAATACCAGATTGATTATTAATGCTTATGTGAAAAGTCACTTAGTTTTATTTAATTATTGTCAATATTTTATATTTTATTAAATTAATAATTGAGATGACAGAGTTATTAATATTATTACTTGCAATATTAACGATGTCTAGAAGTTCTTCCAATGAGAGGTTTGGTCACCTAATTGCGCGCCAATAGGGAGAAATCCTTATTGGAAAGCCCCCTCTTTCCTAGGAACGACCTGGTCGATTAATATTGTGAATTATAATAAAGGTGATAAATGTTATTAAAATTATTAAGGTGATTTTATAAAGTTTTACTTATTTTATGGATCCCTATTTACCCATTTTTTCAAAATAATCAGTAGAAAGTTATTCAGTATATATATTATATGACCCACCTGTGATGATGACATGTTGGTGGGAGGGGAACACATGGGGCCCACATGTGGAAGAAAAAATGAAAGGGGTTTGGATTTTGGAATTTACGGGTGGTTGATTGTTTTTAAAAAACATGTGTGGTTTATATATATATATATATATATATATATATATATATATATATATATATATTGTTGCTTGATTCCTATTGGTTGAAGTATGGACTTTTTGCATCCATGGGTTATCAAATTTTTTTCATCTGTAAATTAATGCATCAGTTAAGCATCCGTAATTTATAAAATTATTGCATCCGTATTATTTTTCTAAACAGTACCCCTTCTATTCTCCTATAAATTGGATGCTTAGTTAAAATTCAAAACACACTAGAAATTCAGAGAAATTCTCTTCTATAATCTTGAGCGTATTTTCTTTCGAGTTTTAAGAAGCTTTGAGCGTAGTGCAAGTTTTCTTAAAGAATATCCTCGTCTTACCAAATTTAATACTTTTCTTTTTACTAGAGGGGTATTATTTCTTTTGAATTCATGAAGAGAACTTCATTATTCCATCTTTATTATCCTCATTGAATATTTTGTTCAGGCTTTACGGCCGACCGGGTTCCGCCTTTTTTATTATTCTCATAGGAATATCCTCATGCATGCTTTACGCTTCTGGACTCGGTTCCGCTTTTTATTATTCATTGGAACATCCCGCTTGGTGCGAATTTTGCCTCGACCTAGTTTCGTTATTTATTATTACATTGAATAACTCGCCTACATCTAAGTACCGCATGCATGGTGATTTCTTTTGTTATTTCATTCTTTATTATACTCAGTTGGTTAAAGTTTTGATTTCTATACTCCATGAAATTAGTGGAATATCCTTGATATTTGCGCTTCATCCAGTATCTTTTCATGAAAATATTCTTCTGAGCATTCTTGAATTTTACTTTACAAAGAAGTATCATGTTGACAATTTGGACGTTATTAGTTTCTGAATAAATTAATTCTTAAACTTATTTTATTGAATTCTTATATCATTGTCATCATCCTCATGTTTATACTACTTTTTGAAAGTCATCTGTGGCCTGTAGTGCATAGATGGACTTGGTATGATTATGACCAGGGATAATTCGGTGTAATCATGACCATAATGTTACAAATAATGTGGTAAAAGTCCTCATTGGCCCGAAGTGCATTGATGGACATTTGTTGGCATGATCATGACCATTGATGAATACACAAATATCCTTGGCCCGTAGTGCATGGATAATTTGTGGTCGTGACCAAAGCTGAGTCTCAGCGATAAAAGTGATGAAAACCTTTTTAAATCATAAAAGATAGTAGACTTTATTCTCTACTTGACTCTTTTAATGGATTGCTTATTCCGCTACAGTTAAACTTGATGCCTATTATATTTTATCAGTTTAACGTTGTTGAAGGCTAATGATAACTTATTCTGCATTATCTTAGTCATAATATTTCTTACTGGGCTAGTTGAGCTCACCCTTTCTTTCACTGTTCTCTTCAAGAAATGAGAACGTAGCCGGGACTAGTCAGGGAATGGAGTGATGGTCCGAGATGGTGTCTTAGTAGTCCTCACTATTCTGTTAAATAGTGTGATAATAATTATAATGAGGACTAAATTGAGTGTGGATATTATCTAGATGACAATATTTGTATTAAAACTCACAACATGTATTTTGTCGTATTTTACACGACTGTTGTATAATCAAGTTGTATTTGAATTTAGTACCACGTATTTGGCGACTCAAGATGGGTGATGTATACCTATTTTGGGGGCGTCACAAAAGTCATAGCCTATGCCTCACGAAAACTCAAAGAATATGAGAGAAATTATCCTGCTCATTTTCACAAAAGTCATAGCCTATGCCATCGTCTTTGGCAGCTGTCGTTTTTGCGCTTAAGATTTGGAGGCATTACCTGTATGGAGAGAAGGTGGAGATTTATACGGATCATAAAAACCTCAAATATTTCTTCACTCAAAAGGAACTCAACATGCGGCAAAGACGATGGCTTGAGCAGTTGAAAGATTATGGTCATACCATTCAATACCATCCTGGAAAAATGAACGTAGTAGCTGATGCATTGAGTAGAAGATCATATGCTGGTACGAGTGCGATATTGTCAATGCAGAGGCCCATTTTGTATGACTTACAAAGGATGGAGATAGAGTTAAAGACTCCAGGGACCCATGTGATGATAGCAAATATACTAGTAGAACCGACTTTAATCGATAAAGTTAAAGCTGCTCAAGCTACAGACCTGGAGCTAATGCGTATAAAGAAGAAAGTGCAAGAAGGTGCTATTCCGGAAGCAAGAATCGATGAAGAAGGAATACTTCGAGTCAACTCTAAACTTTGTGTTCCTAACGATTCTGACTTGAAGTATAAAATTATTATGGAGGCGCAGAACACACCGTTTGCAATCCATCCTGGGAGTACTAAAATGTATCGTGATCTTTGATATACATTTTGGTGGAGCAATATGAAGAGAGAGATAGCGGGGTTTATCTCAAGGTGTCTAACTTGTTAATGAGTCAAGGCGGAGCATCAAGTGCCAAAAGGTCCATTGAAACCACTTGAAATTCCAGAATGGAAGTGGGAGCACATTACCATGGATTTTGTTACTGGTCTTCCCAAGGTTTCTCAAGGCATAGATTGAATTTGGGTCATTGTTGATAGATTGACCAAGTCTGCTCATTTCTTACCGATATGAGAAACTTATACACTTGAGCGTCTTGCTCGTATATACATAAATGAGATTGTAAGATTGCATGGTATGCCAGTATCTATAGTTTCTGATCGAGACCCAAGATTCACTTCAAGATTTTGGGTTAGTTTGCAAAAAGCTATGGGCACGAATTTATAATTTAGTTCGGCGTATCATCTTCAAACGGACGGACAATCAGAGAGGACTATTCAAACTCTTGAGGATTTATTAAGACTCTGTGTCCTTGACTTCAAAGGAATTTGGGACAAGTTCTTACCATTGGTGGAGATTTCCTACAACAACAGTTATCAAGCAAGTATTGGCATGGCTCCATTTGAGGTGTTGTATGGAAGAAAGTGTCGTTCTCCAGTATGTTGGGATGAGGTAGGTGAAGCAACGTTGTTGGGACCGGAGTTGGTACGTATGACTACAAAAAAGATTCAAACGATCCGACAACGTATAAAAACCTCACAAGATCGACAAAAGAGTTATGCTGATCTTCATCGAAAGGACGTGGAATTCAATATTGGAGATCATGTGTTGTTACGTGTTGGTCCATGGAAAGGAGTTACGAGTTTTGGATAGAGAGGAAAGCTCAATCCTCGATTCATTGGCCCATTTGTAATCCTTGGTCGAGTAGGAACTGTGGCCTATAGACTCGCCTTACCGTTAAGTATGTCTCGTGTTCATAACGTTTTTTCAAATATCTATGTTACGTAAATATATGAAAGACCCGAACAACATTATTGAATTAGAACCGGACGAGATAGCGGAAGATTTAACGTATGTAGAGGTAGCTGTTAAAATCTTGGATAAGAAGGATCATATTCTACGCTCCAAGGTTATACCTCAAGTCAAAGTTTTATGGAGAAACCATGATATGGAAGAAATGACCTGGGAGTTAGAATCTGAAATAAAATCAAGGTATCCTAACCTCTTCGACATATCAGGTATGTACCCTAATTTCGAGGATGAAATTTCATAAGAATGGGAGGTTTTAAGATCCCAACTTTTTTTTTAATAAAGAATAATTTTTCTCAAAATATATTTTTGAATATTATGGTGTGGATATGATATAATGTTATAGTTGTGGGTAATATTTGGAAAATTTTGCAAAATAAGCAAGTTGAAAAAAAATATTCGTTGTGTCAATTAATATTCGATTAGTCGGAGAATATTCATTTTAACAGGGAATATTCGTACGACGACACAATTATTGGTAGACCCCACAACGAAAGTATTATCGTAGTTAGAAAACGACAAAAATATCTTTTTATAAAAATAACAGCGAAAGTTTTACCATTAAACTGTTGAACTACCCGGTGGTAAAAGTACAGTAATATGCGTGGTTGCATAAGAGTACGCCAGATTGATTATTGATGCTTACGTGAGAAGTCACTCAGTTATACTCAATTATTGCTACAGTAATTGTTGCATAGTATCTCACGTTAATTGATTCAATTATTGTCACATTATCATCTGCATAATATTTTATATTATTAAATCAATAATTGAGACAATAAAGTTATTCATATTATTATTTGTAATATTGACAATGTCTAGAAAGTTCTATCGAAGAGAGGTTTGGTCACCTAATTGCGAGCCAATATGGAGAAATCCTTATTGGAAAGCCCCCTCTTTACTAGGAACGATCTAGTTGTTAAATATTGTGAGTTATAATATTAATGATGAATAATTTTTGAAGTATTAAGAATGTTTTTATTGAAGATAAGTGAATTACAAAAGTTAGAGGGGAATGATGCAAACTTGGAAAACTTTAGGGGTACTAAAGTGTAATAATAAGTTGAATCAATCTGGACCATTGATGGTGGTTTTAATAGTAAATCAATCTGGACCATTGATGGTGGTTTTAATAGTAAATCAATATGGACCATTGATGGTGGTTTTAAAAGTAAATCAATCTGAATCATCGGTGGTGGTTTTAAAAGTAAATCAATCAGGACCGTCGGTGGTGGTTTTAAAAGTAAATCAATCTGGACCATCGGTTGTGGTTTTAATAGTAATCAATATGGACCGTTCATTCTAATAGTGAATTAATCTGGACCGTTCATGAATTAGTTACTATTTAGTCCATTCTCCTATAAATAGAAGCTTAATTCTTCTTTCATTCTCACCAATACACTGAGATTCACAAGAGACACTATTGAGAGAGAAAACTATAGAGAGCAGAGAAGAGTATTCTCGCTACTTCACTTTTGCAAAGATCCAAATTTTTACTAAGGTAAGGGTATTATTTCTTTCAGATTCATAAGGAATACTATTTTTGTATTCATCCTTTAAGATGCCTAATAACTCGCTCTATGCGGATTATATATCGTATATAACAGTGAAAATCCATTCTGCGCTTTCAGATATGTTAATTCTTTTCATATTCTTAAATCTAAAATTTACTATAATAAGTATTTCTTCTATAATCCTTGAAATTAGTGGAATATCCGTGAGTTTTAAGGCTTCATCCAAAGATCATTTTATTGGAATATTGATATGAACTTTTTTATTAAATATCAATATTTTCACCCGAAGTACTATTCACGAGTTACTATTCACAGGTTACTATTCACCCAGTTACTATTCACTATAATATTATTCACTTGGTTATTCGGGGCACTTTTCATGCCGGGGTACTATTCACAAGTTACTATTCACAGGATTACTATTCACCCGATTACTATTCACTCAAATATTGTTCACTTGAGTATTTGGGGCACTTTTCATTTTGGGTTACTATTCATGAGGTACTATTCCCGAAGTACTATTCACAGGGTACTATTCATGGGGTACTATTCACCAAAATTTTTTTTTTTTTCTGTCCAAATTATTTTTGATACATGGATATTATTCTTGAATTTTACTCTACAAAGCAGTATCATGTTAAAAATTTGGACATTATTGAATTTTGGATAAATTAAATTATAAATCTTTAAAAATTTATCCTTTACTTTCTTTTAATTGAATTCTTATATCATTGTCATCATCATCATGCTTATATTGTGATGAAAGTCATCTTTGGCTTGCGTGCATAGATGGACTGTTGATTGATATGATTATGACCAGGGATAATTCGATATAGTCATGACCATTGATGATTACACGAATACTTCTTGGCCTGTAGTGCAAGAATAATTTGTGGAGGTGATACTAATGAATATCCTTGGCCCGTAATGCAGGGATGATTCGATGATGTGATCTATTTATAAAGCTGAGTCCCAGCAATAAAGTTAATGATAAACTTTTTAAATCATAGAAGATAGTAGATATCATGCTCTACTTGACTCTTCTAATGGATTGCTTTTTTCGCTGCAGTTAAACTTGTTGTCTATTATATTCAATCAGTTTAACATTGTTGAAGGCTAATGATAATTTATTCTGCATTATCTTAGTCATAATATTTCTTACTGAGCTAGTTGAGCTCACCCTTTTACTTCCATTGTTCTCTTGAGAAATGAGAACGAAATTTTAACTAGTCGGGAACCGGAGTGATGGCCCGAGATGGTGTTATAGTAGTCCTCACTATTCTATAAAATAGTGTGCCAATAAATGTAATGAGGACTCTATTTGAGTTTGGATATTGTATAATTAAGTTTGTATTTGTATTCTGTACCATGTATTTGGCAACCCAAGATGGGTGATGTATACCTATTTTAGGGGCGTCACATCAATGGACCCATGCTAAGAAGACCTAGAAGAATCTTAACATCGTGTCATCAAATCTGGCTTAAGTCCGGGAAAGGACAAGGAAATTTCTATATCAAAATAATAAGTCATAGTGATAAAAGGGCAATTCATATACAAGGTCAAAACATGCTTAAACGAAGGAATTGAACTAAAAATATTCCTTTTTTATGTATACAACTGTTTAAATATACAAAAGTGATTATAAACATATGGCAAAAGAGAATAAAATAGTTTATGCAGGAAAATAAAGTAAGGCTATAAATCTGAGGTAAAGCGGGATAACATCTGCAAATACACAAATGTCTCAGGATTCGTAGGAGCAACCCTGCTCTATAATATCTACATATCTCAGTAGCTCTACTTGATACAATCCTGACCGGGCTCGCATCAAATAATAATGACCCAACTTGAGTTCCTAGGGTTCAACGAATGACTGCAAGTAGTTGGGTTGAATTCAACCCAAGGAGGCTTCTATTGGATTTTAATTCAATTGGTGTCTTGTATGATGCATGGATAGGAGCTTACAAGTTATCACGCGACAACACGAAGTTGGAATGTACGGAATGAAGAAGTAGAATTCAAGCGTCAAGGTAATATGTTCATCTTGTAACAGAGATCAAATCTTGGTCTAGGGAGGTTGAAGATGTGTTCAGTTCATTAATATGGTCCAAAGATGTGTTTTAGATCAATCCAATGAAAGCCAGGAATGCAAAGTTAAAGATGAATTTCAGGCAAATCCACCCCGGCGGGTTTTTAAGCCTAGCAAACTCCGCCCTGGTTGGGATCTGTAATACCTAAGAATTTCTAAATATTATTATTGAATATATTAATAAAAGTTGAATATGTAATTGAATATAATTAAATATTATTGTGGCATGAGTTATAGAAACTCTATTCAATTAAGCTAAGTGTTGAGAACTATATAACAGTAAGGTAATGTGATAAGATTGGTGAAGATCTTAACGTCTAGCGTATAAGAATTGCCTAGTGTAGCATAATGAAAGACTAAGAGAATCACAAAGTGAATTAAGAGTGGAACGGTTCAATAAGAGAAAGATCAATTAATATTTATTATGAGTAATTGTATATAATTGAATGATAAAGTAACTCCATGCATAAAAAATGAATAAAATGTTTAACTAGTAGTATTATCAATTTGGAATTTAATTCATGCTATGTGAAACTAGAATGGTGGTAGAAGTTGGAACTGGCATGTAGCTAAACCGGTTTAGCCTTCGCTAGAGGGGCCAAGTGGCATTGCGCCTTTTCCTCGTGCGATAAATCAAGCAATTGCGTGTGCAAATGCCGATTGGGAAAACAAAATTGGTTATTACTGTGGATAGTGTCTGAAACATTATGGCAGTGTGTGACATTATTGAAAGCATATGATAAGAGTAAATTTAATGGTACCAAGTAGCATAATAAAATCATGTGTGATATTTTAATACAGAAATAGTTAATTAACTGTGCATCTCAGAAATTCGGAAAGAAATTGAATGTTAGAAAAAATAGGCATTTAATATTGAATATTGTTATAATATTGATGTGTGAGTACTAAAAATATTTATGGAGGATACCCGATTAGTAATACATAACTGCATTAAATAATATTTTATGAGGACCCAATTGTTGTTCAATTTCGCAACCGATAAAACACGCGCAAGTATATGTGGTCAACAAGTAATATAATGATAAGAGAGTTATCGAACCAACGAGGAATTATCTCTAATAGTTACCAAGTACTGACTTTATATTGCCCCAGTCTTATTTAAACAGTTGATTAAAACGATAAATTATGACTACAATATATTAATCTAAATAACAGAAATACAAAACATAGATAGATAGATAAAGAGTTAAGAACACAACATCCACACAAAAGCATTTTGTCAAACACTTGGCGTGCATCACTTTGTTCAAATCTCTCAATTCTCCTTATGATCATGGCAGCCACTATGAATTGACAATACACAAATTATGCATAATATAATCATATGCCCTTATAGTTTTGGTCTAAATCCACAATCCATTTTCTAATTTCAAATTGATTACCAAACTAATTATCAATTCCTTATCAATTAAACATTAAGCACAAAATATAAAGAACCCATTCGTATGACACCAATCAAAAGGAAAGCAAATTAGATGTTTAATTCATAACAAATAAATCAAACTATTCCAAATATTAGGTAATCACTCATGGATAATACAAGTATTAAAGAAAAGTTAGAAACTTAATTCAATTCCTTGCCTCCATTGGTGTTACAATGGTTTGTGCACTAGATCCCCAAGCATGAGTTCTAGCCGCTAGAGGAAGAAGAAAGAAAATGAATGGCTTCCCCTTGGTTTCTAGATGAAGCCCACCATTGAAGCACTTCCAATCTTGTTGAACAATCATGACACATGGCCATGGCCTTCTTTCTCCAAGATCTTCCACCTCCTCTCTCTTTTCTCCCTCTAGGTTGCAAGTCAGAATGAAAGATAGGTTCATTGGGTCATTAGGTTCAGCATTTAACAGCTGAAATTTGTCAAAAAGCTGTGCCCAACGCTGTAGCACTTGATTTGCCTTGAAAAGGGGCGCTACAGCACTACAAAATGGGCTGAGCTACTGCTAAGAGGCGCTACAGCGCTGGATTTTGCATTGGTAGAGGCGCTGCAGCGCTGGTTCATTTTCTGCTTTGATGTCTGTTGGGAAAATGGTCATAACGTCTTCATAAAAAATCCGATTGAGGCGATTCAAGATGATCCAAAAAGAAGAGAGGGAGATCTACAACTTTCATTCTCTAAGTTCTTCGAAATAATGGCTGGAAAAATGTTGAAATTGGCCATGAAGTGACTACTTATGCAAATGGCAGTTAGTAGTTTCCAGATTTGACACCCGTTAAGAAAATGACCATAACTCTTGCATCTGAACTCCGATTGAGGTGATTCAAGATGATCCAGAAAGAGGAGATGTTGATCTAAAACTTTCATTCTTGGAGTTTGGACAGATAATGTAATGATCGAGAAATTTATAATTTAATTTAAATATTTATTGAATTAAATAAATATTTTAAATAATTTATTTATTGAGGAAAATAAATAATTGATGAATTATGGTGAATTAATTGAGGAACTAAATTGATTAATGTTAATTAAATTATGTATTGATAATTTTATCTCAAGGATTTTATTTAAGAAAATAATTTAATTAAATCAATTGTTTAATATTTATGAAAATAATTAAATTAAATGAATTGTTTAATTTAAAGGAAATAAATAAATTAAATAAAGTGATGTGTCTAATTTATTAATTAAATTAGATATATAATTATTTATTAATTATAAGGTATAATGATAATAAGAATTTTATTATTATTATAAGTTATTAGCTAAATTAAGGCGTGACACAAAGTAACTATATAATATAAAAATAATCTAGTTGGGGGTTTTGGGGTATGGCAAAACAAGGCCTTGTGGCCTTTGGTCTAACTTAACGGATGAAGGCGCATTATTTTTTTTAACTGATAGACGACATGGGTGAGTTAAGCCATATCAGTTTATTTTCTTTTGCATCATATTTTATTTTCTCCTAATGTTGTAAGACAGAGTTGAGAGAAAAGAGAGAGCGTAGGAATTGAGAGAGAAGAGGAATTACAAGGAACTTGAGAGATTAAGTGAAAACCTAAGCAATTTCAGTGGTTAGCAATGGATTATTAAGCATATTGAAGGTATTATATCTAACCCTTGTGTTATATATCTATATGTATATACATATATGAATTTACGGCAAGTTTGTTATGTTCTGTGAATTGTAATTCTTTCAAAATTGTTGTGTAACTAAATTATGGTGGATATGTGGTATAATGCTAGAGTTTATGTTTAAAACAAGAAGTTTGTATGCTAAATTCGTTGACAGTAGGAAGATAATTTTGACAGTATATGTGTTTCATATGTTTCATGGAAAAGTATCAATTTTGATGGCCAATTCTTATGTTACACTGTAAATTGAAGCTTGTATATGTTAGTTCATTGAGATACGAGCATAACGTAATTTGAATGAGGTGATTTGGCCAAATAATGAATTCATAGTGATGATTTTTGGATAGACTATCAAAAATGGAGTTTTATACGAAAAACATGAAAATTGAGAAATTAAAATAGTTCTAGTTGTTGTTAAATTATGCTAAGTGGTTGAATATGTTAGCAATCATGTTTATGATAGTTGTATATTTATTCTACATGTTGTTATCACCATTTGATGGGTGAAATTTGTGTTTGTTAGGCTAAAGTTTGCCTACCAGTTCATCGGTAGTCTCTGCGTCTTTTTTCTGTGCATCGGTAGCATCGGCGGCCACCGGTGCTAAGGCCAAAATGGCGCATACAAGTACCTATCCCCAAGCTTAAGTGTGGCGCAGGTCCACACCTAATCGCGATGACAGAGGTTTGCTTGTTTGCAGGTCAAGCATAACGAACTTGTGTTACTTTAGCGTGTATGTTAATGATGTTAAAACATGATATAAACTATAATAACAGATGTCAACGTGTTGAAGTGCAAAGTGTAATGATTTGAAATAATTATTTAAATAAGTTATAAAATGAAACCAAATGTGATGTTTTCAAAGGTTAGAGATGAGCGGTTAGGCTATGTTGGCTCATAATGAGATTTCAAATTCGTTATGTATGTTAGCCAACATGGTTAGATGTTAAGTTAAGGTTATGACCTAAATGATGGTTTAAACCAGAAAACTAATATCCATACAACTAATTGTTGTTGCGATTTTATTGATGTTTGTAGGGTAATTGGAGATTATTTTACATTTGTGTAGCTTACAAACAAGGCAAGTTTCTAAACCTTATCTCTTTACAATTGAGCAAGCTTTCTAACTTCATTCTTTTTATATTGAATGCAAGTTCCCATTACTAAATTCTTGTTGTACAAGTTTCTAAGTTCTTTGTAAAGTGAGCAAGCCTAATCTATCTTGAATATGTCTGTACAAGTTCTTATATCCTAATTCGTTATATCGAGTGAGTTTTTACTTTCCTAATTATTATTCAAAGCATATATTGTTCTAATACATCGATTCAAAAGAGATTGTTCTAACACTTATGGTTATAGCATTTTGCTTGTATATCATGTTTATTCAATCACATATTGGTGTTATCCGATCTTTGACCTTGATAGCCTTGTTCAGTTGTACATTCTTGTATTAAACCTTTATTGATAGAAATTGAATAGTGTTCTAAAATTCTAGAAACACTGATAAGCTAGTTCCAAACTAAACTTTCTTTAGTGCGGAAATTCTAAATTCAAACCGAGACGAAACAACCCTAACATAGGGGATTTTGTGCGTAACGCTTAGATGTTTGTGCACAATACATGGTACAAAGGGCTGATCCCCTAAATGCGTTAAGAAGGGTCCGAGATAGTCTAAATGATCATTATTAGGTTGGGTAGTAATACCTAAGTCACGGGGACATAGTTCATGGTCTTAAGACCCTCGATAATTAAAGTTCAAACTTGTTTTCTATTTTGATTTGTAGAACAAATTCCTTATTGTTCAGCTTTTGTTGTTCACTCTCATGTTATTATCATTGCTACTTTCTATATCAGTGAGCATTTGTTTGCTCACTCTTGCAATTAACACTGCATCTAAAGTGGAGAAAGTTGATGAGCCGTCTACTAGTAAAAGAAAGGGCAAATTGTCCAAGTGCTGAAGACATTGAGAAATTATTTAAAGGTTTTATGTTTCAAGACTTGTTTTATTTTATGATGTATTCCGCAAACTAATGTAATAATTTTAAGGTTAGATTACCTGGGATTTAATTTGAGATGATGATGTAACCCTTTAATGGGAGAGATTATTGTTTAAGTTATTTTAATTATGTCTTTATCCTTTATTATGGGTAGTTAGATGTAATAGTTTTTGTTAAGTGAGCACCAAATCCTGTGGGAATGGAGTACCTGGATTTGGGGGTGTCACAGATAATGGCCGGATCATGGCAAAAATGGGGCTTCCCGAGACTGCTATGTCAATGACAAACCAAAAATAAGAATTTGGCGATTCCAACCATCGACCCAAATGACATTCCATCCAATTCCTAAAAAATAAAGTAAAAACACATAAAACTAATACAAAAATATATAAAAGCAATATAAAAATACATTACACAACAATACAATAAAAATACATAAAAACCAAACAAACTAGCATAGGATTTACAAATTATCAAACTTAAAAGTACCTAATTTATGTATATAAAACACACTCATCAAATACCCCCAAACTTGAATATTTACTTGTTCTCAAGAAAAACACTAAGAACAAAAACTATAAAAATAAATTCTAACAATCAACTACTTGAGCAATGAATCAATAAGTTTGAACAATGGCCTTAAAGATGTCAAAACATGATAACTCTAGAAAACTTTCAAAATGTCACAACGTCTAGGATTTCAACTTGCTTGTTAGTCATACCTTGCTTTACATCCTTTTCGTGTGTGTATATCCATTTTCACTAAAACAATTATAGCTCGGATTGGTTTATACAACCATATTACCTTATGAAAGAAATAATCTTCAAAAACTACATGCTTAACACATCACTCATCGCAATTGTAGACAAATCAAACATTCCAAAAATTTGAGATCAAAGGAATCTTAGGTGAGTGCATTTTATGCTCCATCTTACCCTAAGTCCGCTTTTATGGGCGAGTGCATTTTATGCTCCATCTAACCCTAAGTCCGCTTTTATGGGCGAGTGCGTTTTACGCTCCATCTCAACCCAATGCAAGATTTTTGATATTTTTATTTCTTCCTTTTTTTATAGGTGAGTGCGTTTTACGCTCTATCTCCCCTAAGTATGTGTTTATGAGTGAGTGTGTTTTACGCTCCATCTCAACCCACCACATGACCAATTAATCAAACTTAAGTATGTTTCTTCGAGTGATGTTTAAATGAGTTCTATAGCTTATTGATATCTCCCACAAGCATTCGGTCATATAAGCATTCTCTAAGTATACAACTAGTTCATTACAAATGGATGAGTGCTCAAAAGTAGGAGTCATAAGCAAAGCAATAATCAACAATAAGTCAATCACCCAAACTAAGCAACATTTATCCATTTTTCATGAGTTATTACCTTAATAATCATTTGCCTGATCATATATTATAGCTCAATTCAAATTAAATCAATGCTAAAGAGACAACCTATACTAGAAATGCAATTAAACCCACAAAAAAACACAATAAAACAAAACATATCAAAACAAAATGTAGAAGACCCCCAAACTTGAAACTGACAATGTCCTCACTAAACACAATAGATGAATTAAATACAAACGACATCCTTGATAGTTTATCAGTTGTCGCTTTCCACAACCGACTCCTACTATTTGCTAAGATATGACAAAAACAACTGGAAAAAAAATTCAAAAATTTTCAAATTTCTAACTAATATGCACATATAAATGAAATACATCAAAATAACTAACATAATAACAAAATACTAGCTCAAGCACCAAATGTCATAACAAGTACCCCCAAACTTAAACTAGACATTGTCCTCAATGTCAGAAATAGGAAAAATCAACACATAGAACTTCCCTGAGAATATGTCAATCATCGTCGACATCATCCTCTAAGTCCTCCAAGTCGGGAGTGCCAAACTTGTTGCACGATACTCGGTACCTGAAATTAACTAACACAAAACTTTACACTTTAGGTTGCCTCCAAACAAGCGATTGGTTTATAGTCTTCGGCCCAACTTTATTTAAACAAAAAAATTAAGTTTAAAATAAGATCAATTCGATTGAAATTAATATTGGTCAAGCATTAGAAAAATAATTCCCCGACAACGGCGCCAAAAACTTGTTGAACAACCATGGAACAAGGTCATGGCCTTACTTCTCCAAGATCTTCCGCCTCCTCTCTCTTTTCTCCCTCTAGGTTGCAAGTTAGAATGAAAGATATGTTCATTGGGTCATTAGGTTGAGCATTTAATAGCTGAAATCTGTCAAAAATTCGTGTCCGGTGTTGCAACCCCATATTTGCCTTGAAAAGGGGCGTTGCAGTGCTGGAAAATGGGCTGAGCTACTGCTAAGAGGCGCTGCACCGCCGGATTTTGCCTGGGTAGGGGCGCTCCAACGCTGGTTCATTTTCTAGAATTTCCGACTTCAATATCTGTTGGGAAAATGTCCATAACTTCTTCATTCGAACTCCGATTGAGGTGATTCAAGATGATCCGGAAACAGGAGAGGGATATCTAAAACTTTCATTCTTTGAGTTCTTCAAAATAATGGCTTGAACAATGCTAAAAGTTTCCATGAAGTGACTACTATGCAAATGGTTGTAGGTAGTTTCCAGATTTGACACCCGTTGGGAAAATGGCCATAAATCTCGCGTCCGAACTCCGATTTAGGCGATTCAAGATGATCCAGAAAGCGGAGATGTTAATCTACAACTTTCATTCTTGGAGTTTGGACAGATAATTATCCGATCATGGCAAAAACTAGGCTTCACAGGACTGCTATGTCAATGGCAAATCAAAAATGCGAGTTTGGGGATTCCAACCATCGACCCAAATGACATTTCATCCAATTCCTACAAAACAAAGTAAAAACACATAAAAATAATACAAAAATATATATAAGAAATATAAAACTACATTATACAATAATAAAATGATTATTGTATGATATGGGTACATGTATAAAACACACTCATCACCAATGTACATGAATTATATGATATAGGTACATATATAATCCTAACTTTTTATTATGTAGTAACATTAGTAGATTAAAGTTAGATGAGGGATCCAAAGAGGAATTCAATTAACTATAATTGAAACCAAATGCTGAGAATTAGAAGGCGTGTTCCAATTTAGTTGCCCAAACAGTAACCTATATCTCGTTTGCGTGAATTGTCGGACTTGGAACAGTGGCTAGCTAGGGGAGGTGATGATGGCTATGAAAATGGCTGAGGGAGAGTGGTTGACCAACTCTTCTATAACCATTGTCTTCTTCCTCTACCCCATGGATTCAAACCTTAGTGTAAAGCAATTAGCTGGTCTTGTAATCTTCTATAAAAAGGCAGCTCCATTTTTCATTTCTCGTTGTTGTGAATTGTCTGTTGAATTCCAAGATAAAGAGTGTGAGTAGCTTGTTGTTTAAGAGGGAGTCTAGAATTGCAGAGGGAAGAAACTAAGCTTCTTAGAAGGTAATTTCTTGTTTTAAATTCTTAATTCCAAACTTGGCAAATCATAGAAATTCTACTGAATTATTGTAAACTTGATTTGGAAATTGCTACCAAGGTGTTTATGAAGTTATATGCATGTATGGTGCAAGACCCCAATTTTTATAAAATTAAAATTCCTCTAGTTTGAAATAGTAAGGGTTTATTTGATTAATATGGTTAGTTATGGGTAAAATACGCAAATATTTTAAATAAGCAAGTGGTTATAAAATATTCATTGTTGTCGGAGAATATTCGTTTGGTCGTGGAATATTCTTCATTGTCAAGAATATTCGTATTTACGAAAACAAATTGACCATTTAATGGCCCCATAATGTAAAACCGCTTGGATGAAGAAAATGACAAGTATGAGTTTTTTATAAATAACGACGTAGTTATTACTGTTAACACTGTTGGAATACCCAGTGGTTAAAATACGATGTACGCTATTGTTGCATGTGATGGCACTTGCATTTGCACCAAACTATTGATTCTTACGTAAAAGTCACTACTCAATAATTGTTACAAAGAATTATTGTTCAATATTTTATTTTATTGATTCAATAATTGCTACGTTGATATTTTATATTATTGATTCAATAATTATCACTGCACAGTATTTCCCATTATCAGATCAATAATTCATGTTATTTGAATAATATTATTAGATAGCATTATTGCCAATGTCCAAGGAAGTTATATCTAGGAAAGAGATTTGGTCACCTAATTGCGCGCCAGTAAGGAGAAATCCTTATCGGAAAGCCCCATCTTTCCTATGAACGACCTGGTTGTCATTATTGTGATTCTGTAATATTATTTGTGAATAATTAATTATTGATTTATATGATAAGAAAATATTTATTTTATGTGGATATAAATGAAGGAATTAATGCTGAGGTGTTTTATCAGCATTTTGTTAGAATGAAGGTGTTGAAAATCATCCGTATGTAGATTTCGGTCTTTTTTCGTTTGGAATTTGGAAAAAAAATTATTCTACAAAGTTGTAGAGAATTAAATTTCCTATGGAATAGACATATGATTCAATATTTTTTTTTGATAAAATGGCTATTTATTATGAATTATTGAAGTTCTAGAATAATTGATTTTTGGAGTTATAAATGTTTTTTAAAAGAAAAATGTTTTTTGTGATGTGGACCCCACTTATGTGGGCTGATGATTTGGTCAAGGAGGTGTGCATAGGAAATTTTTAAAAATATTAATATTTTATTAAATTTTATGCTTTGGCGTTCTAAGAATTTTCCTATAAATAGGGTACTTAGGTTAGAATTAAAAATCTCACCAGAATCTGAAGTTTCTCTCTATAATATCAAGCGTATTTTTGTGAGTATTTAGATATCTTGAGTGTTGCTATACAGTGCAAGTTTCCTTCAGTATTATATCTGATATTTCAGTCAGAAATACTATTTTTTTTAGATAAGTGGTGTTATTTTTCAAGTAAATGATGTTGTTTCTTTCAATATCATTATACCAAAATATTGTTATGGATTTTATTATGAAATTTCTACCTTTTTATGTCGAGGTTACTATTCACGTATACGGCACTATTTACGTATACGACACTATTCATGAATACAGTACTATTCACGAATACTATTCAGAAGTATGATTTTTCTTATTAAATTTTTACCTTTTTGTGTTGGGGTTACTATTCACGTATACGGCACTATTCACGTATATGGCACTATTCATGAATACAACACTATTCACAGAAAAATTAAATTTTATTTTCTTTGTTCAAGTTGTCTATTATGATTACTATCTTTGATTGTATCCATATTTTGATCTTAAATCTTGAATTTTGTTCCACAATTGATTATTATGGAGTATTTTTTAACTTGGATAAACTAAAGTACGAATCCCTAATCTTTGTATTTTTATATCTCTGGATTCGTTTTCTTGAAAATATTTTTATCATCATTAGTTTTAAATGGTGATATAACTGAATATCTTTGGCCTGTAGTGCAAAGATGAATGATTAACTGAAGAATATCTTTGGCTCGTAGTGCAAAGATGGACATTTGTTGAGATGAACATGACCAACTGGTGATACGAATGAATATCTTTGGCCCGTACTGCAAAGATAAATATTTGATTCAAGATGTATATTGATTGATGTTACATGGATAAAATATTGATGATAAACTTTTAAATCATAAAAGATAGTAGACTTCATTCTCTACTTAACTCTTATAATGAATTGTTATTTTCGCTGCGAATATTGATCTAAAACTTGTTGTCCATTATATTTTATCTGATTTATTGAAGACTAACGATAATTTGTTCTACATTATCTTAGTCATAATATTCTTAACTGGACTAGTTGAGCTCACCCTTTTCCTTTTTGTTCCATTTTTTCTTCTCAGGAGGCGAGAATATAACGGGAACTGTAATATTCGAGTTTTTAAGTAATTTAATAGTTATCATTAGACGAACTTATGTGAAACTCTGGTGTGACTTCATTTATTAGATGTATATGTGGTATACGTATATGTGATATTTTAAGATATGTGATGAGATGTATTTAAATGGTTGGCTTAGTTTTATTTAACTATTTGATTTAATTATGGAATTAATTCTATTAATTTTGTGGGATGGCTTTAAAGCATGAGTTTTAGTTTGGAGTGGGATTTAGAAACGCGGACTGCGTATTTGAGTCAGAATAGACTGTAACCACGAAAATGTGTAATGGTTGACTTTTTGGTCTAAGTCAACCGGTTGACTTTTTCAAGAAAAAAGTCAACTACAAATTTCAGAGATGATTTTGATGAAACGGATAATTCCACGACGTCCGGAACATCGACTTTAGTAGGAATCGATATAAGTATCGAACATGTTTGGTTACGAAGGGCAAAAGGGTTAAAATGGATTATTAATTGATTACATGATTAAAATAATATTTTAATTAAATAGTTACAGCAGCTGGGGGGTCCACGAGACTATCAAATGGGGACAAGGAGGGAGCATGCACGTGTATTGCAATATGTTGAGGGAGAGGGAGTTACACTCCTTAATAAACCTAGACTTTTCCCACTACAAGAAAATTAGGCTATAGCGACGATTACGGTCACGAATCGTCATATAGATAAAAAAAAGACCGTCGCTATAGGATATGACGACGATTACGATCAAATCACTATAGAAGCCGTCATTTGAAACCTATAGCGACGGTCTTTTTGCTTATAATGACGGTCGATCATCACTAGAAAAAACTCCACAAAACGCGCTGAAGGTTTTTACCGACGATCGAAGTGGATATACCGACTACCATAACCGTCGCTATAGAAGATTTGGTCAGTGAGCTATTGCATGATTACCGTGGGTCATTATATAGGTGAGATTTGGCTATGAGCTATTATTGACGATCGGCCGTCGATCGTCGCTATAGGTGAGATTTGGTCATGAGATATCGCGATTTGGCCGTCGTGGTCAGTCGCTATAAAGTAGATTCGGTCATGAGCTATCATTACTGGCCGTGGCCGCCGCTATATCTTCCCCAAATTTTTTAAGAACATGTCGTTTATACAATAATTTTATTTATTTTTACCGTTAAGAAACATAACCACATTCAACCATCCAATCTGAATATAACATTTACAACTAAAAGAATAAAACAAATAAAGTCTATTAATGTATAATATCATCTAAATATACATAACCATCCAAAATCACACTATGTATCAAAACAAAGACATAACCAACAAAGACATTTAACATATTTTTAGTATCACATCTAACAAATTTTCATCAAAAATAGTGTTACATATAACAAATTTCCAAAGAAGACGTGACATGTCACAGTCCTCTATAGGATTATTTGATCCGTTAATATCACCATTATCTCCTTCGTATATCGATCCTACAAATTAATTATCAAGTGAACTTGTTAATCCATAAAAACATAATGATAGCCCCAAAAATTTAAGTATAAGTGAAGTGAGAGAGCAACACCGATTGTTGGATTGAGCATTTGAACTCGATGAATTCTTCATAAATTCGGCCATAATTGATAATAGTTCATCCACTTTCCTTGCAAAGATCATCTCCTTTTTCCCGCACCTTTTCAACTCAAATTTTCAATTCTTGATTCTCACGTTGTACCTCATTATTTGTGTCACGAGGCCCCCAAGTGTTTGTAGTCATGGCACCAACTCCACCTTGTCAAGTCTACCATGTCGCTATGGTCCAAGAATTTGTGCAAGTATATCATTCCATCTGTCATTTCATCGCTTTCACCAAATGATTCCCTCGAGTCTTCTTTAACTCAATAATTTTTTTCCTGTGAAAATATATAAGGCAAATTATACACAACTTAAATATACAAGGCAAATTAAATATACAAGGCAATTCAACATAACTTAAAGAAGAGTAGCAAATAATAGTAGTAATTCATTATGTTATTCTATTATTATTTTTAATCTTGTTCAAAGTAACTTACAAGATATTCTATTCCACTTACTTAAATGTTCCTTCTTTCTATATTGGTTACCTATTTAGACATTGTTCTTGAGATACCATCTTGTATTTAGCTTCCTGAGTATTGAAAATTAAAATAATTACACTACAACAATGAGTATTGAATTTTAAAGAGTGAGAGATTGATTTTTCATCATTGCCACATTTCCCTTTGCTCTTCCTCATTGGTTACATACCCCATATGCAAACAACAAACATATAACTTGAAAATAGTAATATATAACTATAAAATAATTAGTTTAAACAAATATATATTAGTTTAAGATTATTTACAAATCCAAACAAAATAAATACTCCTCTCCGTTAATAGAGATATACAAAGATTTTGGTATACAAAAGTTATTAACTACCAAAATACTCTAAAATACTACTTGAGCTCTTCTTGACTACCAAAATACTCGTAAAATAGTATTTTCAAGTTAATAGAGGTTTCTTGACTACCTCTTCTTCTTTTATGTTTGTATTATGTATAAGTATTTTGTTTGTCCAATATTTTTTTCCATTTTTGTGTGGAGAATGATATTTCCACAAGTTAAATGATATTTTGAGACTAAGTGTATCCCATTTTTATTTGTGGAAATATCACTTTTCTTTTATAAAATTACGCTTTTGAGCAGCCTAGATGACCCTCGGTTCTCACAATACACACACGGATGCACGTGTATATTCACCTTTTAATATGTTGGTGGAGACTGATGAACTAACTATACTTAAATAACCAGTAACGCAGGCAAAGTGACCACAAATACATACTCACAAGGAATAAGGTTTCTTACAGAAATTGCAGGTTAGGATTGTCCCTCATCTCTGTTCTATGTAAAATGTAGTGTTCTCATATATTTCTATTTCCACTATTTTCTTAAACCTCTATTAAGTAGTTTAATATACGACACTATTTTATCACAGTATTTAGAATCTGAAAAGGCCAGGTTTAAATTCATGTAAATGAATGCTCTAAAACAAACTCACACACACATACAGGGATAAAGAGTTAAAAAAAACCCATTGTTTGAGGATTGATAAATACGTACCACATTCGAGGATGCTCCCGGTAAAATTGAGTTATCACTTCGAGTGTGGGACTGTATATACATATTTGCTCGATCAATCTCTTTTTTATTTATTTGGTACTACAAATAAAACAAAAAATAGTTCATAATTCAAGAAATTCTCTATTTATAAAAGTCTAATACATGATTAGCGATAAAAAAATATTGAAATAACATCAAATATTACCAATTCATGCTTCTTTTTTAGAATTGATTTGGTGCCCAATGTATGACCTACCAACAATTTTTTCTGATTTTCACAATTTTTTGTTGCTATATCCTGCATTGTATGTATTTATAAATTAATAATAATATATAACAATAAGTAAGAATTGATAATACATAAATTAGAATAAACACAACCTGTGCATCATCAGTTAGCCAATAATCAACCAACGCAACCCATTGATTAGGATTTACTCGATCATTGTTGATAGTATTCGCCATCGATTTGCACGGTCACCGTGCACAAAATTATTACTCTTTAAGTTAGACTTCCAATCTCTCCACCTATTGTTCATGATAGTCACCGCTTTCTCTTAGCATTGGGGTGATCTGTGGTAATCGTTTCTACAACAAACAAATTTACACATATATTAGTTTGTTTCAATGTGCTTAATGTCAAATTCTATAAAATGGTATGATTAATAACCCAATTTCATCCCAAGCCCTTGTCATGTTAGCCTCTCATCATATTGGACCATGTTGGAGTACTTATTGGAAAAAATTCTCCATCATGAGCAAGACACCCGAGAAAAGTGGTTAACTTATTGGCCTCTCCCCAACAAAGTTGACCATTTGCATCATAAATTACTTTCTTGGGTGCATCGATATTTGACCATAATTTTGCTCCCATCGTTGGTCCACGCTTCCTCTTAGGTCGAGAACCTAAAAGAGAAAAGAATCAAGATATATGAACTAAACAAAACTAAAATATAACATGAGGAACAACTTTCAAATGGTATACATGGACAATATAGGGACTCTATAATGACTCACAACTTCGGGCCTCAACATTTTACCATAGCAGTCCATATTTAGGCACAGTTTTAGCTATAAATTTACAAACAGTCCATAATAGAACTCAAAAGAAAACTTTAGCAGTCCATAATTCATATAGATCTAGATAACTCATTATTATTAGAAAGCTAGGAGTCCAGAGGCAACTCATTATTATTAGAAAGCTAGGAGTATTGCAAGGTGAAGCCAAATTAATTCTTTTGGCTAATTCTTGATTCATTTATATAATGTAATTCTTCCTTGTTGCAAGCAACTTATATCTAGTCCCTTTTCTAGTCCCTTATTCCATCTAATCTTGGTCTCCACTCTAAAAGGTTTTCTTGATAATTTCAATTGTTGAAATTAAGAAGTCATCAACCTTTAAATATGTAAGAGTAAGAGCATTTCGGATTAGGGAAGCTTGGTCCATTGTTTGAGAAGTTAAGAGTAAGAGCATTTGATTAGGAGATCATGGTTTACTTGGTTAGCAAATTTGAAATTAAGTGTGATTTATAATTGGTAGAAGACTAGAAGTTTTGATGACTTACTTTTTTTATGGTTGAAACCCCAAAAAGTTTAATACATGCTATGGAATTTGACATAATTTTATAATGAGGTTTTATTATTGTTATTGTTATGTTTTCCATTGAGTTTTATTTGTTTTAATTGATGCAAAGAAATTTTACTTTCCCATTTATGCAGTAATCATTGGTCATGATAAGGGAGTAATCTCTTTCTTCCGGAGTTTGTCATATCGAGTACATTTCTACTTACTTGGTACTCATGCTATTAGCTTGTTTTCCATTTACTCTTAAGAATTAAGACTCTTATTTATGATGACCATCTTCCGCTTCTACTTGTCAAAAATGATTATTGCCATTTGCTTTAGACATTCAAAAGTTTTTAGTATTAGGACATCGTTGTATTTCTCTTCTACATATGAATTATGAATGTATATATTGATATATATAATATGTTCATTCAATATAGTGCTTTTTTATTGTTTGATGTGAACTTACATTGCTGTAAGAGCATTTGACAATGAATTTAGAATATATTAGGTCATCGAGAACAAGGTTGGCATCTTTGAGTCCGTTAAGATGCCTCAAATTACCCAAGAATTTTTTTGTCTTTGTTGTTTTAATTTTTTCTCATTATATTTGTCTTTGTTAGTCCCAAATATCTTTTTTTACCCATGCATAAGTTATGTTTATTAACATGCCTTCAAGATAATATTATTGACTTTTCTTTCTTATTCGCCTATCTTCTTTGTAGTATGCAATGCACATCAAGTAAAATTCTTAATTAAACATTAATAACGAGAAGAAGAAACATTATGAATATTGGTATCACAAAGAGGATTAGCATAAGAAATGTTTTTGTGTCAAATTTTCTTTTTTTACCGACTTTATTTGACATTGAACAATGGCATATTTTAATGTCTTTTTCTTTTCTTTGCTTGCTATTCTTTTAATTTTTATATCTTAAATGCCTTAGTTATTAGGCACTTTCACTAAAGATTTGTGATTTTCCTAAAGACGCATTATATTCACATAGATTTATATGAAACTATTTCTCTAGGCAGGGCTGTGGTGCCTAAATGATGGTATCACTGGAGTGTAATTAACTTTTAAGGTGAAGTGTGTAAAAGTTACCTTCATGACAATGCAAGTATAAGTGTAGATATATGCATGGTACCTTCAACATTCTCATGAATACTTTCCTCCTCTACATGTGGTTCATCGGCATGGATCTCATTATCATTAATTTCCGGGCCATTGGAACAATTAGCACGAGATCTAGACGTTCTATTAGAAGCCATTAAAGCAACCTGAGAAACAAAAATATGAATGTGACACTCGTAAGAAAAGTTATTAGTTAAATCTAATGAACAGTAGAGCTTTCACAGTTCACTAAAGACCTTAAATCTAATGGAGTATTTGGTTAACCTTGTTTTAGATAAGCCATTTCCATTGATGAACCTAATTAGCATATTATCAATAAATCGGAGGATGCAGGGCCAAATTTTAACACAGAAAAATGGCCATAAAACCAACTAAACCTAAAACTACTAACTCCCTTGCCATACACATCCTAAAACTAAGTCCCCAAAATTAATAAATACATCCAAATGAAATACATCCAAAAATAAGTCACAGCTAATACAGAAATTTGTAGACACCAAGGTGGGGCAGGAGGGCAGCAGGTAGTCCATTTAATTTCCAGTTTAGTCCAATTTGATCTTCAAATCTACTTACATTGAAATGTTGACAAAGAAGTGTGTTTAAAACACTAATAAGATGATGTAGAAAACAAAGTAAAAGATATACTACATCTTTTGATATTTGCTAGATATTTGCTAATAGTCTAGATATTTGCTAATAGTACAAGGAGCACCAAGATATAATATCAAAAACGGATCTATCAAAGTGTAACGGTTTCTCTTTTGGAGAAAATGGACAAAGTGTAAAAAACAGATCTATCAATTGTGATGTTTATCCTCTTCATTCTTCGTCATCTTCATTTTCCTCACTATCACCCTCCTCTTCATCTTCGGGACCCTCATCTTCTCCTTCATCTTCGACTTCGCCTTCGTCTTCGCTCCATTCTCATCTTCATTTTCATCAACAATATGTTCAATCATTCGCCTTTTGAAAGGAGATGTATCAATTTGAGATCCTAGTTTTCGCTTACTTTCCTGGGTCTTTTTCGTCCATTTTAACTAATTCAAAGATCAACGCTATTCCTAACCCAATTTATGTTTTCAATATCAACTTCTGAATCGGAGTGATGAATTCTTCATTGGTATTGGGTAAATCGTCACTATTAGAATCTACTTCAAATCTTCACATAAATCTCTCTACTTTGTTCAGATAACCACACGCCAATTGTTATCCCTTTGATCATCAACATAAAATATTTGTTGAACCCGAGCGAGACATTACAAAGGGCTCATCGGTTGAACCAAAATTTTGATGATTTACAAGCGTGAAGCCATAGTCATCGGCCACCCTCTATCACGTGCTAAACGTCATACCACTTACATTTGAATAGAACAACTTTGCGGATCCATAATAATCTAATTCAACAACATCTTCCAAAATACCAAAGTATTCAACTACATCTTCCTTAGGATTTCGATCTCTAGCGAGATGAATATCCACGAGTAGTTGCTACCACATATAACCCACTATTCTGCGTTCTCCTCTTACTCTCACAACTTGTCGAATGGAATCGATACCCATTTACCAAATAACCATCTCCTCTCCTGCCTATCAAATTTGGGCCAAATGCAAGAGCTTGAACTTCCTTTGAAGCATCGTTATTCATAGTTGCCATCTACAAAATGGTAGCGATATAAGCAAATTCCATCCATTTATTATTAATAACCATTACAAAATTTGGCATTAAATTACGTTCAAATAATGTAGTACTTACATAATTCTTAAACCATTCAGAAATTCCTTTTTCTTAGCATTGTCAATTTCCTCAAGGCGTCGGTTTTTGCTTACGCTTTCCACGTCATAACATATATGAATCTTGCCAAATACTACAAATAAATAAACAAATTAAACAATTTTTTTTTCATATAGCTAATCACTAACATAAGTTATTAATATTTGAACAATAAATGTCATTCTTTATTTACTCACCTTAGATATGACTCAACCTCTGTATAAATTAAATAAAGACATACAAAAGTGCACTCTTGACATCATCGCTACATAGAGTACAAACTTTTGGGACATTAAGAAATCGACCTATGTTTCTAAATATAGAGAGAATCTCTTTTCCTTGTTCATATCCACCATTTCTTCCAACTCGTTTCCATGCGAAGATTGTTTTGACTCAAATATCTTGAGCAAAATGTAACACATTCTTCAAAGAATATACCCTTCTACAATTGACCCTTCCGGACGACTTCTATTATGAATATACCCTTTTAACTTGCCCATGTATCTTTCAAAAGCCCACATTTGTCGATATTTAACATTTCCACCTATCTTCGCCTCTTGAAAGAAGGTGGACACACAAATGTACCATTATATCAAAGAAAGCGGGAGGAAACACCATCTCAAGCTTGCAAAGTATTAACGGAATTTTTTTTGTTCAACCGCTCATAATCTTCCGATGTGTTATAGTTGGAACATAATTCTCTCAAGTAGTTATAAAGTTCAATTATTGTTGAGCGGATATGTCTAGGCAAAGTCGGTTTTATTGTATTGCTATTGGTAGTAATTGTTGCATTAAATATGGCGATCGTGACTTTTAAGACTGAGATCTTGCCCCTTCAAATTGATGCAACGTGAAATATTTGAAGCATATCCATCGTGTACCTTAACATTTTTCAACACTTGCAAGAAATCATGTCTTTCTTTCTTAGACATTGAGTAGCTTGCAGTCGGCAAAAGGTACTTTGAATTGCTTGCTTGCACGGGTATTGGATGGAGCTCTCTTCTTATACCCATTTTCATCAAGTCCAATCGTGCTTTTAAATTATCTTTTGACTTTCCTTGCACACTCAACAATGTCCCAATCAGGCTATCACAAATGTTTTTGGCAATGTGCATTCCATCTAGATTGTGGCGCAACAAAAGTATCCGCCAATATGGCAATTCAAAGAAAATAGATTTCTTCCTCCAAATATGTTTTGAGTCATGGGGATTGGTCTTCGTGCTAGTGGGTGTCTTTCCAAAAGTGACATTAATAGCATTAACTTGTTCAAGAATATCAAATCCTGATGGCACCACCGGAGCTTCACTATGGTCACATTCTCCGTTAAATCTTCGTGTATCAAACCTATAACTATGACCCGACTCCAGAAAACAACGATGCCCGATATAACATTCCTTACTTTGCAATCTACAAGAACGAGTGTTCATTTGACATGATGGACAAGCTAACTTACCTTTAGTACTCCAACCGCATAACATATAGCAAGAGTGGAAAATCACTAATTGTCCACAACAAAGTCTTGCATACGCATTTGGAACTTTGTACCGTTAGATGCATCATACGCTTCAACCCCATTACTCCATAGTATCTTCAACTCCTCAATTAAAGGTTGCATATACACGTCCAATATCATTACATGGAGAGTTTGGACCGGTATTAACAATGGCATGATAAAATACTCCCCGCTTCATACACATCCATGGTGGTAAGTTATATACAACAATTGTCACCGCCATATACTATACGGTGACCCATGGGTAAAGGACTCATGCCATCGCGACGGTCCGAGTCTTAAATTTCGATGTTCTTGAGAGAATGTAGGGTACATTATATCCAAATGCTTCCAAGCTGCAGAGTCAGCTGGATGACGATTTACTCCATCTTTCCGTCGCTTTACATGATGCCACGTCATGTATTTTGCAGTTTCTACAGACATAAATAGCCTCTGCAATCTCGGAATTAACGTTAAATAACGTAATTGCTTCATGACTACTTTGCTCCTCTTAGTTTTGTATCTATTTGTGTCTTCTCTGATATAACCATCTCGGTCTGCTTCCATCTCGATGATTTGCAAACTGTACAAGACTTTAATTTTTCATTCTCCCTCCAAAAGAGCATACAATCATTCTCACATGCATCAATCTTCTCATAACCAAACCCTAAATTTCCAACCATTTTCTTCATTTCATAAAAATTATCAGGCAAGTTTGCAAATGATGGAAATGATGACTTAAACTTATGGAGCAATCCATCAAAGGACACATCAGTCCATTTGCTAACATTTTTATGATTGAAAAGCCATACAACGAATGAAAGGACTGTCTCATTTTCACATCCAGGATATAAAGGTTGATTGGCCTCGACATGTACTCTTGGTATTTTGAAGCTTCAAATTTAAGCGAATCTACACCGTAATCCCTAAATATATCATTTATCATCTCGAGCATACGATGATCATCTTGATTGTGATGGTTCGCTCATGAATATCATCATTGCTCACATCCCCGACAATCTCATCTTCCCCGTGATGCACCCAATTCGTGTAGCCAAACATAAATCCATCACAAATTAAATGTTCATAAATAGTTGTTCGAATCTGGTATCTTCCATTCACGCAATTTTTACATGGACAAGGAATTCTTCCAATGACCATGCCCACTTTTTCAAACCGAAGTTCGAAAATCTTTCAAGCCCGCAAGATATTCTCTAGAATATCTTGGTAATTCCATCCACCCTTATCCATGATATTGTGTCCCTAATTCAAAATGAACCACATGAATGATATTATGATAGAAATCTATCATAATTAATTATCATAATTAATTATCATAATTAAGTACCTTGAATGCCAACCAAACTCCCAGTTCACTCAAATAAAATAAAAAAGGTTGTAGATAATTTAAATATTAATTATCATAATTAACGAATTTCAAATAGCGCAGGTAATAATTAAGGGTGACTACACCAAAACATTACATTCAAGGTCTCAATGTTGGACATGAAAGTTCTTTTTAATTATAAGCCTCAAATATTCCTACAAATTAATTGCAGGTACGTTTGTCCTGCCTGGTTTAACATCCTGTTGGAAACTTGCAACATGCTACCGTCGCTATAGCCTGATTTTCTTGTAGTATGACAATCAAAAAAGTAAAATTACTAGCAAAAACAAACCTACGAAAATGTGGCTAAAACCACGAAGAAACCTATCCTCTGGAAGTGGAGGGATCACTTGTTTTTTTTGGCTGACCCTTTGATCAACATCATAGATAGATTCTCGATCCACCGGTACATACTTTGTATGCGACTCCGATCAACACTAGCAAATCTTATCTACAAAGGAACATAAACGACCTGATAAGATATAAAAAGCTGAAATTAAGTATTACGTCCCTATTTTTGTGTGTTGGTTATTAAACTATCATTGTATTCTCCCCACAAAGCCATAGCCCACAGCCTAAACTTGATCAAGACATGGAAGCACATGAAAGCTGGTAACCTACAACTTAAAGTTCATAAATTAAACCAAAATGATTGTAGCATAAATTGACAAACTTTGCAAAAACTCTTTGCTGGTATAAATGTTTGGAGTTTTCAGAAAAAAAACATAGAAAATAACATAAGTATACTAGATGAAGTTCATAGAACTCAAAATTCAACAAAATGCCCAAAGCCTGAAATTCCATAAAATTTAGGGCTTGTTAGATGGAGGAGAGAAATAGAGGAAATCATAACTTAGGGTTAAATATAAATCAAGCCCTGAAATTACCTCTATTACCTACGCCTCCTCGTTATTACCTACGCCTCCCCTTATGAGATCGAGTGGTCGAGATGAAGCCGAGACGGAGAGATCGATCGATCGAGATTAAGCCGAACGGAGATCGATCGATCGATCGAGATGAATCCGGATGGAGAGATCGACTGACTGAGATGAACCCGGATGGAGAGATCGACTGACTGAGATGAAGCCAAACGGAGAGATCGACTGACTGAGATGAATCCGGATGGAGAAATTGACTGACTGAGATGAACCCCTTTAACCCGCGTTATTATCTACGCCTCCCTTATGAGTTATGACCCTCGTTAAAATCCCCAAAAAAAAATTCCTATACCGACGGCCAAACTGTGACCCTCGTAATAGACTACCATCGAGGCTATACCGATGGTGGACTTAGACTTAGGCAAATGTCATGTATGTATATATAGCGACGGTTCCGTCCCTACCGTCGCTAAATCCCGTCGCTATAGATTGATTTTCTAGTAGTGTCCATTTCTCTAACCCTCCACTCCATACTAAATTGTTTTGATATTATATACTTATGATGTATAACTGATCGTGGAGAGTTGATGACCATGGTAAATCAAAAGACTATAACCTCTATATATGAAATCCATCTAAACTCATTCTTCTTTTTCCTAAAAGTTCCACCCAAGAGAGCAAATAGATAGTAAGAATGAGGGTGTGAGAGTTTGTGAGAATTCTAGAGTTTTCATAGGAGATTAATCAAGCAAGGAGAATCATTAGAAGTATTCAAACAAGAAGAATTCATCAAGGAGGTAAGCCATGTAGTCTCTTTTTATGTTTTTGAGAAACTAGTGGAAAAGTGCATGAATAATCATGCGAAATGCTTTGTTTTGAGGTTGTAATGACATGCTAATGTTGGTTTCTGTTATGTGAAGGTTAAGAATGAAAAATTCTGGTATATTACATGTTTCAAAATCATAAAAATTCAAGGAATTCATGTATGCATGCTAGGTGTTTGATATTATGCCTCTCAATTTGTTCAAATCATGTTAATTTCGTGAAGTTGATTATTGGGTTATGTGCATATATGTTAGTATAAGAGTTCTGGATAGTAGGAGCCTCTCCATTGCATGCTAGAATCGAAAACGTGGAGTTTTATCGAATTGAACTAAATTAAAATATGTGACTTTTTGGGTTTTTCGAAGCCTTGGATTCGTGGGTTATATGACTCAATTAGCGTATGTAATAATTTTATAAAATACTATATAATATGAAGTCTAATCTGTCCTAAATTTCGTTAGAATCAGATTTATAATGTGCAAGTTATTAAAATCGTAAGCAAGCATGTTCATATCAAAATCTGCAGAAAATTTGGAATTTCCAGATTTTTTCCAAGTATAGAACCAGTGTTGGCATGCTTTTCAATGCAGTTGGTTTATGGTCTTAGCATGATAGTTTCATAAATGTTATATTTTTGTAAAATACCTTGCTGTATAAAGTTTATTGTGTCCAAGTATCATGGTCATATCATCTGTAGATTAGTGGGAATAAAATTGAAAAAGTGGCTGCAAGAAACAAAATTTGATGTCTTTCTTGGGACTCTTTTGGATCAGTCTGTCTCGGGGGCATTTTCGTCCACTATTTTAAAAATTTTGGAAAAATTTGGAGTATTAATATAAGAAGATATGAAGGTCCTGTAAAAATTTGAGAATTTTTGGCCATACGGTTTGAGAGTTAAGGATTTTACGGCTAAGGACACTATTTAAAAAGATACCCGAATAACTCTCTGTGTATAAATCCAAATATTACAAATTTTTTACTGGAAGTACATGTATATAAGAGAAGCTAACCCTGACAATTTCAGAATTTTTGGAGTTAATCTCGATTTATGAAAAATCTAAGAATATTTGGCTATTATGTTCTATTTAAAAATAGTAGATAGATTTTAAAAATTCCGGAAAAAATATATGTTCAATGTGGGACTAGATTCTGCAAAATCCCTGAAAAGAAATATTTTTGATACTGATTTGGTGTTTTTCATATAAATGATGTTATATGGATAAATGAGTTTAATTAAATATGTGATGTCAAAAATAAGGAAAATAAGGTTTTCCGACTTGAGACCTCTAAGCATATTTTATGCAGATTTTTGATAGTAGTTTTGGTCCATAAAATGTCAAAAAATTATGTTTCCCAGATTCTTTTATTTAACCACGTGGCCTATACGTAGCAACATGTTATGTAATTGAATTGTATTTGAATACGTGTGAGTTTAATCATCTTATTAAAATAAAAGGGAACTATTACACTTCGAAGTGGTGTTCGAGAACCAAATTGCTTAACGTGACACATGTGAATAGGTTACGTGAAGGGCTAGTAGATAGCGGTAAATTGTAGAAGACGTATCAGGCAAGTTTCCTAACCCTAAGTTCTATTGAGCAATTATTCAATCATTACTCATTGTTATTGCAGAGGGTTAGTAATGGACTTGTGCTATTTACTTTTTCGTACAAGTTCATTTGTCGTAAAGTTATATAATAGCAATTTCTTTGCAAGCGTTATTGATGATTACTCAGTTATTATTACAACTGCTATACTTTAAAGTTCTACTTCTTTAACGAACTGTTTCCAAGGATGTTTTTTGGCCTTTTGTTTCGGCTAGATATTATTGATGTTAAATGATATAGCATTTGAACAATTCAAATCCTTTGAAGGTATTTAATGTTTACAAATCCAAATTGTTTTGGTGAGGTCCCGCGTGAATACTAAGATGAACAACCCGAATAATCGAGCAAACAGATGTTGGGTATATAGTTCCATTAATGCTTATGCAGTTAAACTTTATACTTGTGCACAATGTAGGGTACGATAGGCTGATCACCTGGAGTACTTGTAGAGACCGTTTACAAACTATTTGATTGTTAAACCGTCTGATGGTTTTCGATGAAACAAAGTAATGTTCAGGGTATTCTGCACCCCTTAGCATGATATTGAGAATTCTTTAAATCTTATTGTTGATATTCTTGCCTAACACTTGATATTTCTTTCAACTGTTGAGATTTAGCTATTCAGATGACTTTACTCCTGACATATGCTTTCCATCTATTCTATATACTTGCTGGGTAATTTGTGCTCATTCCTGCTTAAACCTTTCAGTTAAGGCTGATAACGCCGAGGGCTCGGGCAAGGACAAGGGAAAGTCTAAGATGAAATAATGAGAGTTATTTATGTAATAAGTTATATTTCCGCATATGATATAATGTAGCGATAAACGCTAAGTTAAAGTTTTAGTTTATTTAAGGTTGTAAAGACTTAGGAATTTATTTGAATAGATATGTAATAGATATTATTATTGTTATTATTTCTGGAGTTTATGTAGTTAGATGGTTATGTATGTGTATCATGAGCTCCATGTCCTGTAATCTATGTTACACAGATTTGGGGCCGTCACAGGAACTAGTCGAGGTATGGAGTGATGGTTCTAGACAGTTGTTTTAGCAGTCCTCACTATTTTGTAAAATAGTGTATCAGTAATTGTAATGAGACTTATTTGAGTTTGGATATTGTCTAGAAGACAATATTTGTATTTAAACTCATAGAATATGTGTTGTCGTATTTTACACGATAATTGTAATAATGAAGTTGTAGTTATTTTCTGTACCATGTATTTGGCGACGCAGAATGGGTTGTGTGGACCAATTTTGGGGGCGTCATAGTTGGTATCAGAGCTTAGGGATATGGTCTTTGATGGAGATCGAGGAATAGAATTAGGAGGGGAGAGATGAGTAAATCCACCGCTAGTGTGTGCTACCTAAGCTTATTTGTTGGTCGGTCAAAATATAGAGATAATATGTGGCATGTGAATTTGTTTAATTAACCCTTGTTTTGTGACAGTATTTGAGAATGGCAGCTGGAAATGTTAACAATGGAGTGAATGAGACCGTTGAGACTCCTCTAATCACCAACCAGGATAATGTGATGTCAGGCGAAGAAGAAATTAGAGATATTCATGTGGTGAGTAAAGAATTAATAGTTGTACCCGAGCTAGTCGCAGTGGTATTAACTGATGAGAGTGAGGAAGAAGAGGAACCTGAGGCGGATTTATTAGGAGAACTTTATGATCGAAATGTAGAATTGCAAAATTGTAATCATGATTTAGAAGAGAAGGCTAAAGAACAGTAGGCGATCGTGGAGCAAAGAGATGCAATAATTCAAAATTGTGTTACCCGATGTGCAATACTTGAACAGAAGCACTCTTTGGCAGAGTATAAGTTATTAGAGCTGGAATCTGAGAATGTTATGATCAAAGTTCTGATGAAAGAAGAAATAACTAAACGAATGAGAATGGAGGATGAATGGGTAAAAGCCGCACGACACGTTGATATTGTAGAAAAGGACGTCCGATCCAATAAGGCCAAAATAGATGAAATGGATTTTACTTTTTGGATAGCAATTGGGAGAATCCAACATTGAGTTCAGAATTACCTTGTACAGAGCGGTCAACCCCAATTCGATATGGATCAGAGAGTAATGATTCAAATCAAGGATCAGGAATGCGACGAAGCAATTAAGGGTGGAAAGTACTCTACGGCAAAGTTAAGTCCAGTTGGGACGATGACACCAAAGGCTATCCCAGACAAGTCAAAGTCAGCAGTTCAAGGGAGAGCGTTTGTCGTGACTTCCCAAAATATGGGGAACCCGAACGAAGTTATCACGGGCTAGTTAATCATAAATTCTTACGAAATCTATACCTTATTAGACACCGGTTCTACCCATTCTTTTATTTCTCCTTCTTGTGCTCAAACTTATCTGTTGAAACTCCGTTAGGATAAACTTTTATTACATCCACTATTTATAAATCTTGCTCGATTCAAGTTGGGACCATCACATTACCTGTTGATCTCATCTCTTTGAAAATACTTGCATTTGATGTGATTTTAGGTATTGATTGGTTAACCACTCATCATGCTAAAATTGATTATTTTTGTAAAGTTGTTAGTTTTCATATTCATAACCAACCTGTTATACGAATTCAAGCAACCAAACCACTAAAGTCAAACACTTTTATATCAAGCCTTAAAGCTATTCATTTATTAAAAAATGGATGTCATGGACTTGAACAAAAATACGTCAGATTTGAATAATATTTCTGTTGTTAATGAATTTCCTAATGTATTTCCTGAAGAACTTCCTGGCATACACCCAAAGTGTGATATCGAATTTTGTATTGACCTTGAACCCGGTACAAAATCCATTTCTAAAACCCCATATCGAATGGCTCCTATTGAACTTTAGGAGTTAAAAACCCAACTACAGGAGCTGGTACCCAAGCCTCTATCTGGTGACTTTCCTTTGTGGAATGTAGTGAAGCCAGACTCTCCGTAGGGGACGCCATATTCGTGCAGTGGTAAACTGATAGGTGCCATTGTGACGTGCTAACCAAGATTGGGATATTAGTCACAGTTGAGAGCAACCTAAGTTAGTAATTGAAATACGTAGCTTTCTAAGCTTAACTGGTTATTATCGGAGATTCATTAAAGATTTTCTCAAACCGTCACTCCATTAACTCAGCTGGCTCGGAAAGATACAAAATTCAAATGGAGCGAGGAATGTGAGAAGAGTTTCCAAGAACTCAAGAGGAGACTTATTTCGGCACTTGTTCTGACAATACCATCAGGTTCGGAGGGATTTGTCATCTACAACGATGCTTCAGGCAAAGGTTTAGGATGTGTTCTCATGCAACATGGGAAAGTCATAGCCTATGCCTCGCGACAACTCAAAGAATATTAGAGGAATTATCCTACTCATGATCTAGAGTTGGCAGCAGTCATTTTTGCGTTAAAAATCTGGAGGCACTAGATTCTATATGGGGAGAAACTGTGAGAGCCCCGAATCCGGGCCCCAAATCACCGCGGATCCGGTTCAATCATTCTACTACTATTGCGGGAGATATAAACATAAATTGTTTATACATTAAACATTATACACTATTCCCCAGGTCGAGTAACTATAACTTATACACAATTCATAACTTATCTAACACATGACCTCATTATCATACAAGACTATTACAAAACTAATCGCGCACATTAACTTTAAGCTGGAACTGTCTTTAACTTTCCTTGTATCCGACGCATTCACATTAATTTGCAATGTTTTATCATGATATAGCAAGGTGAGCATAAAGAAAGTTGCCAAAGTAAGTTTAACATACAATTTAAAGATATATCATGATTGAAAGATTTAGAATAATAAAATCGGCTATAATTCACAATGTAGTTGTGAATTAGCATGAACAAACTTTTGACTGAACAAGTATTACATATGAACAATATATATCTGGACCAACTGGTAATGAAGGTGATCAGCCTTTCATACCTGACTTATACATAAAAGATGTACAGAGTACAATTCTACATGGCAATCAGTAATGATTAACCATAAGCATATCTGAATGAAACACTCTTAATAGTGTTAAGAAAAACAAACTTGCCTGTTCCGTTGATTACCGATACGAAATATAACATAGCTTTATTCGAAGACCTAATACAGATAATACCGATCTCCAAATATTAGAATAATATCATCACAGTATAAAATAACCTAAACACATTATCACATAATCACAATACCATATCTGACACATAAGACTTAGCATTAAATCGATTATTTAAGTCTAAGTTGAAACCGACACAATTCAATCATCCCGACGGTCAAATCGGACAATATCGAGTTTAAGTTCAATTAAACTCTGCCTAAACAATTAACAATAATCTTAGATAATCATAGTATCAGTCAAAACATTTTTCATAAACTTGCAAAAATTTTCAGATAATTAATATCATTTAACAACATTTTCAATCATTAATACTGTATTTAAATGAATTAAATACCACAATATTCTAATATCATTAATATTTATTTAATATTAAACATTAATGAAACACATGTCATAATATTATAACATATTTGTAATATCTCAAAGTATTTTCAATACTTTATTATTTCCTTTAAATGTTTTTAAAGTAATTAAAAACATTAATCAATAACTAATATTAATATAAATACCACATTATTCCTTGATCATTAACATTTATTTAATATTAAATTTTAATGAAAATCATAACATAATATTATAATATAATTATAATATCACAAAATATTTTAATATCTTAAAATCATATTTATATGATTTTTAAACAACCAAATCCATTATCCGATAATTAAAATATTAATATTTTCATGCCAAAATATCAAAAGTTATATTTTATAACTTAAAATATTTTATAACACTTGAATCATTTTTATATGATTTTTAAATCATAAATTCTATTTTTCCATAATTTATTTAATATATTCATTAAATAAACTAATTATCATTAATAATAAATATTAATGAAAGTCAAATCAAGAATAACTTAAAATATCTTCTAACAAAGATAATATAATTTTTCATGAATTAAAACTATTTTTCAAATAATTTATCTAATATTATAATTAAATAAATAAATACCATTTATATTCCAAAATATTAAATATTTTCAAATATACTCAAATTAATTAAAACTATATTTTTAGACTTTAAAATAATTTTTCGAAATTTAATATGTATTTTTAATAATTAAAGACTAATTTTTTCTAATTTTTAAATCATTTTCTAATTTCGAAATTAAAATAATTCAAAACCGTAATTATAGGCTTTAGCGACGTAAATCATCATCTTAGGTGTTCTTCACCACTTTTAAATTCTAAAGTCGACATCCGAGTGGGCTAGTTTGATAGATTATAATTCTCAATCCATTACGTTTCAAGCAATCTAACACTTAGATCTTGTAGTACTAGTGTAATAATACAATTATCAACAAACATCATGTTTAAACAACATCAGATCTGGGAGATATTGGTCATCAAAAACTCTGACAACACTGTTCTTCAACTGAAGAACAGTCGAGGTGCCTACTTTGGATCCTTATAACTTGCAATCTGTGTATTTTTTGTGTTATCTATCAATTGCAGTGTGTAGACAACATGTAGGACTACAACTACAAAGCATCATAACACATTAACATCATAGCATGAGAAAGATCTAGCCGGTCAAATTTCAACACGGAAATTGTTAAAAAAAAATTATGGGTTCGTGTTCTTGGCAGTTTCGGTCAATGGGTTTTGACCATGAATAACTTTTGATCTATAACAGATATGAACTTGATTCATTTTGCATATTAAAGACCACATATCAGACTACACATAACAACTTTTAAACAACAAAAATCATGATCGAGCAAAGATCTATGGCCACTGACATTTGACTGTCAGACCAAAATTTTCGGTTTTTCCCACTTGCTCAAATCTTCAAATTCGTATACTTTGATGTTATGGGTCTTTGACTTATCAACCCAGATCATTAATTAACATCCTATTACACAACTTTAAAAATCAATTGCAACAAATAACATAGAATTGAAGGATTTCTAGACTTAGGGTTTTATACCTTTGATTTCTTGATTTTTGGCTTCTGATTTGTTGTTTGTGATCGTGGGGCTTTGATTTAGGACTGATATAGCAACAAGTTTCATAGGTTTGAGGCTTGAGAGTAATAGCTTGAGTGTTGAACAAATTTTAGTTTACCAAATGATTTTCTCTCTCTTCCAAACCTTTTATAGACAACTTAGATTCATGTATGGGATGTTCTAGAGCTGATGTACTGGAGTTGTGAGTCACCAAGAGTTAGTGAGGTTAGGTAAACAACTAAAGTTTTGGACACAACTACAAGTTAGCTCACTAAAACACCCAAAAGGGCATTATAGTCATTTCCTTACCATTTTAAATTCTAGATTAGTCATTTGTGAGATATAGGCACATGGCTTAGTTAGGGTTGGTCACCAACCACATACTAGGGCTAGATCTACACTCCGTCCCATTAAAATATTCAAGAAGGGTACTTTGGTAATTTAACTTGTAAAGTGAATGGTAACTTGGTAATTGGTCACAACCCTTAGGTTTTAAAATAGAAGATTATAATTAGTGTTCCCTAATTACAATAAAGTTTACTAATCACATTCAAGCTTGCTAATTAGGGTTAAGGCTTCCTAATTAACATTAAACTTTATAAATTAATAATTAGGTTTTCTCTAATTGTACATTAGGGTTTCCAACATTAGAAATTAGGGCTTTCTAATTAATCAATTAGGGTTATCCCTAACGATACCTACAATTAATAACATAGAACTCTATACTTCACTTCAAGCTTCCCACTTAGGGTTTTAATATCCCGATTTAGGGTTTTAGACAGAATAATTAGGGTTCAAATTTTTGGAAATTAGGGTTTGCTAAATAATTAAGCTTTATCCTATTAAGCTTATAATTTAAATCACTTGAGTATTATAATTCTTTGTTATATTCCCAGATTAGGGTTTCAAATATTCGAAATCTGAAATTAGTATTTTCAGATATGGTATTAGGGTTTTCTAATACTCAAATAGGGTTTCCAGTAATTTATTAGGGTTTTTCCTAAATAATTTATAATTAATAACGTTAAACCTTATAGATAGCATTGCATTCCCAATCTAGGGTTTTTAATATCCGAATTAGGGTTTTGACTCGGGCTGAAACTAGGGTTTCCAGAACCGATTTCTAGGTTTTCTTATCAAACGTAAGAGTTTTCTAACAGAACGCTGACGTTCTTAATATATACCTACGATTTGACAGTGATAAGTTTTATCTGGTCAACCTTTGACCCTTAACCACATTATGAACACATACATAACCATATACACCGAACATAAACACATATAAACTTAATTCTGAATAATTCACCTAAATCCTTCACAAAATTTTGAAATCCTCAAAATTCCTTCCCAATAACATCAAACGCATACACTTATTTTCTATCTAGGTCTATTATTTGACCTTAAATCAATCATTAAAGATTTTAATAAATTGTCTAAATTCTCGGGTTGTCACAGAAAGTGGAGATATATTCAGATCATAAAAGCCTCAAATATTTCTTCACCCAAAAGGAACTCAACATGCGGCAACGACGTTAACTCGAGCTGTTGAAAAATAATGACCATACCATTCAATACCATCCTAGAAAAGCAAACGTGGTAGCTGAAGTGTTGAGTAGAAGATCGTATGCGGTTACGAGTGCAATGTTTTTAACACGAATACCCATTTCTTATAACTTACAAATGATGGAGATAGAGTTAAAGACTCTAGAGACCCACGTGAAAATGTCAAATATACGAGTAGAACTGACTTTAATCAATAAAGTTAAAGCTTTTCAAGTCACAAATCCGGAGCTGATGCGTGAAGAAGAAAGTACAAGAAGGTGCTATTCCAGAAGCAAGAATCGATGAAGAAGGAATACTTCAAGTCAACTCTAGACTTTGTGTTCCTAACGACTCGTATTTGAAGTACAAAATCATGATGGAGACACACAACACACCATTTGTAATTCATCCTAGAAGTACCAAAATGTATCGTGATCTTAGACATACATTTTGGTGGAGCAATATGAAGAGAGAGATCGCGGAGTTTATCTCAAGATGTTTAACTTGCCAATGTGTCAAGGCAGAGCATCAAGTACCAGAAGGTCCATTGCAACCACTTGAGATTGCAGAATGGAAGTTGGAGCACAATAACATGGATTTCGTTACTAGTCTACCAAAAGGTTTCTCAAGGCATAGATGCAATTTGGGTTATTATTGATAGGTTAACCAAGTCTGCTCCTTTCTTGCCGATACGGGAGACTTATTCCCTTGAACGTCTTACTCGTATATACGTAAATGAGATTGTGAGATTGCATGGTATGCCAGTATCCATAGTTTCTGATCGAGACCCAAGATTCACTTCACGATTTTGGGTTAGCTTGCAAAAAGCTATGGGAATGGATTTATATTTCAGTTTGGCATACCATCCTCAAACGGAAGGGCAATCAGAAAGGACTATTCAAACTCTTGAAGATCTATTGAGAATTTGTGTTCTAGACTTCAAAGGGAGTTGGGATAACTACTTACCATTGGTGGAATTCTCCTATAACAACAGTTATCAGGCAAGTATAGGTGTGGCTCCATTCGAAGCATTGTATGGACGAAGTCTCCAGTATGTTGGGATAAGGTGGGTGAAGAAACATTATTGGGACCAGAGTTGGTACATATAACTACAGAAAAGATCCAAATGATCCGACAACGTATACAAATGGCACAGGATCGACAAAAGAGTTATGCGGATCTTCATAGAAAGGAGGTGGAATTTAATATTGGGGATCATGTATTTTTACGTGTTGCTCCATGGAAGGGAGTTACAAGATTCGAGAAGAGAGGAAAACTCAATCCACGATTTGTTGGTCCATTTGAGATTTTTGACCGAGTAGGAAATGTGGCCTATAGACTCGCATTACCTCCAAGCATGTCTCGTGTTCATAATATTTTTCACATATCTGTGCTTCATAAATATGTGAAAGACCCAAACCACGTTATTGAGTTAGAACCAGACGAGATAGCTGAATATTTAACGTACAAAGAGGTACTTGTCAAAATCTTGGATAGGAAGGAGCATGTCTTATGCACAAAGGTTATACCACAAGTCAAAGTTTTGTGGAGGAACCATGCTATTGAAGAAATGACCTGAGAGTTGGAATCGGAAATGAAAGCGAGGTATCCTCACCTTTTTGAAACACCAGGTACGTACGTCAATTTCGAGGATGAAATTTCATAAGGAGGGGAGGTTGTAAGACCCCAATTTTTATAAAATTAAAATTCCTCTATTTTGAAATAGTAAGGGTTTATTTAATTTATATGGTTAGTTATGGGTAAAATGCGTAAATATTTTAAATAAACAAGTGGTTATAAAATATTCATTGTTGTTGGGAAATATTTATTTGGTCGTGGAATATTCTTGTTGTCAGGGAATATTCGTACAATGAAGCAGTCATTTGTGGGCCCCATAACGGAAAACTGTCGGATGAGAAAAACAACAAGTATGAGTTTTTTTAAATAACGTCGTAGTTGTTACCGTTAACACTGTTGGAATACCCGGTGGTTAAAATACGATGTCTGCTGGCGGTGTTGCTTGCGATGACACACGGTATTACACCAATTATTGATTCTTACGTAAGAAGTCACTACTTAATAATTGTTAATGTAATTACTGTTCAATATTTTATTTTATTGATTCAATAATTGCTACGTTGATATTTTATATTATTGATTCAATAATTGTCACTGCACAGTATTTCCCATTATCAGATCAATAATTCATGTTATTTGAATAATATTATTAGATAACATTATTGGCAATGTCTAAGGAAGTTCTGTCTAGGAAAGGGGTTTGGTTACCTAATTACGCGCCAGTAAGGAGAAATCCTTATCGAAAAGCTCCATCTTTCCTAGGAACGACCAGGTTGTCATTATTGTGATTCTGTAATATTATTTGTGAATAATTAATTATTAATTTATATGATAAGGGAATATTTATTTTGTGTGGATATAAATGAAAGAATTAATGCTGAGGTGTTTTATTAGTATTTTGTCGGAATGAAGGTGTTGAAAATCATCCGTATGTGGATTTCGGTCATTTTTCGTTTGGAATTTGGAAAAACTTTCTTCTTCAAAGTTGTAGAGAATTAAATTTCCTATGAAATACACATAAGATTTGAATTTTTCTGATAAAATGGTTATTTATTATGAATTATTAAAGTTCTAGAATAATTGATTTTAGGAGTTATAAATGTTTTTTAAAAGAAAAACGTTTTTTGTAAGGTGGACCCCACTTTATGTGGGCTGATGATTTGGTCAAGGAGGTGTGCGTATGAAATTTTTAAAAATAATAATATTTTATTTAATTTTCTACTTTGACGTTTTAAGCATTTTCCTATAAATAGGGTGCTTAGGTTAGAATTGAAAATCACACCAAAATCTGAAGTTTCTCTCTCTATAATATCGAGTGTATTTTTGTGAGTATTTAGATATCTTGAGTGTTTCTATATAGTGCAAGTTCCCTTCAGCATTATATCCGATATTCCAGTCAGAAGTACTGTTATTTTGAGGTAAGGGATGTTATTTTTCAAGTAAATGATGTTGTTTCTTTCAATATCATTATACTAATATATTAGGATGAATTTTATTATGAAATTTCTACCTTTTCATGTTGAGGTTACTATTCACATATACGACACTATTCACGAATACAGTACTATTCATGAAGTATGATTTTTCTTATGAAATTTTTATCTTTTCGTGTCGGGGTTACTATTCACGTATACGGCACTATTCATATATACGACATTATTCACGAATACGACACTATTAACAGAAAAATTAAATTTTCTTTTCTTTATCCAAATTGTCTATTATGGTTATTATCTTTGATTATATCCATGTTTTGATCTTAAATCTTTAATTTTGCTCCACGATTGATTATTATGGAGTGTTTTTGAACTTGGATAAACTAAAGTACGAATCCATAATCTTTGTCCTTTTATATCTCTGGATTCGTTTTCTTGAAAATATTTTTATCATCCTCAGTCCTAAATGGAGATATAACTGAATATCTTTGGCCTGTAGTGCAAAGATGAATGATTAAATGATGAATATCTTTGGCCCGTAGTGCAAAGATGGACAAGTGTTGAGATGAACATGACCAACTGGTGATACGAATGAATATCTTTGGCCCATAGTGTAAAGATGAATATTTGATTTAAGATGTATATCGATTGGTGTTACATGGATAAATATTGATGATGAACTTTTAAATCATAGAAGATAGTAGACTTCATTCTCTACTTAACTCTTCTAATGAATTGTTATTTTCGCTGCGAATATTGATCTAAAACATGTTGTCCATTATATTTTATCTGATTTATTGAAGACTAACGATAATTTGTTCTACATTATCTTAGTCATAATATTCTTTACTGGGCTAGTTGAGCTCACCCTTTTCCTTTTTATTCCATTTTTCTTCTCAGGAGGCGAGAATATAGCGGGAACTAGTCGAGGTATGGAGTGATGGTTCTAGACAGTTGTTTTAGTTGTCCTCATTATTTTGTAAAATAGTGTATCAATAATTGTAATGGAGACTTATTTGAGTTTAGATATTGTCTAGAAGACAATATTTGTATTTAAACTCACAGCATATGTTTTGTCGTATTTTGCACAATAATTGTAATAAGGGAGAAGGTTCAAAAATGCCCCTGACTTTTATCATGATGTCTACCGAGCACCCTATACTTTTTTTTGTCAAAAAGTACCCTTAACATTATATTTTTTGGGTCGCCCGTGCCCCTGCCGTTAACAAAAGACAAACGGAGTTAAAATTGATTGACGTAGCAGACACATGGAGGCTTAAAGAGAGAAGGTTCAAAAATGCCCCTGACACATGTAAATATGTCATTTAATCAAAACAAAAAATATTAAAATTATAAATAAAAAAGCATAACATATTTACATCATTAATCAAAATACTAAAATTCAAATTATTTTGTTTACTAATCAAAATAACTAATTAAATAAAATAAGTTGTATAACATATTTATATCATTTAATCAAAATAATAAATATTAAAATATTTTAAATTTTTTTTAAAAAACGTTAATTTTTTGATATTAAAAATATTAAAAATGTTAATATTTTAAAATATTAAAAAAATTTCATATATGAGGTTAATATTAAAACGTTAATATTTTTGATATAAACATATTAAAATATTTTAATTTTTTTTAAAAAATGTTAAATTTTTATATTAAAAATATTAAAAACATTAATATTTTTTATATTAAAAATGTTAATATTTTATTAATATTTTTGATATTGAAAAACGTTAATATTTTAAAAATATTAAAATTTTTTGATATGAGGTTAATATTAAAATGTTAATATTTTTGATATAAAAATATTAAAAAAATTAAATGTTAATATGTTATTAATATTTTTGATATTAAAAAGCATTAATATTTTAAAAATATTAAATTTTTTTGATATGAGGTTAATATTAAAACGTTAATATTTTAGTATTTTATTATTTTTTTAATTTGATTTTTTAGTATTTTAGTATTATTTTTAATTAGTATTTTAGTTTTTTTAATTAGTATTTGATGTAAATATGTTATGTTTTGAATTTTAGTATTTTGATTAAATGATGTAAATATGTTATACAACTTATTTTATTTAATTAGTTATTTTGATTAGTTAACAAAATAATTTAAATTTTAGTATTTTGATTAAATGATGTAAATATGTTATGCTTTTTTTATTTTGAATTTTAGTATTTTAATTTTGATTAAATGACATATTTACATATGTAAGGGGCATTTTTGAAACTTCTCCCTTTAAGCCTCCATGTATCTGCCACGTCAGCCAATTTAACCTCGTTTGTCTTCTGTTAATGGAAGGGGCACGGGCGACCCAAAAAATGTAACGTTAAGGGTACTTTTGGACAAAAAAAAAGTATAGGGTGCTCGGTAGACATCGCGGTAAAAGTCAGGGGCATTTTTGAATCTTCTCCCATTGTAATAATGAAGTTGTAGTTATTTTTTGTACCATGTATTTGGCGACTCAAAATGGGTTGCGTGGACCTATTTTGGGGGCGTCACATATGGAACATCAGAAAATAGGTTTAAGCATGTTAGAATGGAGAAAAATTGAAATTGGTTTGATCTCTGTCGAAGTAGAGGCCTTCCTGAACTAACCAGGGTAGGTGCAGTGCGATTCTTGGAAGTCCAACAGTTCAACTTCAACACTGCACTTGCTTTTGCCCGCTAAAATAGGTATACATCACCAATTCCGAGTCGCCAAATACATGGTACAGAATAAACTACAACTTAAATATACAACTATCGTGTAGAATACGACAAAACATAGTTGAGAGTTTTAACACAAATATTATCTCATAGACAATATCCACACTCAAATTTAATCTCATTACAATTATTATCACACTATTTCACAGAATAGTGAGGACTACTAAAACAACTATCTGGACCGTCAATCCATTCCCCGACTAGTCCCAGCTATATTCTCATTTCCTGAAGAGAACAGTGAAAGAAAAGGGTGAGCTCAACTAGCCCTGTAAGAAATATTATGACTAAGATAATGCAGAATAAATTATCATTAGCCTTCAACAGTATAACAACTGATAGAATATAATAGACAACAAGTTTTAGATGGACAACTGCAGCGGAATAAGCAATTCATTAGAAGAGTCAAGTAGAGCATGATATCTATTATCTTCTATGATTTAAAAGTTTACCATCAATTTTATCCCTATAATACCCATCAACAGTTCTTTATTATACCCAAGACAAAGATAACTTTCATCACCTGTCTTCACCTGAACCACCAAAGAGTTTAGTTAAATTCACAATTCATGTTTATAATAATGTGAATCAATAGTTTCTCCTTACCACAAAGGCTTAATAGAACGTTCACTCAATATCTTTACCCAAAAGGCTAAAGACATTCAAGTGAAATAACAATGATCATACCAATCAGTTGTTTATATTTACACTACGGACCAAAGATATTCAACTATAAAACCAATGGTCATGATCATACCAATCAATTGCCTGTTAGTGCACTACGGCCAAAGACATTCAACTATTAACTAATGGTCATGATCCTGCCAATCACATCATCGAATTATCCATGCACTACGGCCAAGGATATTCGTTAGTATCACCAGTGGTCATGATCGTGTCATACACCTGTCCATCTTTGCACTACGGGCCAAAGCTATCAATCAACAGTTCATCTTTGCACTACGACCAAAGATTATCAATAGTTCTTCTTTGCACTATGGCCAAAGACATTCAACTGTAAAACCAATAACCAATAGTCCATCTATGCACTACGGGCCAAAGATGACTTTTAACGCAATATACGCATAACAACGATGACAATGATATAAGAATTCAATCAAACGAAATTAATGATAAATATTAAAGATTTATAATTCAATTTATCCAGAGTTTAAAAATATCTAAATTGTCAACATGATCACCAATTGTGGAGTAAAATTCAAGAATAACATTCATGTATCAAAAATTAATTTGGTCAGAAAAGAATCAATTTTTTTCGTGAATAGTACCCTGTGAATAGTACTTCATGAATAGTACTTCGTGAATAGTATCCCGTGAGTAGTATTTCATGAATAATATTTCATGAATAGTACTTCGTGAATAGTACCCTCGAGTGAATAGTACCCCATAAATAATACTCTGAGTGAATAATACCCCAAGTGAATAGTACCCCGTAAATAATACCAGAGTGAATAATATGAAATAATAACCTTTACTAATAAGAAATAAATAACATCCCTTACGAATATTGAATGAAAATAATATTCCTTACGAATATTAAACGAAGACAATGAATATTGAACGAAAATGATATTCCTTACGAATATTGAACGAAAATAATATTCATACGAATATGAAAAATAATCTCTCTTTAGAATATGAAATAAATATTACCCCTTACCTTAGTAGAAGGCTGAATTGTGAGATCCCGAATTTTATGGAATAAAAGTATTCAATTTTTCTATTTTAGTAAATGGTTAAATTGATAAAAGGTTAAAGTTAAGGGTGACATTTGAAAATTTTTCAAAGTAAACAAGTTGTCATAAAATAATCAGTGATAAAAGTATAGTAATACGCATGGTTGCATAGTAGCACACGGTATTGATTATTGATGCTTACGTGAGAAGTCACTCAGTTATACTCAATTATTGATACAGTAATTGCTGCATCATATCTCTCATTTTATTGATTCAATTGTTGTCACAGTATCATCTACATAATAGGTTATATTATTAAATCAATAATTGAGACGACAAAGTTATTCATATTATTATTTGCAAAATTGACAATGTCTAGAAGTTCTGTCAAGGAGAGGTTTGGTGTAAGACCCCGAAATTTTTAAATAAAAAGGAATTTCCTTTATTTATTATTTTGAAATAGTAAGGGTTGATTTGATTAATGTGGATAGTTAAGGGTTAAATACGCAAATATTTCAAAATAAGCAAGTGGTTATAAAATATTCATTATTGTTTGGAATATTCGTTTGGTCGTGGAATATTAAATGCTTGTCGGGGAATATTAAATGCATTGGCCCAGTAGCAGCATGTGTGGGCCCCATAACTGAAAGCGATTGGATGAAGAAAGCGACAAATATATGTTGTTTTTAAATAACAGTAGCGTAGTTAGTTGCATAATTATCTTCGTTGAATACCCGGTGGTTAAAACACAATAATACGTTTGTTGAAAGCGATTAATACGGTATTGCACCAATTATTGATTCTTACGTGAAGGCACTACTCAATAATGGTTACAGTAATTACTATTCAAGTATTTTATTGAGTTAATAATTCTTTGCGTTGATATTTTATATTCTTTGTTGTTTCAATAATTGTCATTACACAAGATTTTTCATTATCGAAGCAATAATTCATATTATCCTCAATAATATTATTAGATAACATTATTAGCAATGTCTAGAAAGTTACGTCTAAGGAGAGGTTTGGTCACCTAATTGCGCCATGAAGAAGAAATTCTTATTGGAAAGCCCCTTTTCTGGAACCGCACGGTTGTCAATATTGTGATTACGTAATATTATTTGTGAATAATTAATTATTGATTCATATGATGAGAAAAATATTGATTTTATGTGGATATAGATGGAGAAAATTTTTATAGTGACAATTGTTGAAAATTGAAATTTTATCTTTTACGATAAAATAATTCATTTAAATATATTATTTCTGAAATAATTAATTTTTGAAAGTTTTAATTATTTATTTTATGAAAAATGTTTTTTTTCTTACTTTTCTAGAAGGTGGCATGTGGGAAATGCTAGGATCCGAATTCTAAGGTTGGCGTATGAATTTGATATATATATATTAATTTATTAAATTTTACGCTTTGGTGTTCTAGCAATTTCCTATAAATAGGTGCTTAGGTTAGAATTGAAAATCACACCGTAAATCAAGTTTTCTCTCTATATTATCGTATTCTTGTGAGTATTTTGAGTATACTTTGAGTATTGCTAGGCGGTGCAAGTTCCCTTGAAAGACTATACACGTATTCTAGCTAAAATCTTGATCTTTCGAGGTAAGGAATATTATTTTTTTTCGTAATGATATTATTTCTTCAATATCATTATCTTTGAAATGTTGATCTAAAGTTTTATCAAATTTGGAACTTTTTCATGTTGGGGTTACTATTCATGGGTTACTATTCATGAGTTACTATTCACGAGTTACTATTCAGCGAGTTCTTATTCACGAGTTACTATTCACGAGTACTATTCATGAAGCGTGAAGATGTTTTTGTGGAATTTCTATCTTTTGGTGTCGGAGTTACTATTCACGTATCTGACCTTTATTCAAGTATACTGACACTATTCACGATATCTGGTACTATTCAATAGAAAAATAAAATTTCTTCTTTTAGTCTAAAACATCTATTCCGGATACTAACTCGATTGTATCCATGTTTTGATCATTCTTGAATTTTACACCACTATGATTATTTTTGAGGTATTTTTGGACGTGGATAAAACCAAGTACGAATCTTTAATCCTTAATCCTTGTCATTTTGTTTCACTGGATTCGTTTCTTTAAAAAAATATTTGTCATCATCCTCGCCTTAAATGATGATATTATGGAATATCTTTGGCACATAGTGCAAGATGAATGATTTCTTAAAGAATATCTTTGGCCCAGTAGTGCAAGATGAATGATTTGAAGAATATCTTTGGCCCGTAGTCAAAAGATGAGCAGTGTTTAAATGAACATGACCAGTAATGAATATCTTTGGCACTGTAGTGCAAAGATGAATATTTGATTCCGGATGTATATTGATTGATGTTACGGGGATAAAAGATAGAGCGATGAACTTTTAAATTCATACATAGAAGATAGTAGTTTGCATTCTCTACTTAACTCTTCTAATGAATTATTATTTCCTTGCGAATATTGATTTAAAATTTGTTGTCTATTGTATTCTATTATATTTTTCCATGTTGAAGACTAACGATAATTTGTTGTATATTATCTTAGTCATAATATTCTTTACTGAGCTAGTTGAGCTCACCCTTTTCCTTTTTGTTCCATTTTTCTCAGGAGGCGAGAATATAAGCGAGTACGAGTGGGGTATGGAATGAAGGTTTTAGAAAGGATTGTTTAGTAGTCCTCACCATTTTTGTAAAATAATGTATCAATAAATGTGATGAGGATTTATTTGAGTATAGATATTATCTAGAAGATAATATTTGTATTCAAACTCACAGTTTCTTGTTGTAATAATAAAGTTGTAGTTGTTTACGTACCATGTATTGACAACTCGTAATAGGTGATGTATACCTATTTTGAGGCGCCATGATTGGTATCGAGCTTAGGGATATGATCTCTGGCGGAGATCGGGAATAGAACTAGGAGGGAGAGACGAGTAAATCCTTCGCTAGTGTGTCCTACCTAAGCTTATTTGTTAGTTGGTCGATATATAGGGATATTATGTGATATATTGATTTCCTTAATTAACCCTTGTTTTATGGCGGTGATTTGAGAATGTCGACTAAGAATATTAACAATGGAAATGAGACCGTGGAGATGCTGTACTCACCAACGAGGAGAACGTGCAACAGTGGCAATGTTCCTCCCGTGAACAACACCATTGAAGCGAGATGATGAACGAGGGGATGTTTAGAAGTTTTTTGCGGTTCATGCAAAATCGGATGAGGAGAATCGTGTTCAAAATACGGGAGGAAATGATAGCAATTCACGGGTTGTCACACCCAAGCGCTTCAAAGAGTTGGGACCACCGAATTTAAGGAAAGCCGGATCCGATCATGCCGCGAAACATGGGTCAAACAAATTATCAAGATATTCGATGTCTTGGGATGCACGGAGGAACAGAAGGTTCCATTCGCCACCTTTATGTTCCGTGGCGGCGGATTACGGTGGGAGTCGTGAAGCGTACCCATCCAAATTTTTCAAAGATGTCTTGGGAGACGTTTGAAGCTATTTAATGACAAATACTTTCCCGAAAGTGTTCGTCGTATGAAGGAAGTGGAGTTCATCGATTAGAACAAAACAACATGACGGTGTCTCAAAGATGCGAGGCAAAGTTTGCGAGTTATCCGTGTTTGCACCTCATTTGGTGGAGAATGAGGAACGATGACGCGGATGTTTCTTAGAGGTTTGAAACCCGGCAGATACGTCGAGATCTCATTTCTCATAAATTTTCTTTATTCGGATGTTGTAAATGGGGCTCAATTATTAGAGCGAGATAACGAGTACTACAACCGAGGACCACAACCGAGGATCGTATCGAGATAAGCGGTCAATGAAATAATGATAACCTGCGGAGAAAGAAAGCGAGACGGATGTAAATGGTAACCACTCACGGGTGGTAATCATGGCCATGAAAATAGAAGAAGCGAGTCGAGGAGGAGATTTTAAAAGAGGAGATTTAACAACGACCATGTGAAGATGATGATCTTGCGTTTGAAGAAGAATTAGTTCTAAGGAGGAGAACGACCACCGGTCATATGCTTACAAATGCGGAAAAGAGGGACATATCGGTCAAATCGCCTTGACAACAGCTTCAAGGTATGCTATAATTGTGGAAAGGAAGGACATATCGCTCGAGATTGTCGATGGCGAAACCTAGTTCAATGAGGGGTGACTCAAAAGACTTTCCCGAAAAGTCAAAGTCAACGATTCCGGAAGAGCATTTGTTGTGACCGGTCATAATGCGAGGAACCCAAACGAGGTGATCACGGGTAAGCTATTTATAAATTCTTGCGAGTTTATACCTTACTTGATACCTAAGTGCTACCCATTCATTTATCTCTCCTGCATGTGCTCAACGTTTAAACTTGACTCGGAGAAATTAGACTTTGACCTATCTCGTGAAAACTCAGATTAGGAGAAACTTTCATCACATCCACCGTTTATAAATCTTGTTTGATTCAAGTTGGCACCATTACCTTACACCGTTGACCTTATCTCTTTAAAGATACTTGCTTTTGATGTGATTTTAGGGATTGATTGGTTAACTACTCATCATGCCAAAATTGATTATTTTAAGTGAGGTTGTTAGTTTTCATATTCCTAACCAACCCGCTGTTATGCAATTCAAGCAACTAAACCATTAAAATCGATCACCGCTATATCTAATCATAAAGCTATTCGCTTATTAAAAACTGATGTCGAAGCTTTCTTAGCCCATGTTATGGATTTGAATAAAGACACGTCAAATTTGAATAATATTCTGTTGTTATTGACTTTCCGACGTATTTCGAAGAACTTCCGGCCTACCCCGGATCGTGAAGTTGAATTCTTTATTGATCTTGAACACAGTACAAAGCCCATTTCTAAAACCCCATATCGAATGGCTCCTATTGAACTTGAGGAGTTAAAGGTCCAACTACGAGAATTGTTGGACATCGGTTTCATTCGTCTGGTACATCTCCTTGGGGTGCTCTGTTTTATTTGTAAAGAAGAAAGTCTGGAGTATGCGACTTTTGTATTGACTATCGGGAATTAAATCATGTCACCATCAAGAATAGGTATCCTCTACCTCGTATTGATGACTTGTTTTACCATTTGTAAGGGGCACAATTCTTTTCAAAAATCGATCTTCGCTTACGGATATCATCAAATGAAGATTAGAATCGAGGATATTCCAAAGACGCCTTCGAACTCGGTATGGGCATTATGAATTCTTAGTCATGTCTTTCGGACTAACTAATGCTCCTGCGCTTTTCATGGATATGATGAACCGAGTATTCAAGGAATATTTGGATCAATTCGTTGTTGTCTTTATTGATGACATCCTCATATATTCCAAAAGCCGTGAAGATCATGAGCACCATTTGAAGCTGGTACTCCAAAGGTTTCGTGAAAACCAACTATATGCCAAATTGAAGAAATGCGAGTTCTGGCTTGAGGAAGTAGCATTCCTTGGGCACGTGGTGTCGAAACATGGAGTATCTGTTGATCCGGCGAAGATTGAAGCAATACAAAAGTTGGGAGCAACCGAAAGTCGGTGGTGAAGTCACGTAGCTTTTGGGCTTAGCCTTGGTTATTATCGGAGATTCGTGGAAGGGTTTTCTCGAATCGCTACTCCATAAACTCAAATAACTCGGAAGGATACAAAATTCGTTTGGAGCGAAGAATGCGAGAAAAGTTTCCAAGAGCTTAAGAGGAGACTTATTTCTAAGACTGTTCTAACAATACCATCCGGTTCGGATGGATTTGTTATCTACAACGATGCTTCGACAAAGGGTTAGGATGTGTTCTCATGCAACGGGAAAGTCATAGCCTATGCCTCGCGACAACTTAAAGAGTATGAGAGGAATTATCCTACTCATGATCTAGAGTTGGCGGCCCGATCGTTTTCGCTAAAAAAATATGGAGGCACTATCTATATGGGGAGAAAGTGGAGATATATTCGGACCATAAAAGCCTTAAATATTTCTTCACTCAAAAAAACTCAACATCTACAATGACGTTGGCTCGAGCTATTGAAAGACTACGACCACACTATTCAATACCATCCCGGTAGTTTAACGTGGTAGTGACGCATTGAGTAGAAGATCATATGCGAGGACGAGTGCGATGATGTCAAGTATACGCGTAGAGCCAACTTTAATAGAAAAAGTTAAGGTTGCTCAAGCCACCGAAGGCCGGAATGATCGCGTATGAAGAAGAAAGTACAAGAAGGAGCTATTCCGGGCGAGAATTGATGAAGAAGGAATACTTGAGTCCACTCTAGACTTTGTGTTCCTAACGACTCGATTTGAAGTACAAGATTATGATGGAGGCACACAATCGCCATTTGCAATCCATCCTCGGAAGTACTAAAATGTATTGTGATCTTCGACATACATTTTGGTGGAACAATATGAAGAGAGAGATTGCAAAGTTTATCTCGATGTGTTTAACTTGCCAACGTGTAAAGGCGGGCATCTTGTACCTAAGGGTCCGTTGCAACCACTTGAGATTCCTAATGGAAGTGGGAACACATTACTATGGATTTCGTTACGGGTCTTCCTACGGTTTCTCAAGGCATCAATGCTATTTGGGTTATTGTTGATAGATTAACCAAGTCCGGTCATTTCTTGCCAATACGGAGACTTATTCCCTGAACGTCTTGCTAGTATGTACGTGAATGAGATTGTGAGGTTGCATGGCATGCTGTATCCATAGTTTCGGATCGTGACCCAAGATTCACTTCAAGATTTTGGGTTAGCTTGCAAAAAGCTATGGGCACGGATTTGCGATTTAGTTCGACATACCATCCCCAAACCAGACGACGGACAATCGAGAGGACTATTCAAACTCTTGAAGATCTATTAAGACTCGTGTCCTAGACTTCAAGGGTAGTTGGGATAAGTATTTACCATTGGTGGAATTCTCCTACAACAACAGCTTATCGTGCAAGTATAGGTGTGGCTCCATTTGAAGCATTATATGGACGAAAATGTCGTTCTCCAATATGTTGGGATGAGGTGGGTGAAGCAACATTGTTGGGACCCGAGAGTTAAATGCGTATGACTACCGAAAAAATCCAAATGATTCGACAACGATACAAACGCGACACAAGATCGACAAAGAGTTATGCGGATCTTCATCGAAAGGACGTGGAATTTAATGTGGGGATCATGTATTGTTGCGAGTTGCTCCCATGGAAGGGAGTTACAAGATTTGGGAAGAGAGGAAAGCTCAATCCACGATTTATTGGTCCATTTCAAATTCTTGACCGAGTAGGAAATGTAGCCTATAGACTTGCGTTACCTCAAGTATGTCTCGTGTTCATAATGTGTTTCACATATCCGTATTTCAGTAAATATGTGAAAGACCCGAATCACGTTATAGAGTTAGAACCGGACGAGATAGCCAAGACTTAACGTGTGAGGAGGTACCTGCCAAGATCTTGGATAGGAAGGAGCATGTCCCACGCTAAAAGGTCATACCACAAGTTAAAGTTTTGTGGAGGAATCATGCTATAGAGGAAATGACACAGGAATTGGAAGCTAAATGAAAGCGAGGTATCCTCACCTTTTGAAACACCGTGTATGCGTCACGTCAATTTCGAGGACGAAATTTCATAAGGAGGGAGGTTGTAAGACCCAAAATTTTTAAATAAAAGGAATTTCCTTTATTTATTATTTTGAAATAGTAAGGGTTGATTTGATTAATGTGGATAGTTAAGGGTTAAATCTGTAAATATTTCAAAATAAGCAAGTGGTTATAAAATATTCATTATTGTCGGGGAATATTCGTTTGGTCGTGGAATATTAAATGCGCTCGGGAATATTCGTATGCGACATGTAAACCATGTGTGGGCCCATAACTGAGCGATTGGATGAAGAAACAAAATATAAGTTGTTTTTAAATAACTCGCGTAGTTGTTCATTGCTATCTTGTTGGAATACCGGTGGGTTAAAACACACTAATATCTGCGTTGTTGAAAGGTTACTGCGGTATTGCACCAATTATTGATTCTTACGTAAGAAGGCACTACTCAATAATGGTTACGGTAATTCTTGCTCAAGATTTTATTGAGTTAATAATTCTTTGCGTTGATATTTTATATTAACATTGTTTGATAATTGTCATTACACAAGATTTTTCATTATCAAAGCAATAATTCATATTATCTGAATAATATTATTAGATAACATTATTGGCAATGTCTAGAAAGTTCTGCCTAAGGAGAGGTTTGGTCACCTAATTGCGCGCCAATGAAGAAGAAATTCTTATTGAAAGCCCCTCTTTCTGAACCGCCTCGTTGTCAATATTGTGATTCTGTAATATTATTTGTGAATAATTAATTATTGATTCATATGATGAGAAAAATATTGATTTTATGTGGATATAGATGGAGAAAATTTTATAGTGACAATTGTTGAAAATTGAAATTTTATCTTTTTCTCGATAAAATAATTCATTTAAATATATTATTTTAATAATATATTAACTAATAATATTTTACAATCGAATGTGGGATATATGAGTATACGAGGAGGAAGAGTATTTTTGTTGCAATAAATGTTTAAAACATGTTAAACATGCTCGGTGGACCCCATTTATTGGTTGAAATTTGATTATAGCTGTAAAATCGTCTGCTTGTGGATTTCTTCGATTTCTGTTTGGAATTTGGAAAAACTTTCTTCTGCAAAGTTGTAGAAAATTGAATTTCCTATAAAAACTCATGAGATTCAAATTTTCGATGAAAGGGCTATTAATTATGAATTTTTGAAGCTCGAAGTTCAAAATAATTAATTTTTGAAAGTTTTAATTATTTATTTTATGAAAATGTTTTTTTCTCTTACTTTTCTAGAAGGTGGCATGTGGGAAATGCTAGGATCTGAATTCTAAGGTTGGCGTGATGAATTTGATATATATATATTAATTTATTAAATTTTCTCGCTTTGGTGTTCTAAGCGATTTCCTATAAATAGGTGCTTAGGTTAGAATTGAAAATCACACGAGTAAATCGATGTTTTCTCTCTATATTATCGAGCGTATTCTTGTGAGTATTTTGAGTATACTTTGAGTATTGCTAGACTATGCAAGTTCCTTCAAAGACTATATACGGTTATTCTAGCTAGAAATCTTGATCTTTCGAGGTAAGGAATATTATTTTTTTCAGAATGATATTATTTCTTCAATATCATTATACTTGAAATGTTGATCTAAAGTTTTTATCAAATTTGAACTTTTTCATGTTGGGGTTACTATTCATGGGTTACTATTCATGAGTTACTATTCAC